>VDFB02000015.1:208080102-208268631 GCA_007258455.2 Sequoia sempervirens | reverse complement strand
TTCCTTTGTTTGTAGATCTTCTTGATGATTTTCTGTCGGATGTGCAGGGCTTCAAACCACTCCCAAGGCTCATTAACCCTAGATGAAGAGAGAATTCCATCAACAACCAGCTGATCCTTATTATACTCCATGATTGTCTTGGTTTTCTCCAGTAAGAGATCAGTTTCCTCCTTATCCTGAGATAAAACATGATCTAACCAATCCTTAGCCCTCATTGCATCCTTTCTAGTTGAAAGGATCTCCTTTATTGCATCATCTGCCTTAGCCTGTACTTTCTACAACCAATTCATTGTAGTCTGAGTGGAAGCTTTCATATTTTCTAACTCAGAGATGGTCTCCTCCGGCAAGAAACCAGCAGCAACAGAAGAGGATGGGTGAAACGATTGCAAGGGCTTCATCAAATTTTCCAGACATTTCCTAAGCCTTTCATTCTCTTTCTTTAGTTCATGTTTAGACTGTGTCTCCTTCCTCAATCTCCCAATGATCACTGCACTGGACCCATCATACTCTTCAATATCTTTCTCCATAGAAGTGGGCCCAAGATTAATGCTCTGTACATCATAATCCTCCCCAGTGACCTCATCTTTACTTTTACTTGTAGCAAGGGTGGCAATGTGAATAACCCTGTTACTAACTTCATCCTTTTCGATCTTGGAAACCACCTTGGCTACCTTCTTTCTCTTACCCTTTCCAATCTTGGCCAACATTTCATCCCAGTTGAGAGGAGTGTCCTCAACAATGACCTGTTTCCTTCTGATCTCCTTGTCTAGCCAATCCGGAACAGCAGGATCCACCCGGGTTTCATCTTTCTTGACCTCTTCATGTTGATCTACCGTCTCATCCTTTTCCTTTTCAGGAGATTGATCACCTTTGTTTCCCAATTTTGGCTCCTCTTCATGTAGGGGTGATGGAGTCTTAACAAGAACATCCTCCTTCTTAGGAGGTCTATTATCTTTACTACTTGCAGGAGAATCCTCATATTGTACCAATGGAGAATGATGCATTTCCACATCTCCTACCTCAAACTCAACAGCTGCACCATAAAGTTCCCCATCCTTAAACGGTTCCACTTCCTCATTGGTCTCGTGCTCTTCATGAATCATCTGCTTAGGTATACCCGATGAAGGGGAGGTATCTTTCTGTTGTTCCAGAGTGGATGCCATTGGAAGGGGATCTGCCTTTTGCATAGTCTCCTTGGGAGATGGAGTTCTTGACCTTCTTGAATAAACCTGGGTTTTCTCTCCCGAGCTCTCCACATTAACCACAAGAGGGTTTGCCTTATCCTTAGAAGCTTCTAGATCTTTCTTCTTAGAGGCCCTAGTTGTCTTTTTCCTTTTTGGCTTTGGACGAGTGTCTTCCTTCTCTGTTTTCTCAAGTTCCTCCTCTTCGGTAGACTTACCTATTTTCAAAGTATGACTCCTCTTCTTTCCCCTAGGTTTTCTTTTCTTCTCAGGTTCACCCTCCTTAGGGCCTTTGATTTTAATCTTAAAAGGTGAGCCCACCTTGGTTTTACCTGCAGAATCATCCTCACCTGATTCCTCTGAGGTAGAGTGAGCATTCAGATTTCCTATCAAATTGAAAGTACAAGGTACCTTCTCACTCTCCAATTCCCATACTTTATGTTTTAGCTATGACTTGGTGGATTTCACAATAGGGCTCATCAGCTCCTCCAACTCAGTTATCTCCCTTTCTGACCAGTTTATTTCTCCAATGGGTCTATCCTTGACTGATTCGTATGCATGATTGGAGTAAATTTCTGTCATCCTCCAACTGATCAGGAATCAACTTGACATTGTACATCCTGATTACATCAACTAGAAGCCTAGAATACCTTATCTTTCTCACCTCAAATTCATCCTTGTTATTCGCCCAGTAGTCCTCTAGATCATCTTTGTGGTGATATTCTTTAGTAGCCTTCTTCTATGCTTCGCCAGTGATGTCAAAGCTTGCCCTCTTAGAATGGAAAGAGAAACCAAAAGTACTCAAATCTTCCCCTGATGCATGAGCCGAGTGGATTGAAGGGCAGACTTCACCTATACCAATTTTCAAGGGAAAATCTCCACCAAACCCTGTCTTATGTTTCACATTTTTAACAACAGCATGAAAATCATATATCTGGCGGGTAACTTCCAAGAGTATGATGTGGTCAGTGGGATATCTTGGCAATCTGTATGGAGCAGTCGGAAATCCATCAATTTTGATATAGGAGAAGGTGGGGAATTGTATAAACCAGGCTCCATATCTTTTAATTAGTTCCTTGGCTTCATCAAAAATTCTCACATGGCCTGCATTCTGAAGCAACCTAGTAATATGCATAGTGAATGCATCATTCACTCTTCTGTAATTTAGATTCCCTAGATGCAGCTCAGGGTACACCTCATAGATGACATCTTGCCCAAATGTTCCTCTTGGACTCAATCCCTTGTATGGATAAAATCTGGCAAGTATATATACCACATAAGATGTCATGGTGAATTTCTTTGTCTCCAACACATCTCTCATCTGTCGGTCAATGATTGTACTGATAATCCCTGCCCAGTGGTAATTGATACCCTGCTTAATCTTGTTAATGACATGTACCATCCAATTCTCCAATGTCCGAGCACTCTACAAGCCTGCCACCCTGCTCAACAGTGTGATTGCATCATATATATCTTGTCGAAACTTGACCCTATGTAGCTGTTTAGGTAGCTTAGAGAAATGAGATTTTGGCTTTTCCAGCCAGGAATTGATCATCTGCTGGGCTTTGGTAGGTTCATCCTCATAATAAGTCCTAGCCAAGTCCATGTCCAAGGCACACACACATGGTAAGTCTGGCATATCAAATGCCTGGGCAATGGAGACTGGATTAAGATTTTCCAGTACTCTCCCATCAGGACTAACGATCCTCTGCGTACCAAGGTCATAATGCCGAGCACACTCCAATATTAATTCATAGCATTGAACCGCAGGTGGAAATCCTGCCACATGAGCTAGCCCAGACTTCACCATTCCCTTGGTCAGAACCGATAAATCCCTCTGAGCTATCCTTTCTTTGAACTCCTCATATTTCCAAGCTCCTACATTAGTATCAGAGACCTCTAACCAAACTGAAGCCAACTTACTATCTGGTAACTGGTTCTTCACATCCAGCTTTATCCTTTCCGCATCTGTAACTGAAGATCCCTCTGAATCTCCTTTGGACTTTCCTGCCGCTACCTTGCTCGATTCAGCCTGCATTCATAAAAGAGCCTCATGAAAATCCAATTATTATCCATATTTCAATCAAAAGGTTAGCCTCGAAACCACATGAAATCATTAAGGTAAATCATTAATCATCAAACTTGAAAATCCAGGAAAATTGGGTAATCCGGGAAAATCCAGTCGGGGCGAAATTTCAGAGAAATCTGACCTAGACGGACTCCCGCAGCCAAGACATCATTTCATCAAATAACTCATCAATACGGAAAAAATAGATGCATGATTATCATAAGATTCATCCATTAAGCAACATAAATCATCATCCCACATTTGATTCATTAATTCAATCTCAAAAATCAAAATCAAGTGAAACCAGGCATAAAACCGAAAGAATCTGGGTAGGCCGAATTTCCGTGGGCAATTCGAAATTCCGGGAATTCCTCACACTCCAGGGAAATGGAAAAATCCGGGAAAATCCGGGTGCGCGGAAATTCCGCGGACACCTCGGAAACCCGACGGCCTTTAGACGCGCAAACAATTAATGGAGTGATCAAACAAACCCCCTATCTGAATCTAATGAACATGAACTCAACCCCAATAAGCCAAATTTTGATCGTACTTGAATTTAAACTCCCAAAATTCTCAAATGGTTGATCCTTGCGACGAAATAATGATGCCCTAAATTCGACATCTAAACCTTCGCCATGAGAGCTAGGGAAAGCTCAAAATTCTTAGACATTATCCCTCAAAATGATTAACCTAGGGCACACTAGGGTCTTAAGTGTTGTGAGCAAGGTCGAGCTAGACACATGACATGAGGGTCACAACAACTCCACCAAACTTGACAACCCTGGGCGGACATAGCAAAACCCTACCTTCACAGATTATACCAGATTACGTACAAACAAGGCAAGACCAAAAAGGAACGCCCAGACACACAGATACACCCGAAATTCAATCGACAAACGAAGGGATGCACCGTGCAGGCATTAAAACCTATGGAAAGGTGAATCAAACCCTAATTCGATAAATATGTAACCATGAAAACGAGCAAGGGCCGACTCGAATAATCATCAACAAATGATTTGAAAGATTCAACCACAAAGCACAAAACAATAGGAGAAGTCAACGACGACTTACCATGAATCAAATCTGATTGAACCTTGAGCCCAAGGAAATCACTGTGAACCAGGGTGCCCTAGAGGCAATAAATCAACACGAACGCCCAAGGAATCCACACGTGAGCAGACCAAATCCAACGACCAAAGCTCAAAAATGAACAAACTCAAGCACAAGAGAAAATAGAAAATGAACAATGAAATCCCGGGAAGGGCACCAAAGACCAAATCTGCCCACACTTGGCTAGAGGAGGCGAACCCCTAAATTAGAACAGTTTGAAAATCTGAGCCATTCGGATTATCCTGGTGGGCATGAATTCCATGGACGATGCACCCCTCCGAGACTCCGACAGAATCTGGGAAAATCCAAGTGATCCGGAAACTCCTAGATTCAACCAGAAATTTAGACTCTGGAAAATCCGACATAGATAAATGTTGGACCAGGACCCAGGAAAATTCGGGTGATCTGGAAAATCCTGGAACCAGGTCAAAACCCGAACCACATCAAAAACACAAGTTTGATCGATTCAACCTTTAGGGTAAGACCAAGATAAGCAAGACCAACATCCCGAGACCTCGAAAGGACAAATCCAATAAAAACCAAAGGTCAAAGAGACATGAAATCAATCGGAGGGTCCCTACTCCAAGTGGGGCATGTGTAAAAGCTGCTGCAACACTATCAATCTATATTCTCATGTTTCACAAAAAAAAAATTCTATAAATACCCTCTGTAACTACTCAAAACTTCAATTATGTTAGTTCCAAGATGACCTATAAAATGAAACATGTGATACTATATAGGTTGGCTCCTATCATATACTTTATGAAGTGAAATAAGTTGTGGATCACAATACACACCATAATAGGGCCCAAACACATCACAAAACATCCTTCAAAGAAAAATTAACTAATCAAGACCAACCACAAATGAAGGAAACTAGCTTGTGGCCCAAACAACATCAACAAAACTGCCAACTATTCATCTCTTCATCTTTACACCACTAGGGAGAAACAAAAAATATCATTTGGACCAAGATGCGAATAATAGAGGTAATCAACAACATCCTTACAACCTTCTCATAAAGAATATGATCATCATATGTTTGTGCAAATGAAGAAACCTATTGAATATACAAGAACAGAGCATTTCAAACATACTGTGACACATCAATACTTAAGATATAGCACTACGATTCACCAAAACATCTAAAACACATATGAGCCCATACACCTCTTTGATCATATCCTCAAGTATACACAACCATATCTATCACTTCAAAGGAATGTAGAGTAATCTGGAGAACATTTGAGACACTTATCTCTATCATTTTGTAATCCAAAAACTATTACATCTAACTCTTGTTGTAGAAATGCTTATGACATGAAATTCTGGGAACAACCTCTTTACTAGCTATCAGAATCAACTTCAAAACCACACAACCGAATCACACAATGCAAAGAAATGCAAACTAAAAACTAGAGTCACATACTTAGGAAAATATGCAGTTTTGCCTTAGATAATAATGCTTGTTTCCGGAAAAACTTGCTTATGTTGATTCCAAGTCTCCATCTATGCCAAACCATCTCACTCAAATCTTCCAATATCAATCTACCTCCAATCATTTATTAGCCTCTTCAACTTCTATAAAAAATCTTTATGCAAACATAACCTCAAGTTGACATGACAATGCATATTGAGTTGACATCGATGACAACACATGTTGCCAACAATCTCCCCCTTTGTCATTGATGGAAAAACATATTTATCTACAAGTCTTCTTTCCTCCTTTCTTCTCTCTCAGCTGATAAGGAAATCATCAGCACACTCTCCCCCTTTGACATCAAGGACAAAGGGAAACATATATTCTACTTATAACAACCCAAAAAACTATATAAAATCCCCCTTACTATATGGCCTCTACAAAAATACACTCTCTTGAGATGGAGATGCCCCAAAAATTTGATGCTATGTGTCTTCAACAAAAAGACAAAAAGATACTGCAATCTTTCACAAACTATACAGAGACAAAATTGTCTTATCTACACTTTTGCAACTCTCTTAGAGGGTAGGATGTTCTTGTAAATTACCTTAAGGTGTGTCACAGTTGTAACCCAGTTTTCTTTTGTTGAGGTAAGAATATTATTTTGACATTCAAATTACATGCATAAATCCTTAGCCTCGTCCACACTTCTTGGAGTCTTCATTTTTTTATCGATCTTTTGTGCTTTAGCTAGCAACCTACATAAGGAAGCGAGTCTCAAGTTGACTACTTCCCTTAATTGACCAAAATATTTCTTTATTTGTTCTCTTTGATCCTAAAGCAATGCTAACTACACATGAATATTTTCTATTTGAGCTCTTGTTGATCCATTTTTATCCTTTGATTGATCATATATCCTGGCCATTTGTGTGATTTGTGACTCAATGGAGTCAATCTGGTCTTTGATGCTCTTAGTAGAATTTGTCCATTTCAAACAAAACTGATATAAGGTAGTGAATAAATCTACACATTCCTTAAACATCTTCATATTCTCTTACAACTTGTGGTGTGCATTAACTCACCAATTAGATGCATCATCCATTCTTTTGTCATTTATCTTCCTCAAGGCCTCTTGTTCTACCTTTTGATCCATGTGAGAGGAATGATCTTTGAAGGAATCCATTAAAAATTAAAAATTTATTTTGGAGGTAAGGAAGAATCAATGTTTACCTCAGGTAAACCCTCCTGAATGATTTTTACTGCATCATCAATTAATCTAGTCTTCTTCACATGTTCATGGATAATCTCCTTCCTTACATAAGCATATAGAATATTACCAAGTTGTAATAGAGATATTTTACAAGTCAATGTGCCCTTCATGAGTAGGAATTTGAAGAAGCTAGGGTGTTACCATAGGTTAAAACTACATCTGCAAAGTCAATAGGTCCTTAAAAGAATCTTATGATGAAGAACCCTGACCTATATCCATAGAAGCGGAAGCTTCTTTCTTCTCAACTATTTTCATTGTAGCATCCTGCACTTTCTCAGGATTATCCTCTTTCTTTTTCTCATCATTCCCCTTCTCCTTCTCTTCTTCTTTCTCTTTTTTCTTTTTCTATCTCTATACCAGAGATTTCATGTTTATCATGCATACTAGGGACATCTTCTCCTTCTTGTAAAGGGTCCTTGTACTTCTTGTTGACCATATATGTTTTTCTCATTTATATTTTTTTGTAGGAGGCATATTATCAATTTCTTTCAGAGGCACTGGTACATTCATTTCAACATCAGTGTCATGCATTTCTTGTAAATCAATATTGACTTCACTTTGCAATTAATCAATGATTTTCTTTGTAGCATATTTATTTTCACTCTAAATCCTCCTTTTGACATCTTCATCCATGATCATCAACAAATCTATTCTTCTTTTGGTGCAAAGCTCCTTAGATTGTCTCTGAAAAATCTTCTCTTTTTCTTCCTGGGAAACAAGAATCCCAACCTTGTCAATTGCTTGCAGTTTCAGCTCTTCATCAGCCTTAATGGTATCTTCTCTTCTTTTTCTTAAAGCCTCAGCTAGGATATTCAAAGCTTTATCATCAATGTCACTGAAGGGAATGTTTTTCTTGAGCATATATTCAATGACAAATTTTTCAATTGTCTTCTTATCCTTTGAAGGAACATCTAGATGTAGCTCCATTGTATCATTTAATAAACCATATTTAACAATTCCATTAAATATTGCACCTAAATCCAGAGGGTCATGTATGACCAGAGGAGTCTTCTTAGTCTTCTCCTCAGCAACCTCCTTTCCTTTCTTTTTTGCAAGGATATTTCTTCTTCTTCTCCTTATCTTTTTCTCTTCACTCTTCTCCTCAATATAAAGGATTTTTTTCTTCTTCATCATCTTCCACATTCACAAGATTAATCTTTCTCCTTTTTCTAGCTACTTAGGTCTTGGTTTATTCCCCTCTACAGTCTTAGTTTGTATTGGTACTAAAGTAGTAGCCCTCCTTCTACTAGGAGGTGGTTGATTAGGTTTGGAAGTTTTAGGAGGATTAGTAGTGGCAGAGATAGACCTACTTGCTCTTCTAGGAGCTTGTGGAGTGAAAAAAATAGTTTGTAATATTTTTGTAGAACCCTCAAGAGTGCTAAACATCTTTTCTAACCCTGTCACCATCTTCTCAAAATTTTCCATCTGCTCCACCTTTTCCTCTACCTTCTTGATTAATTTTTTGGTTATCTCATCATATGTTCCAAACCTCTCAATAGTGGGATCCCTAGGTTTGTTGAGAAAAATTTCAGCATATACAATCCAGTCAGGTCTAAAGATTTCATAGGGAAGCTTTTTTATCCATGAAGTTATTGGTTCAATTGCCTCCATATAACAATTATCTTTATCCAGGTTAAAATTTATATAATTCTAATATCTCTTTACAACTTGTGAGGGTATCTGATCCATCTTTTTCATTTCATTTTGGAATGTTTTTAAGAATACCTAAAACATTGTATCACATTGTTTGGTACATTTGAAAATTTATGCATGTGGTCCCTAATCTAATGAGCAGCAAGAATATCCCTTCTCTAGATTGCATTCTTCAAACTAGGAAATTCCTTCATGAAATAGAACATAAGACAAATAATTAGAGTGCCATATCAGAAATTGTAGTGTGAATCCTTGGTTCTCTAAACATTCTCCAACAAATGTTGTTGCAAGAGCTCACAAATATCATAGTCATTTCCTTCCTTCACCATTTGGTGGTAGCAGACCCTTCCTTATTTGTGTAATAAAACTTGTATGTAATACCCATTGTGGCATACCATACCCTAGGTCAGATATTTCATCCATAGTTAGGGTTCTTTTGTCGAATTTTTCTCCTATAAGCTTCATAACCTCTTCATTCTTCACGATCTTCAATGTTGACATAGGTTTGGTGGAGCACAACCTAGTCACAACCCTGATAGTTTTCTTTAGGATCAGGTAGGGTTGATCAAGCCAAAATATATCTTCATGGATCTGGCTCAAGGAAATTTTGACCCATTCATTTGCATAGCAAAAGTTGGGGAAACCCTTCCACATGTCTAAACATTTTTCCTCTACATTCGCATGCTTCTATTTGAGCTAAAAATCATCACCCAAGAGATGATTTCTTCTTAACTCTTCTAACTTCATATTATTGTACTCATTTAGCTACATGAGTGAATATAAATGCAGACATCTTCACTATGAAACACATTGATAAAAAAAATGCTCCATCCTTGTCGTTCGTAGTAGATATGTATGGATTTTTCTTGAATTTTGGCCTTGGATTCTCAAAAATATCAATAACTATTGGTGTAGCCATGATAACACTTTCTAAAATTAGGGGTTTTCAAGAAAATTTGATAAATACCTTTGAATACTATCATTAGGTTTTGCATGCAAATTCATTGAAAACCTTCTTCAATTCCTTAGCTTTTGCATGTACTTGATATCATTTGAATGAGATCATATTTGATCAAGTAGTGGTTAAACTATCTTCACACCTACCCTAGTTTCTCTACATTAAATGTATCTTTTCTTTTGACACAAGCAACTTTTTATTGTTTTGTGATATCACAGAGGTCCATGATCATTCAAAAATATTCTTCAAAGAGTGTATTTTCTTTGGAACCTTGAGAAAATTACATAATATTACTAGAAAGAAATATCCAAGTCACCATTAACTATTATGTTGAAGACTTCAACATAATAGTTAATGGTGACTTGGATATTTCTTTCTAGTAATATTATGTAATTTTCTCATCTTAAGCATTACAAGGGTTTGAAAAGCTTTACAATTGCAACTCCCCCTGAGACAATACTTTCTTCTAGTTATCATAGGATCCATCTGCATAAGGTAGAGGTACATATTCATTCTTTTCTTCACTTTCTTCCTTCTTCTGCAATATCTTGTTCATTTCCTTCTTTTGTTGATTAGTGTCATTCTTCTTTTGAGGAGTAGAAGGTCTTACATTCTTTCCCTTCTAAAACCTTGAATGTGTCTTGGTTTATTGAAATTGTAGCAAGTGATACTAGATTATGAAGCATAATTACTTCTTTTCACAATAGATCAAAAATTAGAAGCCATATGGCCAACCTTGTTGTATGTGTAGCAATAACCATAGAAGTATTGAGAATTCATATCATTACTTTTATTCACAAAACTATTCCTCATCACTTTACTTTTGTTGGGTGAAAATTTTGTAATCCCTTTACGGATTACAAAACTTGAATTTCAGCCCTAGTTATGCGAGATAAAATATCTCCCCTCGGAAAGGGGAGGCACCCTTATTACTGCTTACAGAACTAAAAAGTAAACTATTATAATATATACACTACACTAATCATATGGGGGTGTGTCACATTCATGATTCTCTCTTTTTTCAGAGAATATGTTTACAATGTTCCATTATTTTATATTTCTGGAAGCGATACAACTCTAAATAAAATCTAAGTAGTAATTCCAATACTTCTAACTTATCAAAGCATATTCTATTAGTACCAGTGTGATAAAGATATGTAGCCAAAAGGCTCACGGAGGCACAAAGTCGTTCTGTAGTCTTCAATGATGAATTTCTTAGTAAAGTAACCATCAATGTAAATAAAGCAGAAAGTCTTCAATATAATTCACAAATAGATCCATGAACATCATGAATAACTTCAAGTACAAAGCCTCAAAGATAAATCACCAATATTATCAGTAATTACATGATTCCAAGTAAAAGGTGCAGCACAAAATCTACACAAATTATCTTGAAATCCTTTAATATCAATTTATAAAACACCACCAATCCAATCCAATAATAAGATAAACTTATGATAATGACATAAGAACATTCACATACGTTGAAATTGACCCAACTCAAACTTTGGTACGAAATTTAGCCTTCTTTATTGATTTGAAAATAGTTTCATAATAAGAACTCAAAGTTTTAAAATTGCTTCACAAATGAGTAGCACTTCGTTGTATAAGACAAAAGGTAAATAATACAATAGAACCCTCTCATATTTATAGATGAGAGAACATAGATAATCTAGGAAAAACCCTAACTAACTAATTGACTTATTCAAAGGTGTTGTCCATGAATGTAGGAGAACATCTTCATTTTTACATGTAATTACATTTTGCAAAATGACATGTAAAATGTCAAAACCTATCTACATAAAGTATAGAAAAAGCATAAAAATCTATCTTTGGAAACATAAGAAGACTTTATGGTTCCTTGCTTAGATTGGCTTGGAAATATTCATATTTCTTTATGATTTCTTGCATTATTTCCTCATCTGGTCCAGCGGTATAATCAATGATCATGTGTGCCTTTGTGATAGACTTCTTCGCAGTAGAACAAATCTTCTTACACCTATCCAGATGTGTCTTGAGATTGTCCAAGGTTAGCTATATGCCAAAAAAATCCCATTGTAGTCAATGAGAATGCTTCATCTTCCATCTGTTTCTAGATAGCTTCCTTGCAAACCTAGACAATCTTGCTTGTCGGGAGAAAGGTATGATCTTCATCAAGAAGCCTCCCGGGCAGCTCTTCAATTCTATTCACCAAGATATCTTGATGTTCTTCAACATCTTCTTGTACTTGTTGAGTATCTTTAATGAGATTCTTGATGACAAGTATGTGATTCTTAATAGACTCCTTCATCTCCACATGCTTTTCCTTGTTGGGAATGACCCCAGCTTGTACTAACTTACTCAGTTTCACCTCCTTTAAGTGCAACCATGATTCAAGGTTTTGCTCCATTTGCTTTTGTTCAATAGAAACTGTATCTACTATTTTATCCAACTCTAGATCTATTATGGAAATCTGAGTAATATTCTCCAATGCAATAGTCATGTACTTCGAGCCTTGTTCAATTATTCTATCAACAAAATCATAAATTATGTTACCTTTTGAATAATAATTTTCCACCTTTTGAACAACTTGTTCCTCAATACTCATCATGGCCATTGGTTGCACGTTCTTTGAATTTCTTGTGATTTTCCTCAACACTGATGCATAGTTATCAACCCTTTCCTTGTACATATCCTTGGATTTCTCCATCTTATCTAGTATTTCCATCAAAGCATTAAAAGACACTTTAGCATCTTCTTTGGTGCTTGCATTGGTGACTTTCCCAAGTTCAATTCTTGTCATGGTATATTCCTCCATGCTGACTTCACTCTTACCTTGTGGTGGTGCTGCAATATCCACATATTTATATCTAGATTTATCCACATGCAATCTAGAATTAATCTTTCGATTTTTCTTCCCCTTGGATTTTGGAAGTACTATCTCCTCAAGATCTAAGAAACCATCTACTTCTTTCATTTAGAATCTTGTGAGACTAATTGAGGAAGAAATGAAGCATTACCTTCTTGACCTATTCATGATTCCTGTGTGGAAGTTGTATCTGTAGAAATGAGTGTTGTAGTCACAATTGGGTTTGTTTTAGTCATCATTGCTCCAAGACTCTGCAAAGTTGATGTATCCAACAATGATTCTTTCATAAACTGATCAAATTCAGCTTGTGATGAAATATCATATGATGGTGAAGACAGACTTGGAATTGATGAAGGAGAACCTGAGGAAACATCAATACTTTACAAAATCGATCCAATGGAAGGAATGGAAAGAACTGAATTCTCTAATGGGGGAATTGTTACTTTCAGTGTGTGCAAACCAGCTATAGGTGGAGATGAAGTAGGAAGAGGTGGTGGAGGAGAAGTGGGAACAGTAGGTGTGTGAGGTGTGGTAGGAATGGCAGGTGATGATGTATGCAGGGGATCTTCAGCGATGTTCTCTTGTGGAGACAATTTCATTTCCTCATCATGCCTTTCCTATTCTTCATTACCTTCCTCCTCTTCTTTTCGATCTTCCCCTGACTATTCATCCTCTCTATATTGTTCACTTTCAGCTCCTTCTTCTTCTTCAAGCTGCTCTTCTGATTCGGGCTCTAGTTCTTCTTCAACAACTTTCCCTTCCTCAATATTGTGCTCATCTTCAGTAGTGTTCTCCTCTTCAGCAGCTTGTATTGCACTCTTCCCATAGATGAATTTAATTTTGGGTCCTCTATGTGAGGAATATGAGGAAACACTTGCTTTATGCTTAGTTTGGAGCTCTTGCTGTCAGCTAGCTTCACTTTCTAATACCGCTCCCTCAGACTCTGTCCTAAAGGGCTTCAATTGAAAACCTTGTCTCTACAACCATTCATTTGTATTGTGCAAAATAGGAGCAAGCCTATGTTGAATGGAAATAATCTCTTTTTTGGACCATTGAATTGGAGGAAAGGGTTGCCTTGATATCTCTTTTTCATCATATGCAGAATCCAGAATATCGCCAAGATCTTCAAAATCTTTCGGAAGATCTACCAAACCTAGATCATTGATTTGTTCCACAGTAAGTCTACAAAAAATCCATTCTTCGAATGTCTTCCTCATCTCTACATTCTACCCATATGTTTTCAAAGCGATAAACATGAGTATGACCCTTCTTGATTTTCCTTTTTACATCTCTATAGTCAAAATCATGCCTATACCTATATGACCTTATGGTCATAATTTTCATCTCTACTACTACTGATTTGGCCTTTTGTACACTTTGAATTGAGTATCTTCCAATAGAAATCGGAAACCTAAAGCCTAGTTTTTGAATAGCCTAGCATTCCTTGTGTATTGTAATCAGTTGTCCGCATAATTCCATCAAAACCCACATGTCGGAAGGGTATCTTGGTAACATGTAGGGGCATCCTATATAGCACCCTACTCTTAAGTATGTAAAAGTAGGAAACTACAAGAAAATACATCCAAAATTTCTGACAACTTTCCACACCTCATCAAATACTCTTTTCTTTTCTAAAGTTGGATCAAACATGAAAAGAAAAGGTGCAAATAAAGCATCATTCACTCTTTTGAAATGCTTGATGCTTCTCCTCAAAGTGATTTGAGAATATAATTTATACACTAGAACAACACTCTTATTTCCTTTAATTGATAATCCTGAAAATTTTCTCATGATAGTAGCAGCATACACTAGATAGGAGGTCATGTAGAACTTCAAGGTTCATTGCACATTTATTAGTTGTTTGTGAATCTCATCACTAATTTGTGTACCCCAGTCTATGTGTGTCTTCTTCCTCCTGATGATTTTGATGTACTCGTGCATCCGTTCTTGGAAATTAGATGAGACTGGTAATCCCTTCACTCTACTTAGAAGAGTGATCATGTCTCGAACATCCTCTTTGAAGCCACTATGTAAAAGACCTTTAGGCCATCTGGAAATGGTGGGCCTTGGCGTTTTCAACCATTGTGTGTTGATCAACTGCTTGGCTTTGTTTTGATCTTTTTCGTAAGCCTCTTGACCTTGTTGAATTTAAATGTTTGTATACTTTTCCATGTTTGGAACCTTGAAAACTATGTCGAATAAATATGGATCCAGCCTCATCATTATCTACCCTAAAGAATCCCTAACACTCCTGTCATCTCTTACATAATGTGAAGCAACCTATAGAACAAATTTTGGGTAGTGAGCAGCTACTGGAAATGAGGCCACTCGATGAAGATTATTGTGGGAAATGGCCTCCAAATCCTTTTCTCTTAACAAATTCCTCCATGTCAAGGTGACCAATCTCTGTATCCTTGAACTCGTTGATCTTGGATGTGACAACTATGGACGGGTAGACGCCTTGATACTTATACTTCAATTTTTCTTTCTTGGATGATGGAGACTCTTTTGTTGTCATTAAGAGCACAAAAGATTACTGAAAACCACCTTCGAAGAATACATGATAGGAGCTAAGGTAACTGCAAGGAAACATGGATTTATTCAATGTTAGGAGCATATGCATTATAGGATCAATTGGAATACGTGAAAATAGGAAAGCACTTTGGAACAAGCAGACATGAGCTATGAAGTGCGAGAAATTGGGGAAATACGGAAGGAAAAAAGTTTGGAAAGCGTTTTGGAATGATATTGAGTGTTAGTGAAATTTTTGCTTTTTGTGCAAGGGAACTAAAAATCAGCGCCCTTACACTCGGAATGAATTGACTCTTGTGTAATAGCGCTAAAAAACAACGCTTCTGCATGATTGAAAAGACTTGGGAAGGGTTCAATGCATAGGTGGTATTTTTAGCGCCTTGACATCTTATAAAAGAGTAATTTCGTGCATCGTCAGTGAAAAACCCTACCTTTACATTTCCTTTGATACATAACTCGAGGTAGTGAAAATCACCATGTATGCATCATTGGAAATGAGTTGTGTTTGGTAAGGGTGGTGATTTTCATTGCTCCTACATATGGAGATTGGAGAATCATTATACGTGTTGAGGTGGTGAAAATCACCGCCTCAACATATGTTTGTTGAAAATCCTCAAACACATCACAAAGGTGGTGAAAATCATTGCTAGGACATGTGTATGAAGATGGAAAAAACTCAAGGCATTAATTTTCACTACCATCATACCAGGGGGAAGGCATGAATGTGTTAGCAATAAAAATCACCATGCATACATCCATGGTGTCTGGGGAAATATAAAGGCTATGGCATCAAATTCCAACGCCATTATAGAGGGAAATAACTTCAAAATCATTGAGCGGCGAAAGGTCATTGAACATTCAAGAGAACACACAAA
Organism: Sequoia sempervirens; assembly: GCA_007258455.2. NCBI lineage: Eukaryota > Viridiplantae > Streptophyta > Pinopsida > Cupressales > Cupressaceae > Sequoia > Sequoia sempervirens. Next base: position 208,252,716 of record VDFB02000015.1, on the reverse strand, counting down.
ATGCATGCCGGGAAAATAAAATAACATGCCATAAACAGAGAAAGGAAAAAAAACGTAAACCCTTGGAAGACTTAGAAAATATGAAGTACTAACGCCAAAGGGAAAATGATTCAAAGAAATAAACACACACATAAGCAATGGATTATCGAACAAAAGAGAAAAATAATGGCGCACCTGAGAAAAGTCAGACATGAAAACCCTAGACTTGAAGACCTTCATGCAAAATCCACCAATCCAACACTTGAAGGTCTCAAATGCAAAAGGCACAAAGTAGAAAGAAGAGAGTAGGTTCAATCAACACAAAATGAAATTAAAATGGCTTAAAAAGTCTTTTAAAAGATATAAAGAAGGGTCATTAATAAACTGTAAGTTGATTAATTCGCACGTGTGGAACTAGGTGGGAATATGTAAGGGTGGTGAAAAACACCGCCCTGACATATTCAAAACTTGATAGAACACAAAATGCAAAGGCAGTGAAAAACACCGCCCCGACATCCAAAAACTTGAACAAGACATCAAATGCAATAGCGCTAAAAAATAATGCTCTGACACTTGGAGAGTAGGAAGAAAGTGTAGTGGCACTGAAAAACAATGCTGCTACACAATTTTTTTTCTAAATACACATGTAGGGGCATTGAAAAATAGTGCCCTTGCATGGGGAAAAATTTTTCTAACTCCCAGAAACTAAAAAATGACAAAACATTCATTTTGAATGTTTTCAAAAAATGACGAAAGACGAGCGCTTGAAAGGATGATTTGGGACTCAAGACCACACGTATAGGAAAATTGAAATTTGCCTCATTTTGTGTGCTTAGAGTGCACAGGCCTACAAAACTAACCAGTTTCGTAGGGTGTTATCCCATGAATCAAGCGTAGCTAGATTCAAGGGTAACAACTTCTACATTCATTAGCCTTATGACTAATCTTATTGCAAGCATAGCACTAGCCATGAAATGATTGAGAGTTCATACCATTGTACCTTAGAGGCCTAAATAAATTCTAACTCATCTTGATTGTACATTCAACAACCTTATGTCCAAAATTATTGCAAGAATAACAATAACCTTGAAAATATTGATTGAACCTGATAGGGACATGTTGTCTAGTTGGAGAACCTCTAAATTCTTTTTATCTCCAGATAGTCCAATGAATCCACCTTCTTTCTTGTTTCCTTGATTTGTCTTTGCATCTATGAAGGATTCCTTCTTAGATTCTTTAGTGTAGGCTTTCTCCTCCTTTGTTTTAGACTTTCCTTATGCTTTGAAGTTATCATGCAAGTTTGCAGATGCACTGGTTATAGGAGTTTTCCCCTTTTCAAAACCAAGACCGGATTTTTATTTTGATGGATTTTGAGAGTTAATCAACTCATCAAGAATTACAAAAACTCCTTTCATTTTTAAGCCCTTGTCAATTTTCTCTTTTTCTTTTTATAGCTTTTTTCTCAAAGCAACAATCTCTTCCTCAAGCTTTGAACATTCAATTGCTTTATCATTGAGCTTGGTATTTAGGAAATCCTCAATCCTCTTTCCTTCTTCAACCTTAACTTTTAAATTAATGATCACATCTTCTACCTCCTTGAGTTTAGTCTCACATCCTTTACCTCCTTCCATTTAAGCTTTTGGTTTTCCAATTTCTTCTTTTGATTGTCCAGCTTGTGCCTTCAATTTGATAATTATCTCCTTTGATTTTTCAAGCATGCATACATATTTCAGTTTTAGTGTTCTTGCTTCATCCAAATCTTCAAGAGAAGACCAGAGTTCTCCTTCAAAATCTACTTCACAATCTTATGGATTGATGTCCCAACCTTCAAGTTCCATTGATTTTAGATTTGATTCTAGAGAGAACATATTATTGATCATTGATTCAGATCCCATGTGTTCAAGTATAGGATCTACTTCAGTTTTTAGGCTTCTTAAAGGCACTTGGCTCTGATACCAATTGTTGAACACATCAAAATGTTAAGAGGGGGGTGAATTAGCATATACTAAAACTTAAAAAACTTCATTTGTAGATTAAACATTAAATCACATTAGTTGAAAGTACATAAATGAAAGCATGCACCACACAAGAACACCAAGATTTTTTACATGGAAAACCCAATGAGGGAAAACCACGGTCAGAGTTAACTCACAATATTTAAATCTCATTACTTACAACAATTACAATATTGTTTAAGGCTCATTACCTAGGGAATTGCAAGCTAAGGCGCACAACCTTAGAGCAAGACACAAGGACTTGCTGAAGAGGATCATTGCCTAATAGTAGGATACATGGAAATTATAATAAAAACATGAACATGAACTACTATAAAAGAAGCATCTATCATATGCTGATGTTAAAGTCCAGTTTTTTGCACAATTACTGCATCATACTAACTTTGCACACTTCATATTCAACATACTGCTCAATCTATATTCTCATTATTTCACAAATGATTTTGTTCTTTTATAAATACCCTCCGCAATGACTCAAAACTCCAATTAGGTCAACTCTAAGATGACCTATAAAATGAAACATGTGATACTACAAAGGTTGGATCCAATCATATACTTTATGAAGTGAAATAAGTTGTGCATCATAAGACATGATATAGTAGGGCCCAAATACATCATAAAACATCCTTAAAAGTAAAATTAACTAATCAAGACCAACTGCAAATGAAGGAAACTGACTTGTTAGCCCAAACAATATCAACACCACAAAATTGCCAACTATTCATCTTTACACCACCAAGGAGAAACAAAACACATCATGCAGACCAAGATGTAAATAAAATAGGTGATCAAAATAATCCTTACAACCTTCTCCTAAAGAATATGATAATCATATGCTGGTGCAAATGAAGAAACCTGCTGAATATGCAATAACATAGTTTTCTGGACAGACTGTGACACATCAACACTTAAGATATAACATTGTGGTTCACCAAAACATCTAAAACACATATGGATGAACCCATACACCTCTTTGATCATATCCTCAATTCAGCACAACCATATCTCACTCCAGAGGAATGCAAAGTAATCTAGAGAACATCTAAGACACTTAACTCTATCATTTTGTAATCCAGAAAATTGTTACATCTAACTCTTGCTGTAGAAATGATTATGACATGAAATTTTGGGAATAACCTCTTTATTAGCTGCCAAACTCAACTTCAGAACTGCACTACCAAATCATGCAATGAAAAGGAATATAGACTAAAAATCAATCACATACTTAGGAAATATGCAATTTTTACCTTAGATAATCATGCTTGCTTTTGGAAAAACTTACGTATGCTAATTCCATGTCTCCATCTGTGCCAAACTATCTCTCTCAAATCTTCCACTATCAATCGACCTCTAATTATTTCTCATCCTCTCCAACTTCTATACAAAATCTTTATACAAATGTAACCTCAAGTTGACATCAATGACAACACATATTGCCAACAAAGGAATAGCCAATTCTTATGCTCAATCATTCTAGGAGTTGGCCAATGAATAGGAGAAGGATTTGAAAAATTTACTCCTCTGCACTTTAGGCTCTACACAACCTAGGAGGGTGATCCTATGCAATATCAACTAAGATTCCATACAATTGACTTTAGATATTTTTGTAAACAAATATACTCTCTTCTTATGACCATGATTTGTAAGATAAACAACATAAAGGGAATTTAAGGCCATTGTACAAGGATCTTGAAATTTTTTTGTAAGCAGAGCACTTGTGTAAATTTAGTTTGTATACTTTTGGTTTTAGGTCTTGCTATAAAAGGATGTCAATGTAGTTATAATTTTGTATAATAGTACTAGCTCATTGCAAGGAATACAATGGCAAATTTTTCTATCAATTGTCGCCTATTTGTATCTATCTTTAACATTTATGAATATAAATTGATCAAGGATCTTTTTTATATTCATCTTTGTAGTATTTCCTGTAAATGAATGTCTCTTTCATGGATTTTACTCAAGTAGTAAATTAATTTTCTTTGTTAAGATATATTAAATGTTTTAGGTGCATATAAGGATTTGTAAGTAGAATTAAATGTAAAGTTTTAAAGGGGTGATAATGTAATGCATTATTACTAAGCTTTAAGATTTAGAATCAATATTGTTGTGTGAGTTTCTAATTGCATTTTCCTTGACTTTGTGACCTAGGTCTAAAGCACCATTCTAGGCATAAGTTATGGCTATAAACTTCATGATCAACAAATTTAAAGAACATATTTTTCTTCAAGAAATATTTATTATCTGATGTTATTTGCATACTCTCAGACTCATAATTGAATTAAACTTCAAGATCCTATACCTTTCTAGTGTTCATCTTACAAATATTGGTCATAAGAAGAGAGTATATCTATTTACAACAATATCTGAATTCAATTATATGGAATTAGTTGATATTGCATAGGATCACCCTCCTAGGTTCTACAAAGCCTAAAGCATAGGAGGAAAAATGTCCAAATCCTTCTCCTATTCGTTGGCCAACCCCTAGAATGATTGAGCATAAGAATTGACTATTCATTGAGGTCATTTATAGGATTTAGTTGGAGCTTTATAACACAAAAACAAACCAACAAAATATTCCTAGAAAGGGTGGCATTCAAGGTTCCCTCTTAAACCTAATTGAGTATTGGCCAAATGGTCTCCTCCCTCATCTCCATTCATATAAGTAATCTTTAATGGAGATTCTAGAGGGAACCTCGGTGCATATGAAGTAGTTTGTCTCTTAATAAACTTGGAAGGGAAGGTGATCCTTGTCACTTCAAATAAATTCCCTTTTTTCTAACAAAGAGGCAAAGATCTAGGCCTTGATTTTGTGGTTAAATTTAACCATAAGGGAAAATATTAGTATGATTTTATTGAAGGGTATTCAATGATTGTTGTTAATATAATTAAAATTCAAATATTGGACAATTGGAAATTAAGAAATATGAGGAATTTTCTTAGGATCTAATTGATAAATTTGAGGTCTTCTTTTGATAGCATTTCTATTGTGAGACTAACTATATATTTTATAAGCTCTTCAAATTATAGTTGAAATCTCAATTGTCTACCAAGAGTACATTGAATTGGTAAATTGAGATGGTAGGGATCTTAATCATATTGCTTCCATGGAGTGCATAAGTATTGGTTCTTATAGGTGACACACTAGTATGGATAATGTAATGATCAATCTAGATTATGAAGGTACTCATGGATTTTTTAACTAATTGATTATCATGATATGACATCCAAGAATATAAACTCTATGGAAATTTCTATGAATAAAATTTTACACATCATGGAAACTTTAGGAGAAATGATCAACTCATTTGAGTTGGTTTGAATCTCCTATTTTTTTTAATATTTAATTTTGTTTGTGTGCAGTTCATTTCTTTTTCTTTCTCCTATCCTTTTGGTATACATCATTAATGATATTCTTTAAGTGATACTTACCTTCATGGGTGATAAATGTGATCAATATTAATAAGCATTTATTTTAGTGTTGGCATCTTTATCAACTTTCAGATTTGTCTAATATAAATTGGCTATTTAACTACCCCTAATCCCCCCTTCCCATGGGATAAATATTCACATTATTGTCTTGATTCTAAATTATGAAGTTATATGCTTTCAATTTAGTATTTCATCTTTTTCCATGAAATTGGAAGCCAGTGAAATATGGGTTTGATTTAGTTAAATTGATTCATTTTAAGGAATTAAGGTAAAAACAACTTCCTATACTAATCTTGAAGGGAGTGATGTATATAAAAACTTAAAATATAATCCAAACTTATTATAGAAAGAAGAGAAACATGTTCATAAGTTGATAAATAATGACACCATAACATATTTATTTATGAATGGAAAACCCTTTTGGGAAAAAATCACACTCTAAAACCTACACACTATCTTATGAAATCTAAAATAAGATTACAACACACCTACAATATAAGTCTTTATAGGAGTATTTCACCGACAACTAAATTTAAAATAATTTTTGCAACATTTCAACAACACCTATATGAACCTATAAATTTTCATATCAAATCCATTTCCAAAAGTACCAATTTAAAACAAATGAACAAGATAGAAACCAAAAATGGTTTTTAAATCCATGTTGTAAAACCCATAAAAGAATGACACCTAACTTAAGCATAATTTCCAACCCCACCCTTGAGGGTTCCATGCAACCTGCTAAAATAGTAAATCATTATTGTACAAGTAACCCCTAGTTTGACCCACTCAACATGTGTGTGTAATATCCCCTTTAAATTAATTTCAATTTTGCACAATGATTTTTCTCATACATCCAAAATATGAAATCGAGTAAAATGAAATTGCAACATAAACTTTGATTTTTGCTTTTTTAATGATTTTTGTGATAAACAAAACACCTTGTTGCAATTTAAATCAAATTTAAGAAATCGGGTATCTAAGAAATTGCTTCAAAAACACCATTAAATAACTAGAAACTTGAAGCAACCAAAAGAGAATGTATTTTACTGATTTTTAACATGGGAATACATTATTATTTATGTCTTATATAGCTGCTAACAATAATATACATCTGCTGCAACTTTTCTCAAAACAAAGAGCAAATATAAAGCCCAAACACACATTAAACTTTACCCAAACTGGAGGGAAACTCTCCAAACTCCACATCAAGATTTATTATGATTAAATAACATCAAATAATGTGAAATATCAGAAAAACCATGCCAATAAATTTTTCATTAACATTTGCAACAAAGAAATCACTCAAACCCCAAAAATCACACTTCCACCTGCAAACAAAATACCAAATTTTGGAATAAACTTCAACTGATCAACACATTGGCAATTTCTATGTGAAACTACTTTTGGAGACTATCAGAACCACTGCCTTCAAGCCTCAATCTCCTTGGCTGCGTCATAGATTATTTCTTCTTTGGTTTCCAGCCTTAGAAGAACACAAAAACCTATGAAGGAAAATATGCAAGAATAATTCCAAAAAAAGTAATAAATTATATTTTATATGAGTTTCCTTCTTCAAGAAACTTCTTGAACGCCAAAAATCAATTCCAAAATGGAAGGAATCTTTCATCTCATGATTTTGTAACTCCTTTTCCAAATTGGCCTCCAATAAATTAGACATTTCCCAAAAACATTTGCTTTTATGACAGCTATTGTCAAAAGCAATTAAATTTGTTTTTTTTATCCAAAACATGCTCCAAGATAAATTAAAAGTAAATATTAATTTATCCCCCAAAATTGATTTAATAAATTTTTCATGAAACTCTAAATTACCTAATTTATCTACATCTCTTGATTGGCAACTTTGAAAACCAGGTTTACTAAAAATAGTAACTTCTATTTTTAGAAAAGGGGCTAGAAAAGGGGACATTTTTAGAAAAGGGGACATTACAAGGTGCCCAAGTTGTCATTGTTACTAGCCTCAAACTAGGTACTCTATGAAAAATAATAAAGCCTTTCATAAGCTAGTTAAGATTCCAAAGTAACTCTCATGAAGACTTCATCCATGTCCATGAAGATGGGAGTTGGTGGAATATGGGCTGTTTGATTTAGCTAAATTGAGTTGTTGTAGGGAAGCAAGGAATGTGAAAATACTTTACACACTAATCTTGAAGGGAGTGATACAACAAAAAATCTAAAAATTTGATAAAAAATTATTACAAAAACTATAGAAACATATTCATAATTAGGTAAATAATGATACTATAACATAGTGATTTATGTGGGGAAAACCCTTTGGAGAGAAATAATCCCACATTCCAAAACTTGCATAATTTTTATCAACTCTTAAAGAATATTACAATACACTTGCAAAGTCTTAATAGGAGTATTTCACTAGCAATTAAAATTTAGAAGAATTTTGGTAGCACTTCAACAACATTTATGAAATTGTAAAGTCTCATATCAAATCCACTTTCTCAAGTACCAATTTATAGACAAATAGGAAATTGAAAACCACAAATAGTTTTCAAAACCATGTTACAAAACCACCAAAAGGATGACACCTAGTTTAGACATAATTTTCAACGTCACCCTTGAGGATTCCTTACAATGTGCTAAAAATAGTAAATCATTATTATAAAATAACCTCTAGTTTGACCCACCCAACTTGGGCCCCTAACTTGTCAATATTCCTTGTCTTAAACTAGGCACTCTATGACAAACAATAAGGCCTAGCATAAGTTGGTTAGAATAAAAAATAACTCCATGTCATAAGAATCTTGTCATAAGTTGTCATAGAATCTCTCAAAGATAAAAAACTTAAAAGAGCCAAAACAAATCCTCTTACAATACCTTACAAAGAATTGACACATGAAAAATAATTTATGAGAAAATATCAAATAATAAGTAAATAAAATTAGAAACCTACAAAGGTTGAGATACCTTAATTCCTAAAATCCATGCATTCTCTTATAACTGTACCAAGGTAGAGGATGTCATAAGGATGCTCATTGGGTTGGACATTTTGATGATTTGTCCATAAAAAATAGATTAAATTTTTATGACCATGTTTCTCTTGAATGCCCCAGACATCATCCACGACCCTAATATGATTCAATTCCAAGGATTTGGCTACACATAACTATTTACTTTTGGTGGATAAATGTATGTGTGTCATGTACTAGTATGACTTTGATAGTAGCAAGACTTCAATTGGAGAGATTTTCTCTTATGTTCTTCTATTTGATAGCTCAGTAACCTTTTACTTGCTCAATGCAATTATGAGGGTGTATACAACGACTCTTCTAGATGATTTCTATATGTGATTGGCTCTCATTCTATAGTGTCAAATGCCTTTGGTTAACAAATCCAAACAAGTCTTCAAGGTGATTTGCTTTCTATTCTATCATGACTCCAAGCCTTCACATAAATGAAAGTCTTCAAGGTTCCTATTACTCCACTTATTGACTCTACAAATGCCTCTACTTTTGCTCTGATTTCTACCTATTCTCCTCAACCAATGTCTTTTACAACAAATGGATATAATCCTTTTAGGAGTAACTAATATCATTTTGTATGATTGATATTTACTCATAAAGACATCTCAATTAACCTTTAAATATTTTTTGTATGCTTATGTTTTCTGATGGTTATCTATCACAATAAGTATAGATGGCTTTCTCAGACATTACCCTACTTATTCTATGTACTTTTTGACATTTATATTGTGGAAGCTACAACTTGTAATGTTAATATCTTTTTTAACTTAAATTGCAAATAGATCAATCATCTTTGATTGGTTTTAAAAAAACCAAATTGATGTTGATGCATTCATGGATTTATATCTCAACATAAAATAAAAATAAAAAAAATCAAAATGATATCCTATCTAGATTCACAAAATATATATGGAAAAGAATTTAAAAATGATGAAAGATGATTTTATTGAAGTTGGAAATAAAAAAAGGAAAAAAAGGGTCACATTTGATGATTTATTATTGTTTTGAATATTTCCTTTTAAGTCGATTGCCTATATTCCAAATGGGGACAAGCACAACCTCTAATGTAGTTCGTGCTCCTCCACATGCAAACATGCATTCCCATTAAAATGTGAGCCCAGCACCATAATAGCTATATTCTTTTTTTAGATCAATATACAAGTTTTATCAAATAAAAAAAGTGCAAGTCAAAGTTATAATATGTTTGAAAAAAATGCACTTGGAATTTGAAAACGCTGTTAGAATCCCAAAATAAAGAAAATGCATGTTAGACATATATGTCTATGTTGGGCCCCACCCCTCCACTTGGCCTTGGGAAGTAGAAAAAGTTCTCCCCTTGCTTTTTGAGAAAGGGACATATATTGTCCATTTTTTATTTTTATTTTTTTTGAACTCTTAACCTATAAAGGTGGTGGGATTCATTTTCATTAGAAAGTCAGAGGGAGGGAAAGGTAATGGAAAATCAACTTGAAAGCTCGAAACACTCATTATGATTGAAATCACTTTTAGAAACTCAAGTTCCAACAACCAAATTAGAAAGTTAGACATTGGAATTATGTATTATCTTGACATATGAGAATTCATAAGGTAGTTTGGATAAACATAATAAATTAGGAGAAAATGTTGGAAAATTATAAGTTCAATTTAAATTGAGTTTGAATCTAACAAAATCAGTTTTTGGTTGGAGGGTGCATATCATATATAAAGAGCATTGAATATGAGTGGACATTTAGTCTGGGTAGTTATATTATTTTTTATTGTTAAGAAGATAAATAATTTGAGTCTCAAATTTGAGCTTGTCGTTTGGGGGTGTTGAGACTTTGGATTATATAAGAATTGATCTTTAGTGATTACTTTATGAGCTAAGCATGTTTACATGTTCGCTACTAGACTAATGATCACTTTAATTTTATTTTAAAGAAGGGGTGTCATTTTTTTAAAATGGCATAATTAATGTGTCTTAACTTAAATGGTTTTATAGGAATGTTCATTATGTGATCCATCTACAATGAGCCAAAGTTTTAAAAATTAATGTGTTGTTGGAAACAAGTAGAGTAAATGTGATTTGGTTTTCATCATCTTGCCACAAGATGAATTTGCATACACCAATTAAATGGACAAAAGATACTTATATGTTTTAAAATGTAGATAACTTATGTCCTTTCCATAATGAAAAACCAATTAATGATGATGTTGGTTCAAATTTCCGAACTTTGGATTGGAGGTACAAAAAACCAAGTAAATAGAGGATATTAAATTGGCTATTGATTGTGAAGTCATTAAGAGGACTTGAGGTAAGGAACATGAAACATATTTAATCAATTTAAATGTTGAAGGTTTTAGTCGAATGAGTCCATTTCATATTGCTTAATCAATGGACGAATTTAAGCTTCATGATCATGAGATCATATTTTTTATTTTCCTAAGGTATCTGTTAAAAGGACATCCTTGGGAAGATTACAATTTTGGATCACAAAAAAATGATGGTAATAAATATTTTTATTTAGACTAGTCAATTCAAATCCTCTTTATTTGTTGGGAGAATAACCAAACATTGTTGGCCTCTTAAAAGTAAAACATTATTGGATCAAACCAAGCTATCTCTACTAATATTGTCATTCCATATGTGGTGAGGTATTCCTATATTTAGAGGATCAACCTTAGATCTACAACAATAATGAGAAAACTACCTATTTTATGTATTTTTCAAGGAGACGATATAACAAAACTTATGTTGTGGGAGCTAATAAGAACTCCCAAAAAAATAAAAGCATATTCTTTGTGTTTTTTTAATTTGATTAAAGGATACACCATTATAATTTAAGTAATGGTGCATTTTGGACAAGTGGAAGATATTTTAATGCTTAAATACATGGTTTTCCATCTTGTTGTCCACATAAATCTAGAAAAGAAAGTGGGAAGGTTTGTGAGACTTATTAGGATTCCATGCACATCCAAAAAGGTATAAGAATGAATAAAATTAGGAAGATATATACAAAAAAAAAATATTTGATATCTTTTTTTATGCCTTTAGAACTCTTTTAGCATGACATCATGAAATAATAATAAAAATCATAAGTATCAATTGGAGTCTTAAAAAACATCTTAAAGACATCCAAGAAGAGAAAATAATCTAAAACCTAATTTAATATTAAAGAATAAGAGGAAAGAGTCTCTGGAGATAATGGTGTAAAAATTATGAGGGGAATATTTTAGAGAAAATGAAGGATTTGATTAATTTTTTGGGCTTATGTTGAAGGTTAAAAATAGATATAAGTGAAGACAAAATATCTTTTGTTGTATATAGATCATAAGAGTCAAACATAGTAAGTTTGGCACCATGAAGGTTACAAAGTTTGGTGGGGATTTAGCAGAACTAGAACTATTTTTGTTGTCTTAAATTTCCTGTCTTGATGGAGAAACCATCAAATTCTAGGTGCAAATCTTAACCAATGATAATATTTTAATAAATGCCTTAACAAAAATATCAATTATATATGTGTTTGATGATTGAGTTGAGTTGTTTGTGAGATTAATATATCAAAATGTGTGTTTGTGTGTGTAAGATGGGGGATGGGCATATAGAAATGGTTTTAAATGGATGGATAAATTCTTGGGGAAAAGGGCTAAATTCACACAAAACACCATTTATCAATGTGTAGTTGTATTAAACCATTTTCTCAAAATGAACACAAACTAAATAAGAAATGATATGGGTATTTAATTCTCACCATTACAATTATTTATATTAAAATATTTTTGTGAGGTATATTTATTCTCCTACAACCATAAATTACAATGTGTCTAATAATATTGTCTCTATGATCATAATGCTTCCAAATAGGGCCTTAAATTCACTGCTGACCCTTTTTGTTAAGCAATTTAAACAAAATCTCATAATCATCCATTCATAATTGCCCTTTTCAAATATTAAGTAAACCTTGTTTATATAAATTAAATATAAAACTACAACCTTTTAGAACTTTTAACAATTTGAAAAAGAAATCTCTTTTATATAATATATTTTTCTTAAAATTTTAATTTTATTTTATAAAATACAACCATTGCTTCCAAACTTTAATATAGAATGTTTCATTAGAGTTTTAATTTTTTTTGGAAATGATGTTTAAGATTAAAAAATGTCACAAAGAAAATAGAGAACTTATTGGTGCATCTTCTTCATAAAAATTCATAGAATTTCATAGCTAATCTAACAAACTAGGTACTATGTTATATAAATTCCACAATAAATCTATAACATAATTGACTAGTTTGGTGTATCATTTATTAACTTTTGGGTGGAGTTGTTCCTTCTTTGTTGGTATGGGTGCACTAAAGTTGTCATAGCTTAAACAATCAATAAGTTGGGTACACTAAAGTTGTCCTAGCTTAAACAACCAATAAGTTGGGTACACTAGAGTTGTCATATCTTAAACAACCAATAAGTTGTAGTGCTAGTTATGTAAAAGTGTGATAATCGACTTTAAATTTATAATTTATAATTTTAAATGTAAGATTGATTGTTAATTCTTTTAAACATGTAAATATATGAATTTTATTGATTGTTTTTCAATTTTATTTTGACAAAAGTTAAAAATACAATTTATTGACTATTTAAAGTTAGTTCTATTGAAATAGTCATCCCTCACAATGAATTGAAGAATATATATGAAAAAAAATATGGGTATATTTCATAATTTATCTTATGTATATTTTAATAAGTATATTTTAGAATGTTTGACACTTGAATGATTTTGATGAATTGCATATTCTTATTTCAGAGAATTTAGTTAAAAATGACATCTACCCTCATACTTTTAAAAACATGTCATGAATTCATTTAGTGAAGGATAAGTCAAATTTTTATATGCTCAAGGATTGTGGAATATTTTAGTAGTGTCATCTTGTGGTTGAACTCTTTTTCCACAAGTATCAACATATAGTTCTATTTTGTCAATCCTACTGATGAGGTAGTTTACATAAGGTAAAACGTCATGCTTAACGTGTCCCTTGGTAGTATGTGTATGCATCATTCCATATATGAAACTGGTGGAGGGTGTGAAAGATGTATCATCAACCAAGGAAAACTTATCCCTACATATACCAATTGAAAATTGTGAAAGGTCCTCATGTTATTCTTCATCCCTAAATATGTCTACTTCACATGTGCAAGCTAGGATATAAGAGGAGGTAATCCACAAGCACTCTGTTAGGTCCTAAAATAATAGGTCCAAGATCCAAGAGCTTTTCTTCACCTTCAATGCTAGGGTTTTGTCATTAAGGAGGAAAAAATAAGATCATTAATTTATTAATGAAGGTTGAAGGATACCTACAAGAGTGGGTAAACTCTCCTGCTCTTCGGGATCAAATTAAACCCAGGAGGGTGTTCCTATAGGTCACTAAAATAATTTAATATATCAGTTTATGGTGATTGATCAGTGAGCTGCATAATAAATATACCCATTTGTGCCTTAACCCCTAAAATTTGTCACTAAGTTAAGACAACACTAGTTGCATTACACTTATTATAGTTGATTTTATACCTTGCATCATATGTTGTAAGATACCAATAATTTATAGTTTATAAAATATAATTTATATTCAATGCATGTTATATACAATAAGGCATACAATGATGTGCATGTTTCACTAAACATATGACAACTCAAATTTCACTTAACATTTATCTCTTGTTATCTCCCTAAATCATGGATAACATATATATTTTTTTACTTCTCTTTTCATAAAACTAGTAAAATATTCTCTATTTTTTGAGTATGGAGGGTCGAGATCTTCAGTGACTAATGTCTTACTAGGTAAAATAGTAGTATTTAACCTTTTCAAATAGGAATCAATAAGGAACAATAGAGATATTTAAATAAATAGTTCTACTTAATAATACCTTTTTGATTCTATCAATAGTAATTTATAATAGGTAAAAGATAATCACATATAATAGATATGCCACTGATTAAATACTACAACGTTTTTAAATACTAATTTAGAGTAGCACCAACAAATGTGGTGGAAGAAAGTTTACAAGGTGAGTGTTCATTGCACCTCAAACCCTAAAACCCCTCTTAAACACTAATGCCCATCCAAGGAGACAACTATTACAAGCATATGATATATTAGCTATCTCTCTAAAATTTTGAGAGTAACTTTAATGACAAACATACTATGAGAAATTGAAAACCTAGACAATTATGTATTGATACAATGAAAATACCAAAATGACCAACCCTTACAAATAAGAAGACCTACATATATAGATCTCTCACCTCAAGAATCGAGATGGACTAAGAAATTAGGTGGAATATTATTGCAACAGTCGCTCAGACCATCAGAATCCTTGTCTTTAATTTCTAATCTTAAGCTCAATGTCATTTTGATTCACATGACACTTCAAATGAGTTAAAAACATTCATCATTATGATTTATGTCATTTTGCATGATGATTGCAAGGAATTTTGAGAGTGGAGAGCCAAAATGGGTCAACAAAATATGCCACAAATCAGCTAGAACATGATATAAATGTATCAAGCTCTAAAACACTAGGGATTTCATTAACTCGGGCACATCATTTTACACATTAAACCTTCCCTTCTTTTTTAAATCCATGCCTACAACATAAATTATTCATAAAGGAGATTGATAAAATCATGTTAGTAAATTACAAAGGTCTTCACCAAGAATTAACATGTTGAATCCAAGTTAATATCATCAAATTACTACTTGAGAGAAATGTGGAAATTTGGTACCTATAGTTATTTGGATGCCTATAATGATTTGGCCAATTGCATTACTTTTTTCATATTTATGTAATTCACTTTCATTTACTCCATTGGCACAAAAATAGCCATTTGAATGATCACAAGTGTAGGGAAAAATCATCTATTAGGAAAAACCTTAATTGCTTACCAACTTCCTCTATTGAAATTTTCCTTGAAATCATGTCAAAACCAAGTGAAAAATTATTCAAGAAGTTAAATGATGTCCCTATCATCTATCAATACTTTTCTTATGTACTGGACCCTTTTCAATGCACACATGGCCTTTCCAAGCTACTCCATGGAATAGGTGAAAAGTTGGTGAAAAACTAGTGGGAGTTTTCAATTGTTAGGGGTCAAGAAGAATTTTTACCTCTTGCCTTGGTGGGGACTCCAAGAGTCTAAGGTGGTTTAGGTAACTCATACCATAGTTTTATGCATAATGAGGGAGGTTTGAAAGAGTAAACCCAAAAAGAAGTTCAAACTTATGCAATGTAGGGGATCAAGGGCTTGTTGGAAAAACAAGGATAGACAACTGAGAGGGGGGGTGAATTAGTTGTCACAGAATATTAAACTTTTCAAACTTAACTTAATCTCAAATTTGATGAATGAGAAAAAAACATAAACAATCAACACATCAGAAACATAGAGAACACCAAGATTTTTTACATGGAAACCCTGTTAGGGGAAAAACCATGTTGGATGTTAGTCCACAATATTATACCCTATTAAAAGTATAATGAAGATAATAAGGGGAATGTACATGCATTCAGGCACATTTCCTAGAGCTCACTACTCAAATAAAAAAGGGCCTCACTGCCCAACAATACAAAATAGGATTAAATCCAGAGGGTATGAACTGAGAAAATAGCTTTTGCACAAGCTTGATTACAGTTCCAGTTAAGCATAGAAAAACTCCTTCACTCTCACTCTGCTTAGCAATCGAATGAAGAGATCAATGTTCACACACTTGCACAATCTCTGGATTTTCTCACTTCACACACACTCACTACTTCGCTCAACCAATCACTCATATATATTTGTAACATGGAATTACATCAACCTCTTAGTCAGCCAGAAAATAAAATACAATTACAATGTCGGCCTAATTTAACAATTAAATTTTCAATGTGAATTAAAAATTGTTGGCCAATACAATGATGCGACCCAAAACAATATTCGCGAGTGTGCCAAACATTCAAATTTTAATCTCCAAGGATCCGCAACACATTACCCCCATCATGTCGGCTAGGAACATGAAAACTCGAACATGCATAGGAAAAATCTTTGACCACGAGCACACCGATCAATGTGGATGTACAAGAATGATGGAGAATGATCTAGAAACATCCACAAACACCAGAAACTGGCAAAGAGGCATCTGCAATAACTGAGATTACCAGAATTACACAAACTTCAATTAGGAACACTGATAGAGACCACAAAAACACTGCCAAAACACAACACAACCAATTATTCATGCAGACCTCTGAAACTTCCGGTAGATGAACTAGATACTCTCAACAATAAACCCTTTAGTCTACAACAACTGATCTACAACATTCAGAACAAAACACCTTCATGACCTTTACTATTCCACTGGCAACCTACAACTCTTTCTTTCACAATTTTCTCAATATCCTCGACATATACAACCTTCAATACAATAATGCTAATAGTGTTGACATCAATGACAACCACATATCAACAATATAGCCACAACATCCAACAAGGCTAAGAGTACCTTGCGATAGGTACCATGGTGAAGGGGAAGAGTGGAATTCCAGCTTTGAAAGGAAAAGAAAATGGATCAACAATGTTTTAGGGAATTGGGGAAGGTATGAAAGGGATAAATGAGAGAGGGTAATTTTGTAGTCCTAACTTTGACAAATACTTATAAAAAAAAGTTAGATACTAGAACTCAAGGAGGAACAAAATGAGGTATCTTATTTAGGGGTGGTCCAACTTTCTAGTCTAAAACATAGGTAGTTTTTTTATAGAAAAGAGGAGAACAGTGGGGTGAAGATGAAAGGGGACACTTGATGACCTGACAAAAAAATAAAAGACTTAGGAATTTTAGTGGAAATGATTAGTGATCAAAGATTGAATAGGAGTGATATATTTGGAGGAAAAAAATTGATACTTCGATAATGAAAATTTCTAACATATAATGGTGAGGATGTTGGGAAGCGGGTGAAAGCTATGAGATCAAAGGAAACATTAAAATTTTACAGCCTTGACAAAAGACAAGAGACACATAGAAAATACCCCATGCTTAGAAATTTTATTAGAGTTAAGAAGATTTTTTATTTAATAGCACACATATGGTTTCAAATAGAAATGAAGGCCCATAGAACACTTCTCAAATTGGTTATAAATAGGATAAAAAGAAACCTAAGTGAAAAAACTAAGAGGAATTCAATAAAAAAAATTGAGACTATAATATTGAGTCCCAACATGTACTCAAAGATATGTCATGTGAAATCATGAATGGATCCAAAATAGTGCCTTTATCTAAAAGTTTTATATCATCATGATGCATAGAAAAATCAATTTGGTGCACTAAGGAATGACCAATAGAGGACTTATGAGAGTGAAAATAATTTTAAAAAGCATGGTTTAAGACCCATACTAAAGTGATCTATGAAAGCACTTAGAAAAACAAGAAATTTATATAAGGATGACATGAATTAGACCATTTTTTAACTTTATCAATCAAAGTATCACAAAAGGCATGTATCAAAGTGCTATCATCAAGTATAGAAGCATGGTATGAATATATGAATGATCTAAAATCTAATTTTGGACCTTTGTCGCCATTGAATGATTTTATCAAATATGTTAAAAATATAATGTTTATCATATCTTGGTAAATCATTATGAAGCAAGAAGTCATCAACCTACTCACAAGAAGATAACAAACTCTCATTATGCATATCACTAGACATGTTATCAAGAGACCATGAGCCAAAAGAAAAGTAAGTGGATCTATTATAAATTTCATGAGAGTAATGACCTCATGTGAAGATGAACAAGGCATATAACTAGTGATAGAAGAAGTGTAATCACCATAAATCTCATTGCTAAGATAATCACCATGGATAGGTAATCCAAAATCACTATGCATGGTTAATGGATTATTTTCATCACATGTAGGTGGAGATATAAGACATGTATCTACATTATTCGTGTCCAAAGATTCAACATGAAATGTATGAAAAAAATCATAATTATACTTCACTAGTGCATTCAAAGCATAGGAATCCATGGACATAGGACTACATGACATGTAAGAAATATATCATCAAGAGGTATAATAATGAAATTCATAAGTGAGTAATGTGTGATATCATCAATAGACATCATAATAGATACATCACTAACACATGGTAAATCCTTGCTAGGTTCATGGTTGTTACTATCACAAGCCAAAGGATCATCATGAAGCTCATGGATAAATAAAATAAATGTCTCTAATAGGTTTAGATAGGGGCCAGCCAACTCCATGAAGAAAGGAAATGATAAGACATGATAGAAAAAATCCTCCATAGAAAACATGCCCTTATCCCTATAAGTATAAATGCAACGTGAGATTGTAAAGGATAGAGAGATGTTGTGCAAGGAAAGATAAGAACCTGTCAAAATCTAAAATGTGTGCATGAATATTATCTAATGAGAAAGACCTAATAGGATCCATAAACTTAGAATATACTAGGGTGGGATGACGGACGAAAGCATGTATGACGTGCAATGAAAATCCAAAACCTAATCAAGGTATAATAAGCATGAATAACTCTAAACCCTACAAAACCTAAAATGAATGATAAAATCAATATAATATATGATTTTAAATACCCTAAAATTAGTGATAGTACAACCCTAATGTTAGAACCTAGGGGGTGTAACAATGGACAAGTTCAACAAAATATATAGGAAAATAAGCTTTCCTTGAGTTTAATAGAGGCTATTAAGTGAAATGTATACGTGCACATAAGCACAAATCAACCTATATTAATAAATTGAGTTGTGGGTGTGAATAATTCAATAATTAATGTTAAAATAGGAAAGTAAATGTCAAGTGATAGGGGTATTTAGCTCGATGACCAAAGATATGTGACCTTGATGAAAATTTTGGATTTGACTATTGGTGGTATAGGAAATTACACCTTTTTGTAAGTATAATGCCTCAAATCTTGCATGAAACCTATGACTTTCATGGGTCAAGTTCAAGCCTTGAGGTCTTTTTCATGTATGAGGATTCATTCTTTATCACATAGATTTGATCTTTCTTAGTGCAAGCCTCTACTCTTTGGCTTGCTTAGTTCTCATCAATCTATTTTTCCATCTGCACTTCTACTTTTAAGATTTAGGGTATCTAGAAATACCTTTAGAGGATTGTTGATATATGTCTTTATGGGACAATTTCTCCTATGTCAACTCCAAGAAAACTTGTGTAAACGATCAAGGATTACAAGCTTAGTCATACAAATTCTTTAGTGTGATGAATGTAGAACTAGGTTTTTTTAGGTGACCTAATCAAAATGTTTCTAGTAATGCTTCTTTTATAAATTTGAATTACATTCAATATTATCCAATCAAAATGAGTGCAACTGAATGCCTTTAAATACAAGTGAATAACAATAAATCATACCAATGTGTGTTTAGTTGGCTAAACACAAGAAATTAATAGGTAGTGGTTAGCCAAAATTTGAAGTTGAAATTTGAAAAGTCAAGGGTCAATGAAAATTACCTAGGGCGTGGAAATCAAGTGTATAACATAATGTATAAGGATAAGTGTGTGCATAGTCATAATAAATGCATAGTTTGGATTAATATATTAGAATTTATGCCTATGTGGATAGGTGGGGATAAGCATATAGAAATGGGTGTAAAGACTTGAGAAAAATGGCCTGACTTCACCCAAAATTACACCATTTATTAATACGTAAATGTTTTAAGTCATTTTCCCAAAATGAACATAAATTAAATAGGAAATGATATGTGTATGCAATTTCAACCATTACAACTATTTCCACTAATTTTTTTTTGTGAGGTGTATTTATTCTCTTACAACAGAAATTACAATATCTCTAATAATATTGTCTCTATGATCACAATACTTTCCAAATAGGACCTAAAATTTACCATCGACTCTTTCAGTCAAGCCATTTTTTATTCTTAATTTTTTCACTCATCCATTTATAATCACCCTCTTCAAATATTAAGACTTATCTTATTCATAAAAATAAATGTATAAATTAAATATAAAACTACAACCTCTTAGAATCTTTTAACATTTAAAAAAAAAAAAAATCCTTTTTATATAATATAATCTTTCTAATATTTTATAAGATACATGAATATAACTATTGGTTCCAAATTCTAATATAGAATGCTGTGCTAGATTTTTTCAAAAAAAAAAAATTAAAAAAAAGCTGATTATGAAGAGATTGCAGCGAAGAAAACTAACTGTTCAGCAAGAACAACTACAGAAAACTGTAATATTTTTAAAAGTTCTCTGGAAATGACGTTTCATATCAAAAAGGACACATAGAAAATAGAGAACTTATTATTGACACATCTTCTTTATATAAAGCATAGAATTTCATAATTAATCTGACGAACAGGGTACTGCGCTCTTGTATAAATTCCAAAGCAAATCTACTTCACAGTTGCCTGTGTAAAAGTGTGATAATTCATATTATTTCTCTAGTTTTTAATTTTTAATTTTTAATGTAATATTATTTATTAATTATTTTATATGTGTATATATAAATTTAAGTTGATTTTTTAATTTATTTTTTAATCAATTGTTTAAGTTTAATTTATTGAAATAGTCATTTTATATTGAAGAATATATAAAATTTATTTTTATTAGATATTTTTAATATTTTATCTTAATTATCTTATAATAAACACATTTTTGAAGATTTGATTCTTAGATGAATTTGATAAAATATATACATATAAATTTATGTCAAAAATACAACTTATCAACTACTTCAGATTAACCTATGGAAATAGTAATCCCTCACAATATATTGAAGAACATGTATAATTTTTTTATTAATTTTTTTAATATTTTATCTTAAGTATATTTTAAAAGATTTGATTCCCACCTGATTTTGATAGATGGGATCTTCTTACCTCTTATAATCTTACTGAAAATAATTTTAAATCTGAATATTTGCATCTTTATAATATTATAATTCACTATATAAAAACAGAAAAATATCTATACAATCTAATTATTTTCATAAAAATATAACATTCATAACAGTCATAGGTATAATTTTTCCACAATCCATCAAAATTAGTTATGAAAACTTCTAGATTCAAATGTGTATGCTTATTTAGATCGACATTTCAATCACACTCATGATTCAAGCCTACAAGCTACATATAGGCTAAATATAGTGTGAGATTTAAGCCTAAAACAGGTCTCACGCCTCCAAAATCTTCCTTATCACATAAAAGCTAGATAACTAGCAATTGCACCTTGGTGTGCAATGGGTACGCCAAAAAGGTGGGGAAGGTTAATTAGGTTTAAATTTTGATCTTTTTTTTTGCATACATTTGTGTAGTACATGAGGTCAATTAGTAAGTCATTTATAAAATGATGTTTGTGCAACAAAGGCCTTAATGCATAGGTGTGAGATTCAAATCAACTATGCATCCACTTCCAGTGATCCAAACATGACTACAAAAAACATCTAAATTAGGAAGATAACTAGGCTTCATTACAAATAGGTTCATGTTATGTTTGCATTAAGGAGATAATGAGAAAGGGGGGGAAAATAGATAGAAATATAGAGATAGGTAGAGGGAGAGATAAAGATAGAGTTAGGGAGATAGAGAGGAAGATATACATAAATACAAAGGAAGAGGGAGAGGGAGAGATATGGATGGCGAGATAGAGTGATAGAGAGATAGAGATATAAGTCTCTATCTCCCTTATCTCCATAAGCATGAATCATCAATCATTAAAGTTAATCGATTGCATTTAATTTTTTGTAAAGGGTTACATGTATTTATGTCAAAAATTTGGGTGAATGTTTTACATGTATATATGTAAATCAATGTTTATATGTCTAAAAGAGAAAAAATAATGGCTTATAAGATTAATAAATAAATAATATTGAAATTAAATAATAAAGTTGTGTAAGTTAATGTTACAATAAATGAGTATTTAATTTTTTAAAATAATAGTATATTGAGTAACATACCACAACACCACTATCAGTAAACAAAATACATTCAACAATAATAAATTAATAAAATATTATTTTATAAGTCTTATGCTATTAAATAAACTATAAATTGCAAATAATTATGAGTATTGTGTTGTATTATATAATATAAAAACTTGACATTATCTATATTATTGTGAAAAAGATTTGAATATTTATTACTAATTTAACATTCAAATTATAATATATAATTGTAATTTTCTATGAGCCTATTCTTTAAACCTCTATGAATAAAACCATTGGTTCCAAATTCCAATATAGAATGCTGCGCCAGATTTTTAAAAGTTTGCTGGAAGTGACGTTTCATATCAAAAAGGACACAGAGAAAACAGAGAACTTATTATTGGTGTATCTTTTTCATATAAACGCATAAGATTTCAGAATTAATCTGACAAACAGAGTACTGCTCTCTCGTATAAATTCCAAACCAAATTTCACTAATTTGGCGTATCATTTGTTTTTAAGTGCAGTTGCTGGTATACGTACACTCAAATGCTCTACCATATACTATTGTACACTTGGCTCTGTAAAAGTGTCATAATTCATATTATCTCTAATTTTTAATTTTATTTTTTATATGTAACATATAAATTGAAGTTGAAAATAGAATTTATCAACTATTTAAGTTTAATCTATTGAAATAGTCATCCTTCACACTGTATTGAAGAACATATATAAATTCTTTTTTATTTGATATTTTAATATTTTATTTTAACTGTCTTATATTAAGCATATTATAAAAGATTTGATTCTTCAATGAATTTGATAATATGTACATTATATGTAAAATATAGCTCATCAACAATTACTTAAGTTTAACTCTGCAAATAGTCATCCCTCGCAATGTATTAAAGAACATATATATTTTTTTAATATTTTATTTTAAGCATATTTTAGAAGATTTGTGATTTTGATAAATTGGATCTTCTTACTTCTTATAATTTTACTAAAATCAATTTCTAATTTGAATATTTGCACCTTTATAATATTATAATTCACAAATAATCTAATTATTTTCATAAAAATATAACATACATAACAGTTATAGAATAGAATTGAAAGATCATCATATATAGTTGGTATTAATTTTCCACAATCCACTAATAAGAATGGTGTATACTATTCTTAGATATCATATTTTAAAACCAACCCACAAACATTCTAATCAGATTTTTAAAATATTAAAAAAAAAAAAATGCATTAAAAATCTCCTCCACAACATCTTCATCAAGACTATAATGATCACTAATTAAATAAAATGATGAGTGTCAAAATAACAAGACCCAATAACCACTTAGGTATAGCATTATTGACTTTTTTCCCTATGGGAAAAGAGAATGAGTTAGGCAGTAAGTTGTTTTTAATTTCAATAAAGTTAGAGTGGGCCCATTCCCATTTGGGTTTTTAATTTATTGGGCAGACACCACTAATGAGCACTCTACATATATCTATCTTGAAGTAATATAGGTATATATGTTTATATTAATGTTATATGTTTGTTGGGATGGCAAAAGTCTTTGAATGTTTGGTTTTGGTTTACAAGAAAAAATATTTTAAAAAGTTAATGGTACTTAGATAATAATCCATAATATTCTTTTATGGGAATTTTGAATGTGTGATGGATACGACAATCAAAGCTTGGCATTGAAGTTTGTGGTGATGCACCTACAAACATGCATCTCCATTAAAATTTGTGCTCATAATACTTTATTTAAAATGAGTTATCACATCAAAGTTTTTGTTTGGGGTCAAAGCTGTAAAAAAGAATTTCGAGCACTGTGATTTTGAAAAGGGAGTTAGAATCCCAAAAATTAAAAGTCTATGCAGACAGGTATGTGTTTAGAATGGGTCCCACTCTCACACAACCTTACCTTGGAAATGTTAAAATTTTAGCTCATAGGTTATTCAATGTTAAAATTTTAGGCCATAGGTTATTCATACTTTTATTTTTCAACTTTAAAGAGCATGTGAGAAAGGGACAGTTCCTTTACATAGGAGATAGCCAAGACAAATCAAATGCATTCATTTCATGTTTCTAAAGGGAAAGCTTAAAGCATGTTTTTTTGGGATTGTTTATGGGCTAAAAGAAAATGAAATATGATTTTCAAATTTCTCCTTGTTATTTTTGGGCGTACTATAAACTAGAAATCTATTGTTTTGGGCTTCAGTCCTCAAAATAATATAGTGGTTGATTCTATGAGACATACTATTTTGTTTAACATTTAGAAATATATATGTTTAGCAGTTTTTTCCAAGCATAATGTTCATTAAGAAGGAGAAATGTTAAAGTTTTACTCTCATATCGTCTTCCAAATTGATTTTTGTGCTCTCAATTGTAGGGGGTCCCAAAGGAAAATGTAACGATCAACAATCACTTAGACAGGATAAAGTTATAGCTACAACTACATGAGAAGGATTCCTTATATTTCAAAAAGCTTCAAAGCATAGTTAAATTCAGAATTTAAGGCTTTGTATGGTGATGCGTGGGGTTTAACCCTATTGTTATGGAATAGTTTTGATGGTGTCTAATTGTGTTTACTTGTATGGCAGCGTGCTAGCTGCCCATTTATTTTTTTAATATATAATTTTTTGCATTGTTTCCATATAAAAAAAAGACAAATCAAATGCATGCCACAACACATTGAAAAAACAAGGGGCATTTCATATATTTTAATTGAATAAAAGTCAACAAAGAAGAATTTCTATGTAAGTGTAAAGGTAGAAAGTACTTTCTTATTTGTTTTAGATTTATTTTGTAAGGTAATAGTTTACCATTCAATAGTATATCTTTATATAAGAGTTATATTTAATTCCAGTTTAATGTATGTTTCAATTTTTTATTTTTTAGTTGTTTAGATTTAATTTTAAATTTTATTATCATAAGCTTGATTTTAATCTATTAATTTGACTTTGTATCTAGTTTAAGATGCTACACAAATCCCCAATCTTGGTAGTAGGTATTGTGGGACCTCAAAAGTGCAACTAATGAATGAATTTACCTCTTTTTGGAAATGGCTTCATTTGGCTAAGTAAGATATGGCTATTACCACACAAAATTGATTACATCAAATCTTACTAGTTTGGGTAATAGTGTTAATCCTTCCAATTTGGCTGATGTCATTCATAATTTGTTTACCAAATCTTATGGAATGGAAGTACTAAAGGGTATACGTCAAAGCATAAGCTTGTCAAGTTGTTTAAATGGTGTGTCTTTCCTCCTACTTCCAAAGCTTCTTCTTCCCCCATTTTGTAAGGAAGCAAGGTGTATGGAAATAACTTGCTATTCTAAATTTGAAGGGAGTGATGTATAGAAAAAATTATAATTGATCCAATACTATTATAAAAACTAGATATACATGTTCATAATAGATAAACAATGCACCATAACACAATGATTTAAGTGGGGAAAATATTTTTGGGAGAAAAATTCCACACTCCAGAACTTGCATAATATGCTATCAAATCTAGAAGAGATTACCACACTTGCAATGCAAATCTTTATGAGTGTCTTACTAGCAATAAACTTGGAAGAATTTTATTAGCATTTTAATAACATGTGTACTTGCAAACTCGCATACTCAAACTACTTCCTCAAGTATCAATTTATAGATAAATAAACAAGATACAAACAACTTTTGGTTTACAAAACCATATGCAAAACCTCTAGTGGTATAGTAACGAAAAAAGTAGCCTTTTCCTTGCTTGTTTGATAATTGATATTAAGGTTGAACTAATGATGTCTTGGAGTGATTTTGTAATTTTTTGTACACATTCACACTATTCTAGGACCTTTGTTTAACTAAAACATGCCTTAATTGGTCCTTTGCAAGGGTGTTGTAAAGTGTTGTAACACACTTTCATGCTTTTCTAGGACTTATTTGCTTAATTAAGCCTTATGGGCCCAATTTTAAATAAAATATACATAATGTGTACCTTGTTTAAGTGTTGTAAAGTGTTTTAAAACACTTTCACACTTATATAGGTGGTCTTAATTGATTGTGGTTAATTGGAGTTATTAACCCCCCTTTTAGGCCTTAATTTTGACACCTCTCGAAGATCTATCCTAATAATCATAAATTAAATAACAAATTATTTCATTGGGAAAAGTTTGGTCCTGGTAAGTTGAGCTAGGACCCATTCGCCCTTGATGGCAAATGGGTCCTCCCTTAACAGGACCCCCCTTTCTTAAGTGATATGGAATGGGTTTTTGGCCTTCTTTCAATCCCCTGAAGCTTGGTCCTAGAAACTTAGCCAAGACCCATTCGCCTTTGGTGGTGAATGGGTCCTCCCTTAATGAGACCCCTATTATTGAATTTCATTCTGGCAGGTATTTAATTAAATCTTTTTTTCCAGATCTAGTGTCAGCCTTAGTTCTTTGAATTTCGAGGTATCTCCTAATTTAGTATAAATAAGGGGTTAATTCACATTGTTTCTCCTAGCAATTTTATGTGACTTCATGAGATCAAAAGCAAGAGAATTATAGAGAATTTTAACGGAATTCATAAGGCATTTCAAGGAAGATTTCAAGAGATTATTGCAACAATTCAAAGATCATATCATCATGTCAAGGGTTTATTGCATTCATGTGTGTTGACCTAAGAAGTTAATGTTGAATTGAGAATCTATTTATAGAGCATCATCTTACATACAAGATCTACATTCTTCATGGTTACTCCACGATATTTTGTAGATTTACTTCACAAGACATCATCCAAGGTGATATCATTTGCATATTTCATGTTTCATGCTTCATTTCCTTCATTTCATCATTTGGTTTAATTCCCTACAAGGGGTTTGACTGAGGCAAACCCCCCATTCACTAACAAATCAACAAATTTTCTTTCCCTTGAGTGTGTGATTGTAGGTTTACGGGTTGAAGATCAAGTTGAGCAAGATTTGGAGAAAAGTTGTCAAAGTTGCAAAGTTGCTAAAGTTGTCATTCAAAGTGGGAGATCACGAAAAGAGCTCTATAGAATTACATACAGGCTTCCAAAACTTGATAACCGAGATTTTAAGAGTGTAGACATCAAGGAACAGGATCCTAAAATCAGTTTTCTAAAACCCTAAAAGGATCCATTCGCCACTGAAGGAAAATGAGTCCTCCATAGGTCAAAAAAAACTTTCTGGCCAGGTACATAGCTTTTTGTGCTCTAAAAACATCCCCCATAGTTGATATAACAGTTAGGTTGCATTTTTGGTTGTTATTAGCATCTTATTTTGCATAATTTAAGTGATTAAGGGTCTTAGAAAAATAAGTAGTCCATCACATTGCTCATGCATTTGGGTGGACCCTATTTTCACTCAAATCAAGTGGTATGGTGTCCAACTTGACCTTCAAAAATCTAATGCCACTTTTTAAGATTATGATAAATTGCTAAAAATAGTAAGGACCAATAAATCACATGTAACCTCTAGTTTGAACCTCTCAATATGGGAAACCAACTTGTCATAACAAACCATCTTAAAATAGGCACTATATGACAAATAATAAAGTTTATCATAATTGGTCAAGATTGTAAAGTAACTAGGGTGCTTATTCTTGGATCTTATTGCATCATAGAATTTTATCATAATTTTTCCTAGAATCCCACAAAAGAGGGGCAATCTAGATTTACTAAATATTTTCACCTTATGATAATATACAACTAAGGCAACAAAGTACCAACACATGGCATCAAATTTCTTACACATATCTTAACACTCCATTTTAGGTAGAGCACAAATTAAAATAAAATACATTATAAAATTCCAAATAATTACATTAAAATATTGAATAATAAGTAAATAAATAAAGAATTTGTGAAGATTGAAACACCTTATTCCCAACATTCTCTCACTTGTCAAATACCTTGCAAGAGCCAAAGGGTAACATACTATTATGGAATCAACTATTAGGTTCCAAAAGGCCCATAGACTTATAATACCTTCTAAGCTCTATGTGCTCATTTGAGTTGGTCAATGCATTTGGAATAGTGATCAAAGTCTCTACCTTATCTAGCTTTACCCTACCATCTTCAACTATATCTCTCACAATATTATATTGAATTTCCATATGCTTAGTCCTTGCGTTAAATTTTTAGTCCTTTCCTAGGTGAATCACACTCTAACTATCACAATAAATCAAGTAAATGCTACATGTTTTAACCTGATATCTAAACACAATCTCTTAAGATAAATGGCTTATTTATAGGCATAAGTTTCTACTATATACCATACCTATGTAGTGGGTAAAACAACCTCATCTTGTCACTTACTCATGCAACTTATAGCACTGGTGGATCTTCTACTATCAACATCACCTACCTAGTATGAATCCACATAACCATAAATATATAGGTAAATAATATCTCCTATACCATTAAAATACAATCAATACTCTAAGGTAATCTACAAATATCTAAAGACTCTTTTAACTTTATCTCAATGAAGTCTTCCAAGATTAGACATATATCTACTAAGAATGCTCATTACTTGGGTAATGTATGGTCTAGTACAAATCATAGCATAGTTTGAGCTTCCAATTACTCTATGGTAAGGAACTCTACTCATGTATTCCATCTCCAAAGGGGATGTAATAGATAATTTCATTTACATTGTTATAAGAAAATATAGTGTTCTACAACCCTAAATGTTAAACCTTTGTAAAACTAAATTGACATAATTTTTTTTAAATAAAAGTGGTAGAGCCACTTAAAGCTTTCATTTTCATAATAAAATTTACATAACCATAGTCATCGTGATTATAGTTGAAGAAAAGAAAGAGCTCCAAAACGAGCATAGTAGTGACAATAAAGCATGTCAAAGCAAAAACACAGTGCCAATACAGTGCTGAAGCAGAAACCCTTAAGCATGATGAGGCAAAGCAATGCCAACCCAAGAGCTTGAAGAAGAGGATATCAAATTTTAGAGAACAGAAAAAAAAAAAATAGAATTGAATGTAACCAAAGCAGAAAAGAAGGGTGGCGAGAAAAAAAATCCGAAGCCAAGCCAATGCATATCAAGTCCTACTTTTGCAAGATGAAGCCAATTTTTTTGGAGGAGTGAAGAAAGGGACGAGGTGAGGCTCCTCTAATGTATGTCAAATCAAGAATTGTACAACATTGAAAAGATTATTAACCATCCCACAAACAAAGTCCCCCAAGTGAGACCTCGTATCAGTCAAACACCAAGAAAACTCCATAGGACAATCATCCACCAGGCCATGAACCATGGCACTCAGAAGAGAGGTAAAAATAGGATCTAAAAGCAGTTTTTCATGACACAAGACCCCACCTACCATGTTTGAGCCCTAGAGTAAATCATATCCATCCAAAACATGTTGGAGAGCTGAAAGAGGACATACATGTGGAAGTAAATATACCCCTATTGTTGGCAACACAAGGGCAGACAACTAAGAGGGGGGTGAATTAGTTGTCACAAAATTTCAAACTTATTCAACTTATTAACCTTATTCTCATATTTGATCAATAACCATGAAAGCATAAATCAACAACACATTAGAAACACACATAACACTGAGAGTTTTTTTACGTGGAAACCCTGTTAGGGGAAAAACCACGGTGGAGGTCAGTCCACAAGATTATACCCTGTTAAAAGTATAAAGAAATATGAATAGGGAGTGCACATGCATTCAGGTGCACTACCTAGAGGTCATTGCTCAATTACAAAAGGAAGACACACTATCTTACAGAAATATTTGGATCACAACCACAAGATTTGAACTGAGAAAATAACATATGCTAATGCCTGATTACATTTCCGGTTAAGCACATGAACACTTCTTCACTCTTCTTCACACTCTACTCTACCTTCAAAATATTTAGAACATTATTCGTGCACACCATACATTCAAATGGTATAAACAATTGCTTATATATATCCGCAACAAAAAATTACATCGCTACATGTCAGCCTTAATAGAATAATAAAATGAATACAAATTGTCAACCCACAACATTAAAGATTATTAATGCGAATCAACCAAGGTCGGCCACAACATAGTGAAGACCCAAAATAAAATTCTCAAACACGAACCACCTTGAAAAATTATTCCTCGAAGATCCACAACGCACTACAACACCCTGTCGGCCAAGAACATGAAAAACATGAACACGCAAAAGAAAATCTTGAATCATGAGCACAATGATCAATGTGGATGTGCAACACAGATAGAGAACAATCTAGAAACATCCAAAAACATCATGAATCACTAGAGAAGCATCCACAACAACTGAACTTGCTAAAATCATATCACCTTCATTCAGGAACATCAACTGAAGCAACAAAAAAACTGACAGAATACAAATCTTCATAACACAAAAAAATCTTCACGTGGATCTCTAAAACTTAATGTGGATAAACTAGATATACTCGACAAGAAACCATTTAATCCACAACCTCTGATCATCAACTTACTGAACTAACCAATAGACTAAGCTTCACTTTTCCACTGACAACTTGCAACTTATTTTATTACAATTTTCTCAATATCCTCGACATATAAAACCTCTAAGAAATTAATGCCAATAGTGTTGACATCAATGACAACCACATATTAGCAACACAACCACAACATCCAACAATCTCCCCCTTTGGCATTGATGGCAACACATGATGTGAAAAACACCATCAACGCAACTATCTTCAACACTTACTCCCCCTTAGGTTTTGAATCTTTTCTCCTCAACAACTCTTCTCCCACATGACTCTTCTTCCTCAGATAATTCATAGTTTTCACATGACTCTTCTCCCCCTTTGACATTAATGACAAAGATCTCTTTTCTCCACACAAGCTCTGAACCACATATCTAAACATCTGACTACTCGCCCTGAGTAGTAACCACCACAACATCAATCCAGATCAAAATATGACCACGAAATGCACAGATTGATGCAAGTTAATGCATCTTAGTTCTGATTAGGAGGGGTAATCACCCCTAGCTTCCCTCTAAGATACTCAAAAGTATCCTTAGGCAATGACTTTGTAAAGATATTTGCAATTTGTTCCTTAGTAGGCATATACTCCAATCTGACTTCCTTTTCACTCACCTTGTGAAACTTCATAGATATATGCTTGGTCTTTGAATGCAACACTAGATTATTAGAAATGTTAATTGCACTTGATTTATTACATAATATAGGAATGGGTTCATCATACACAACTTTGATATCTTTCAACATCTACTTCATCCACAATACTTGAGTACAATTGTTAGCAACAACAATGTATTATGCCTCTGCAGTAGACAAAGAAACGACATTCTGCTTCTTACTTAACCATGAAATCAACTTCTTTCCCAAGAAAAATGCACCACCACTAGTACTATTTATGTCATCCACATCACCTGCCCAATCAACATCAGTAAAAGCACTCAAAGTAAGATCATCATTTTTAGGATACCATAGCCCAAAATCAACTGTCCCCTTCAAGTATTTGAAAACCCTTTTCACAACAGTTACATGAGATTCCTTAGGATCAACTTGAAATCTTGCAACAATGCATACAACATTCATGATATCTGGTCTAGTTTGAGTCAAATAAAGCAATCCACCAATCATCGATCTGTATCTAGTCTTATTTTCTTTCAGAGAATCACCATCTTGTGTCAACTTGCATTCGGTCACCATAGGTGTACCAATTGGCTTTGAATCTTCCATACCAAACTTATTTAGTAATTCTCTCACATACTTGGACTGAGATATCAAGATCCCTTTATCTAACTAAGTAATTTGCAATCCCAAAAAGAATTTCATCTCACCAATCATAGACATCTCAAACTCATTATGCATCTCATTAGCAAACGTCATGCACAAACTATCATCTCCTCCAAAAATGATATCATCAACAAAGACTTCAACAATCAGATCTTTATCATGATCAATCTTGAAATACATATTACTATCAACAGTACCTTTATTGAATCCAAGCTTCAACAAATAATTGTCCAATCCGGCATACCATGCTCTTAAGGCTTGCTTAAGTCCATACAATGCTTTCTTCAACCAACAAACCATATCTCCCTGATTATTCAAATTGAAATCCATCAGGTTGCTCAACATACACCTCTTCTTCCAATTCACCATTTAGAAATGCTGACTTGACATCCATCTGATAAACCTTGTAGTTATTGTAAGCAGCATAAGCAAGAAATAGTCTCACAACTTCAATTCTAGCAACAAGGGAAAAAGTTTCTTCAAAATCAATTCCTTCCATTTGAGAATATCCTTTACACACCAATCTTGCTTTGTTTCTAACAACTTCACCTTGCTCATTTAGCTTGTTTCTAAAGACCCATTTAGTTCCAATTACATTTTTGTCCTTAGGTCTAGGAACAAGAATCCATGAATTATTCTTCTCTATTTGTTGTAGCTCTTCTTTCATTGCTTCCACCCAATGTTCATCTTTGCATGCTTCATTCACATTATTAGGAACAATCTTTGAAATCAAACAATATTATTTTGCAATATTTCTCCTAGTCTAAACACCTTTGTTCTTATCACCTATAATCTAATCTTCTGAATGATTTAGTCTTACATACCTTGGAGTCTTAGGATGTTCTTGAACTTTTGGCTCTTGTGATCTCTCTTCTACACTTTCACTAGTTCCTTCCTCTTAATTTTCTTGATTCACCGGAATGATTTGAACTTGATTTTGAGATTGAACTTTCTTTCCTGTGAATGAACTATTATTCTGATCATCTAAATCATATCCATAGGGTCTGGATGGTCTAGCTATGTCTTCGTCAACCTTGACATTTTCACTTTCAACTACTTTCCTCAATCTCTTGTAGCACCGGTAGGCCTTACTCTTAGTAGAATAACCAAGAAAAATTTGTTCATCACTCCTAGCATCAAACTTTCCTATCTCTTCATCTCTTCTAATATAGCATTTTCTCCTAAAGATTTTGAAATATCTAATAGTAGGCTTATGACCAATCCATAGCTCAAAAGGGGTCTTTCCAGTATCACCTTTGACTTGTACCCGGTTGAGTATGTAAATAACAGTACTCATACATTCTCTCCAATAGATATGAGGGACATTTCCTTCCAACATCATAGTCCTAGCAGCAACTTGAACTATTTTTTTCTTCCTTTCCACAACTCCATTTTGCTGAGGGGTCCATGGGGTAGATAATTATCTCCTTATCCCATGCACTTCACAAAAAGAATTAAACTCATGAGAAGTGAATTCACCACCTCTATCTAATCTCATACATTTAATCTTCAGACTTGTCTCTGTCTCAACCATAGCCTTAAAATTCTTGAATTTCTCTAGAGTTTCATATTTCTCCCTTAAGAAGGTAACCCACATCAATCTAGAGTAATCATCAATAAGTAACATGAAGTACCTGTCTCCTTGTGAGCTTCTAATTCTATAAGGACCACACAAATTAGTATGAACAAGCTTCAACACTTCTTTTGAACAATGTTGTTTGCTCCAAAATGAAACTCTAGTTTGCTTCCCTAACTGACATTCCTTGCATATAGTATTTGTAGGTTCTACCAACTTAGGAAGATCTCTCACTTCCTGAGTAGAACTTATCTTGATAATATTATGAAAGTTTACATGACACATTCTCCTATGCCACAACCAACTTTCATCAACTTGAGCAATCAAACAAATTTTACTAGCAACATTTAGGTGAAAAATGTTACCTTTTGTTTTTGTACCTAAAGCAATCACATTTCCAGAACTCCCCAATATTCTACATTTACCATTCTTGAATTGAAGATTGTATCCCTTTTCAACCATCTATCTCACACTTAAGAGATTATGCTTCAAACCTTCCACACAAAGAAAATCATCAGTATTATTCCTACCATCAAGAGAAATGGATCCTCTGCCATGGATTACACCTACTTTGTCATCACCAAATCTTACCACACCACCATCATACTTTTCTAGGTTCACAAATTTGCTTTTATCACCTATCATGTGATGAGAGCATCCACTTTCAATCACCCATTCATCTTTCTCTTCAACTCTGGCTACTAGAGCTTTCTCCACATTTGAGCAACTAATAGATTCAGTAGGTATAGGATCATTTTCCTTGATAGAAATAAGTACCCATTCATCCTCACTTGCATTCCCTTTATTAGATTCATCATCTGTCACACCTTCATCAGCAGCATAATAACACTTTCTTTGAAATCTAGGCTTGTTATGTCTTGGCTTAGGGACTCTTTCCGAACACCTTGATGCAAAATGACCTATCTTATTGCAAGAGAAACATTTAATAGGAAATTTTCCTTTATACTTACCTTCTCCTCTGGCTTCTCTTTTGACAATAAGTGCTTCAATCTCCTCTAGCTTTCTCTCCTCTTCTTCAATCTCTCTCATTTCCTCCTCATACTTGAATACCTTTCTAGAATAATTTTCTCCTGGATCATATCTCTATTTATCTCTTCTAGAGGTAGTATCCTTGAATGCAAATTCTATCTCAGGAAGAGCATCACCAAATTCACTCAACTCAAAAGAAGTAAGCTTACCGATCAACATGTCTCTAGTTACATTTGTTACATTTTGGAGCTCCTCAATAGTAGTAGCTTTGAATTTGTATGCAACATATGATTCTTCCAATTGTCCACCAACACATCTGATACCACACACAAGTTCATTCACTCTTTGTATGAAAGTAGTAATGTTCTCATCATCACCCATTCTCAACATTTCATATTTCCCTTTCAGAATTTGTAACTTAGCAATCTTCACATTAGCATCACCTTCATACAAATTTTCCAAATTTTTCCAGATCTCATAAGCAGTCTTCAGATCCATAACATTTTTCATCTCAGAATCAGTCAAAGCACTCAACAATGCTTCCTTATCCCTAATATTGTACTCAACATCCCTAATCTCAACAGTAGTAGTAGGATCATTCTGAGGTATAACATACATATTGCTTGTAATGCTCCAATAGGGTTCACCAATGCATCTCATATGGCACTCCATTCGAGTCTTCCATAGAGAATAATATGTTCCATCAAATCTCAGACTATCCTTCTTGTATGTCGCCATCCCAGATCACCTGAAGCTATTAAAATTCTTCCAAGGAACCTGCTCTTATACCAATTGTTGGCAACACAAGAGTAGAAAACTGAGAGGGGGGTGAATTAGTTGTCACATAATTTAAAACTTATTCAACTTATTAACCTTATTCTCAAATCCAATCAATAACCATGAAAGCATAAATCAACAACACATTAGAAACACACATAACACCAAGATTTTTTTTGTTTACATGAAAACCCTGTTAGGGGAAAAACCACAGTGAAGGTCAGTCCACAAGATTATACCCTATTAAAATTATAAAGAAATATGAATGGGGAATGCACATGCATTTAGGCGCACTACCTAGAGTTCACTGCTCAATTACAAAAGGAAGACATACTGTCTTACAGAAAGATTTGAATCACAACCATAAGATTTGAATTGAGAAAATAACATCTGCTAATACCTGATTACAGTTTCTGTTAAGCACATGAACACTTCTTCACTCTTCTTCATACGTTGCTTTGCCTTTGAAAGATTTAGATCATTATTCGCACACACCATACATTCAAATGGTATAAACAATCACTTATATATATCCACAACAAGAAATTACATCACTATATGTCATCCTTAATAGAATAATAAAATGAATACAAACTATCAGCCCAAAACATTAAATATTATTAATGTGAATCAACCAAGGTCGGCCACAACATAGTGAAGACCCTAAATTAAATTCTCAAACATGAACCACCTTCAAAAATTATTCCTCGAAGATCCACAATATGCTACAACACCTTGTCGACCAAGAACATGAAAAACATGAACATGCAAAAGAAAATCTTGAATCGCGAGCACAATGATCAATGCCAACATGCAACATAGATAGCACGATCTAGAAACATCCACAAACATCATGAATCACCAGAGAAGCATCCACAACAACTGAACTTGCTAAAATATCATCACCTTCATTCAAGAACATCAACTAAAGCAACAAAAAAATTGACAGAATACAAATCTTCATAACACGAACAAATCTTCACGTGGATCTTTGAAACTTAACGTGGATAAAATAGATATACTCGACAAGAAACCCTTTAATCCACAACCTCTGATCACCAACTTATTGAACTAACCAACAGACTGAACTTCACTTTACAATTGACAACCTGCAATTTATTTTATCACAATTTTCTCAATATCCTTGACATATACAACCTCTAAGACATTAATGCCAATAGTGTTGACATCAATGACAACCACATATCAACAATGCAACCACAACATCCAACACCTATAAGATATTTCACCAATTATGAACACCACAACATATCCACCAAATTAGAAAGAAATGAAGATGTAATCTCATTAGGAAACATCATGGGATGAAGATCTAGCCAATCCCATCCCAAAACCATAAAAATAACATCTGCCACCTGCGAACACTCAATAGCAAAAGACTTCTATAATTTAAAATTTGAAAAAAGCTATGAATCTCTAATTTCATGATACTTGGGCAGGATGAAAATTTTGAAGGTGGAATCCATTACAACAACATGAATAAGCATGATTAAAAGCTTCCCAAATATTCTATAAATAGATAACCAAATGCCCAGAAAAATGTGTGAAGTGTAGCTGTACACAAGAATTTAATGCAAACCAAGTAAATTTTGTAACCCAAACTAGAAGAATGTGTCCCATTGTACTAAAAAATGGTAGGAGTGAAATACCTTTATTAAATAGGGCCTAGATATGAAACATTCCTCGAGGAAACTAGCCAGGTGTTTTGCAGGAAAAAATCCACCACATACCAAGCCATTACCAAATACTTATAAGTATCATTTCAAACCTTAAAAAATTAGTGCCCACACCTAGAGAGGCCGTTGTCATTTCTCTCACCAACGTTTTTTTGTGTGAGACAAGACCCCACATGGGCAGACGAAAGTGAAAAAGAATTTAAATAATTTCTAGATTTCATTCCAACAAATTCGGATGTCATGGGGACCGTCATAGCAACCAATGTACAACCATTTCGATGCCAATGGAAATAAATTAGCATCAACAAGTACACCATTAAATAAAAATCAATGCCATAAATATAGCAAGTAAACTAATGAAGCATCCCCTAAATAAGTCACCAATTGGGTGGCAAGGGAAAGCCACGTGAATAATCAAACAGTCACCTGCCAGGACACCAATATAATGCCAATTTATCTAAAAATGGATATACAAAACCTCCAAACAAATAGTAAAAATAAAATAATACAGATGCAGTCTTATGCATTCTTTCCCTCAAAGATCAATAACAACCAACTAGAAAACACTAGTGAAACTTGTCAGACATTTTTAGCCATAGTAAGATTAAAGAAGCCAAATTTTGTTAGCATGCGAAAAGAACAACACATTCATGCCTGGAGAATTATTTATGACCAATTGAATCATCAATAGCCCTATTTGCTAGCAAATCAACAAATGAATTAGCTTCTCTGTAATAATGCGTTATCTAAAAGAGAGAATTTGTTTTTAAGAGAAGCTAAATATGAGAAAAGATAATTTAGATGCCATGCCTTAGAATTTTATTTGAAAGTGCAAAAATCACCACCATTGAATCTCCTTCTATAACTATTTGAGATATAGAAAATTTTAAAGCTAATTCAAGTCTAATCTGTAAAGCATTAAATTCTACAATATTGTTAGTACCATCATTCAAAGATTCACATGTCACACCAATAAAATTACCCTGCCAATCTCTCAAAATTGTACTTGCACCTAATTTCTCAGGATTTCCTATGGAGGCCCCATCAAAGTTCAACTTAATAAAGCCTCTTGGAGGCGGTGACCATTGAACAATATTCTTATCCACACGAGCACCAACATTCTATATTGACCCCATTCGAGGAAGTTTGAGAAAAGGGCCAATTTTTTAGCATAAAGGAATCCCACAAAGAGAAGATTTTTTTGGAGATTGGGTTTTTAAAAACGCTTGTCATTTTTACTTCAGAGATTGATAATTCAATTTTCTAAATCACTTGATTCATATCCATAGCTTTTTTCTTGAAGATTCTCTTATTTCTTCACAACCATATTTTCTAAATGACAATAGAATGACTAATCTACCAAATTTAAGAAAAGAGGAATTTGAGCATAAGGAGGGCCAACTGAGAAAATGTTTTAGAATGGAATTGTGAAGAGGACTAGACCAATCAAGTTTACCTTTCAACCAAGACCAACAATGATAAGAAAAATTGCAACTACGAAGCTTGCAGATTCAGAAGCCTTACCACAAATGACATAGGGGAATAATGGGACTATTCCTAGTCTATCAAGCCTCATACCTATCAAGATTTTTTATCTTTAAGATCAAGCCAAGCAAAAGCACCAAATTTGGGGAGCACATCAGAACCCCAACAAAGTTTAAAGGTCCAGGGGTTGGAGTGATTTGAATCAATTATGGAATTATAGCCATGCTTCACATTATAACTTCCCAACTTAGCTTTGATCCATACTATCTCATCCTGCTTGTTTGACAATAAAATTTTCCCTTTTCTAAGTTTGAGCATGAGAGAAGATTTTTCTTGATTTGAAATAGGTAGAAAACCAAAATGTTTCCATCTTACTGCATGAAAAGGATTGCCATGGTCAATAACCAAATAGTCTTTAACATCATTCCCCTAGAGAGCTTTCAGAGAATTTTTAATTTGACCCCAATTTCCAAGGGATCTGAGTGACTTATGCCCATTCCAAGCATCTTCCCAAAAGAGATATTTTTCCCCACTATTTATTACCCAATAGAGATGCAATAGAAGAACAGACCTACAAGAAGAGATAAAATTCCATATTTTTGAACTAGGGGGGAGATCTGTCTATGTAAAAAACCTTTCTCTATCAAGAGAGTTAAGATATTTATGCCTCATTATCTGACACCATTTATTTTCATGATTAGAATAAATCTTCCATGCTAATTTAGCACCTAAATCTTTGTTTTGCAGGAAGAGATCTCTTAAGCCTGCCCCACCCTTCATTTTGGATTTGCATATAGATTCCTAGGCCACCAAAGCCAATGTATTTTTTGTTGTAACATTCTCTGGCCATAAAAAATCTATGAAAACTTTTTGTAAGGCAGGTCCCTTACCTTGAGGGAGATTTAATACTGACATCAAATATATGGGGAAAGAGTGCAAGAATGCTTTTAGCATTACTAATTTACCTACATATTTTAACCATTTAGATCTCCAAAGAATTTTTTTTTTGAAGCAGAGGTGATGATCTTGTCCCAAAATTCATGTTTTTCCTTCCCTGAGAAGAAAGGTATTCCAAGATATTTGCAAGGAAAGGAATCACACTAAAAACCCCAAAACATCAAGATTTGATCTTTTACCAACGAGTTGACATTAAGAAAAAATATTTTGGACTTGTCTTTGTTGAAAGATTGACCAAAAAATTATTCTAGCCAAGCCATAATTTTATGTTCTCTCTATCTCAAGTCTAATCTCTCTCAATTTTTTTTTAGCCACACCAAGTTCTTTCATTTCAAAATTTTGAGAGCTAATTTTTTAATTCTAATTTATTTTTTTCCATTTGCCAATTTAAACATATCATTAATGTATAAAGCAATAAATACGAAATGATCACATTTATAATTCTCAAATCCCAAACTCAACAAATATGTATCAAACTTATGGTACCATGTCCTAGTACTTAATTTTAGGCCATACAACGATTTCTTTAATTTACAAACTAAATTACTTTTAACTTTAACCACATAGTACTATGGTTGTGTCATATAAATATTCTCTTCCAAATCTAATGGGTGTCATTTTTGTAATAAGAGAAAAAATCTCACCATAATCAACCCTCTCAACCTAGGAGTAACCTTTCACAACCAATCATATATTGTGTTTCTCAATACTACTGTGTGAACCAATTTTTTTTTTGAACACCTATTTGCAATCAATAGGTTTACATCCTTTAGGAAATGGTATAAGGTCTCGTGTATTATTATTTTTTAGTGTTGTCATTTCTTCATCCATTGCTATCTTCCAAGACTATGCATCATTCATAATCAATGTATCTTATACAAATATTATTTCATTAATGTTAGTATTCAAAACAAAAACACATATCCAATCATCGCGAGTGAATACAT
Source organism: Sequoia sempervirens (assembly GCA_007258455.2). Taxonomy (NCBI): domain Eukaryota; kingdom Viridiplantae; phylum Streptophyta; class Pinopsida; order Cupressales; family Cupressaceae; genus Sequoia; species Sequoia sempervirens. The sequence goes on along the minus strand of VDFB02000015.1, from coordinate 208,212,131 downwards.
TTTTGGTGGTTTTCTATTTCTTATTGACCTTCAAACAAGTTTAGGTGGAGGTTCTTATTAGTGCAAATAGACTTCATTATCATGCCTAGTTAGCTAATCACCTTTCTAGGATTGAACTATTCACACCTAGATTAAGTTTACTTAGGTTTCTTTTTCTTTTTTTCTCACTTCATATGGTTGAGACATGTGTTCTCATGAATTGACACACCTATTGACACTTTCTCACACAATTGTCAAGTGAGCTCACAAGTGTTCCATCTTTAGAGGGGTAGTCAGAGTTTCACTCCTACCTTCTCACCTCTTCATCCTTTCCTATATATGCAAGGCTTGATCATTGTATTATACACTCTTCATTTCATATTTGATAAAAAAACTATCTTTAAGTCGACTTGCATGTGATGTACTTTTCTTTCTAGGTTTAGCATTGTACTTCTTGGGCCAACCCCTTCCTTCCTATTTCATGTCACAACTTTATTTTAGAAACATATGAATTGGAATAGGGTTTTCCAAGGAAAGATCTCATGTATTAGGAGAAAACATTGGCTAATTTAAAGCAATTTCTCACAATAATGGTGTTAGCAACTGCTTTAAAGTGGGGGCATACATCGATGACAACTTTTGGCATATTTCATGGCGTGATTTTCTTTTTTCTTGTGACATGTCCTTTTTCTTAGTGGTGTCATTGGGTTTAATGTCCTCCAAGAGTGATATTTTTAAGCATATGATCTCCCTTGGTGGCATGATGCGAAACAAGAGGCATCCCATAAGTGGCGATCTCATACTCTTTGACTTGTCCTATCTTGGAGACATTAGGCATGATGTTCCTTAAGAAGAATACCTTACATGAACAAGGAAAAATCCCCTTTAACAAAAACTTATATACATGACATTCAAAAGCATTTACAAAAAGCATTACATTATGGTGCCTTATCGAAGTTGTCAGGAGGATAACTTCGGTATGGTATGGGAGGCTAATATGATTCTCTCATTTTCCACCTCATTGGGATAACTCACCTAGTGGATAGACTGAGGTTCCACTACCCCATAGTGATCTTGTTGGGATAAATCACCCAGTTGATAGACTGAGGTTCCACTACCCCAAAGTGAGCACACATGATTGGGATAACTCACCTAGTGGATAGACTGAGGTTCCACTACCCCTGAGTGAGCACACATGATTGGGATAAATCACCTAGTGGAAAGATTGAGGTTCCACTACCACAAAGTGAGCAACGCATGTTATGCATAAACAACCCCATTCCACATCACGTTGGAATGATTGTGCTTGATCCTTTGTTTTTCTTTATTTTTCTTGGCCTTTGTACGATATGATTATGTATCTTTGTTATTGCTACATACTTAAGTGTCTTGAATTTCTACTTTAGTGTGAGTTTGTCATGGGGGAATTCTCTCACTAAAGTGGGGGAAAATGTAGTGTTAAAAAAAGCAACCCCTTTTCACACTTAGCTTGGGAATAATTGACATATAATTAACCTAATAGATCAGGTCCTCATGTTGGCTCAGATTCAGGAAACCAAGCACATCGTCTGGATGGAAGGCGCCTTGGGTTGGGTGGCTTGGGTGGATACCATCGAAGACACCTTATGCTAGTGTCTGCTATGTTTTGTAACAGCTTATCTTTGTACTGTGCATAGGATGTATATACTCTTTTTGTACTTCTGTTCTCTGTTTGCTCTTAATGTGAGGCCTTGCCTCGCTTGAGCAGTACTCTTCGGTGCCCCCTCAGGGCTTATTTTTTGATCTCTCTATATATAATATAAAATAGTGCCTTGGTTTAGTGTTGTAATGTGTTGTACACATTCGCATTAATCTGGGGCCCTTTTTAACAAAGTGTACTTAATTTGTACCTTATTTATGGTGTTGTAAAGTGTTGTAGTACACTTTCACACTTATCTAAGGTTTCATTAATTAATTGTGGTTAATTGAGCTTAATTGGCCCCTTCAATTCAAATTTAATCCTTATTAATGACACCTTTCAAAGGATATATCCTAACACCCAATAGTCAAATTACATAACATTTGATTTGGAAAAATTAAGGTCCTAGAAAATGGTGCTAGGACCCATTCGCTTGTAGTGGTGAATGGGTCCTCTCCACATATGACACCCCTTTTATGCATTTTTGACATGGGTTTTTGATGTTCTTTCAACCCCCCGAAGCATTGTCCTAGAAAGTTGTGCTAGGACCCATTAGCCTTTAGTGGTGAATGGTTCCTCCTCATACACGACACCCATTTTTGAATTTAATTGTGGCGGGATCATAATGATTTTCAATCCTAGATCTGGTGTCGGCTTGAATTATTTGAATTTCAGGGTTAATATCTAGATTTAGTATAAATATGGGGTTAATTCCCCTAGTTTCATGCTAGATCTTCATGAGCACTCAAGAGTACATTCACAAGAGAATTATAGAGTTTACAAGAGCATTTTAAATGCATTCAAAGGCATATTAGTGAAGTCTTATTGTGGCAATTCAAGATCATTTCATCATGTCAAAGGCATAGGGCATTCAAGCATGTTGTTGAGCTAAGATTGTTGATGTAGCATTGAAGATCCATCTACAAGCATTGCTTCAAATATAATTTGGTATCAAGATCTACATTCTCCATGACCACTTCATGTTAGTTTGCAGATTTACATTCCAAGACATCATCCAAGGTATCATCATTTCATGTTTTATGTCCTTATTTTATTGTTTCATCATTTGGTTTAATTACCTAAAAGGGGTTTGACTGAGACAAACCCCTATTCACTAACAATCAACAAGTTTTTCTTCTCTTGAATGTGTGTTTGTAGGTTCATAGGTCAAATATCAAGTGGAGAACAAGATTGGAGCAAAATTGTCAAAGTTGTCAAGTTGCAAAGTTGTTACTCATAGTGCAAGAACACATAAAGAAGGCTACAAATTTTGTTTTAGAATTTCAGGAGCTGATAACCAAGGATTTGAGAGTGCAAAAATTGAAGTACAAAACCTAGAAATCAAATTTTTGAAACCCTAAAAGGACCCATTCGCCAGTAAAGTCTAATGAGTCCTCAATAGGCTTGAAACAATGAAAACCTGGGATCTAGGAGTGCAGACTGAGAGGAATAAAACCCAAAAGTTGGTTTTTAGAACCCTAACAGGGACCCATTAACCACTAAAGGCGAATGAGTCCTTTGTGGCCTAAAAACAACAAATTTTCTACAAGGTACATGTTGGAAAAACAAGGACAAACAACTAAGAGGGGGGGTGAATCAGTTGTCTCTGAATATTTAAACTTTTCAAACTTAACTTAACTTAATCTTAGATCTAATGAATGAAGAATAAACCACAAACAATCAGCACATCAGAAACATAGAGAACACCAAGATTTTTATGTGGAAACCCTGTTAGGGGAAAAACCATGGTGGATGTTAGTACACAATATTATACCCTGTTAAAAGTATAATGAAGAATAATGAGAATGCACATGCATTCAGGCACACTGCCTAGAGCTCACAACTCAAATACAAGAGGTCTCACTACCCAAAGAAGACACACTATCATACAACAATTTGGATTAGATCCGCATGGTATGAACTGAGAAAATAACTTCTACAAAAACCTAATTACAGTTCTGGTTAAACACATAAACACTCCTTCACACTTCGCTCAAACTTCTTCACACTCTGCTCTGTAATTGAATGATTAGATCATGATTTGTACACTTTCCCTTTCTTTGGCTCTTCTTTACTCAATAAATTTGCACAAACAACCGATCTTATATATTTGCAACATGGAATTACATCAACAACTTCATTGGCCAAAATAAAATATAAAACATATACACAATGTCGACCCAAATTTATAAGTAAATTTTTAATGTGAATTAGACACTATCAGCCACAACATAATGAAGACTTAAAAAAATATCCTCGAGCACGCCAAACATTCAAATTTTAATCTCCAAGGATCCACAACATGTTACAACCACTATGTCAGCCAAGAACATAAAAACCTGAACACACAAGAGAAAAATTACCGACCACGAGCACACAGATCAACACAGATGTGGAACAAAGATAGAGCACACTTTTGGCAACGGTTTGGTGAAAATGTTTGCAATCTATTCCTTGGTAGGCACATACTCCAGTTTGACTTCCTTCTCACTCACTTTCTCCCTCAGGAAGTGAAACTTGATTGATATATGCTTGGTCTTAGAGTGTAGCACTAGATTCTTCGATATGTTTATTACACTTGAGTTGTCATAGTATATGATAATAGGCTCATCATATACTATTCTTATATCTTTCAGTATCTGTTTCATCCACAGTACTTGAGTATAATTATTTGTAACAACAATATACTCTACCTCAGTAGTAGATAGGGAAATGGAATTCTGCTTTTTACTCAACCAAGACACCAACTTATTCCCTAGGAAGAAGGCACCACCACTAGTTATTTTTCTGTCATCTACATCTCCATTCTGTTGAGGGGTTCGGGGAGCAGATAACTGTCTTTTGATTCCATGCTCTTCACAGAAAGAATTGAACTCCCAGGAGGTGAACTCAACACCTTTGTTTGACCTTAGGCATTTGATCTTCAAACCTATCTCATTCTCTGCCATAGCTTTGAAAATTTTGAACTTCTCTAATGCTTCACATTTTTCTCTTAAGAAAGCAACCCATATCATCCTAGAGTAATCATCAATAAGCAACATAAAGTACCTTTCTCCTTGTAGAATTTTGATTATGGAGGGACTACACAGATCAGTATGCATCAGCTCCAGTACTCTATTAGAATGATGTTGTTTACTCCAAAAAGAAAATCTAGCTTGTTTTCCCATTTGACATTCCTTGCATATTGTGTTAGTAGGCTTTACTAGCTTAGCTAGATCTCTTACTACTTGAGTGGAGCTTACCTTGACAATGTTATCAAAATTCACATGACACAACCTCCTATGCCATAGCCAACTTTCATCTACTTGAGCAATTAAAAAATTTTCATTAGCAACACTTAGGTGAAAAATATTACCTCTTGTCTTTGTACCTGGGGCAATTACCTTTCCAGAGCTTCCAAGTATCCTGCATCTTGCATCTTTGAATTGAAGATTGTATCCCTTGTCCACCATCTATCCAACACTCAATAGGTTATGCTTTAATCCTTCAACATAAAGGAAATCATCAGTGTTATGTTTACCACTAAAACAAATAGATCCTCTGCCACGAATCACACCAACATTGTTATCTCCGAATCTTACAACCCCACCATCATATTTCTCTAGACTTATAATTTTTCTTTTGTCACTAGTCATATGATGTGAGCATCCACAATCAATAACCCACTCATCCTTTTCTTCAATTCGGGCTGCAAGAGCTTTCTCAACTTTAGGAAATTTAGTAGCCACCAAACCATTTTCCTTGATAGCAATGAAAACCCATTCATCTTCATTTCCATTTTCTTTATTAGATTCTTCATCAGTCACACCTTCAGCATAATAGCATTTCTTTTGAAATCTAGGTTTGTTAAGCTTAGACCTAGGAATTCTTTTAGGACACCTTGAAGCAAAATGACCTATTTTACTGCAAGAGAAACATTTAATAGGAAACTTTCCTTTATACTTACCTTGTCCTTTGCCTTCTTTCTTCACAATCAATGCTTCCAACTCTCCTACCTCTCTTTCTTCATCTTCAAGTTGTTTCATCTCTTCCTCATATTTTAATGTCTTTCTAGAATTCTCTCCCAGATCATATATTTGCTTGTTTCTTCCATATACAAAGGCCTTAAATGCTGATTTAGTCTTGGGCGTAGAATCACCAAATTCACTCAACTCAAAGGCAACAAGTTTACCAATCATCATATCTCTTGTCACATTTGTTACTGTTCTGAGCTCTTCAATAGCACAAGCCTTTTATTTGTAAGAGGGAGGCAATGATTTGAGCACTTTAGCTACAATTTCTTGTTCATCCAAAGTACCACCGACACATCTAATACCCATCACAAGTTCATTTACTCTTTGCATAAAAGAAGAAATATTTTCATCTTCACCCATCTTCAAAGTTTCATACTTGCCTTTCAAACTTTGTAGCTTAGCGACCTTCACAAGTGCATCTCCTTCATACAAATTCTCCAACTTCTTCTAGATCTCATGAGCTATCTTCAGATCCATCACATTTGTCATTTCCAAATTCGTCAGAGCACTCAACAAAGCTTCAATAGCCCTGATGTTAATCTCAACCTCTTTAATCTCATCAGGAGTGGAAGGACCATTCTAAGGAATAACATATCTATTCTTTGTAATCTTCTAGAAGGGTTCACCCATACACCTCAAATGACACTCCATTCTGGCTTTCCATAGAGATTAGTTTATTCCATCAAATCTAGGATTGTCCTTCTTGTATGATGCCATCTTGGATCACCTCAAGCTTTTAAACTTCTTTAGAGGAACCTACTTTGATACCAATTGTTGGAAAAACAAGGAAAAGACAACTGAGAGGGGGGTGAATCAGTTGTCTCATAATATTTAAACTTTTCAAACTTAACTTAATCTTAGATTTGATAAATGAACAATAAACCACAAATAATCAACACATTAGAAACACAGAGAACACCAAGATTTTTACATGGAAACCTTATTAGGGGAAAAACCATGGTGGATGTCAGTCCACAATATTATACCCTATTAAATGTATAATGAAGAATAATGGGAATGCACATGCATTCAAGCACACTACCTAGAGCTCACTGCTCAAATACAAGAGGGCTAACTACCCAAAGAAGACACACTGTTTTACAAAAATTCAGATTAGATCCACATGGTATGAACTGAGAAAATAGCTTCTACAAAAACCTGATTACAGTTTGGGTTAAGCACAGAAACACTCCTTCACACTTCACTCAAACTTCTTCACACTCTGCTCTGTAATTGAATGATTAGATAACGATTTGTACACTTTCCCTTTCTTTGGATCTTCTTTACTCAATAACTTTGCACAAACAACCGATCTTATATATTTGCAACATGGAATTACATCAACAACTTCATTGGCCAAAATCAAATATAAAACATATACACAATGTCGACCCAAATTTATAAGTAAATTTTTAATGTGAATCAGACACTGTCGGCCACAACATAATGAAGACTTAAAAAAATATCCTCGAGTGTGCCAAACATTCAAATTTTAATCTCCAAGGATCCACAACATGTTACAACCACCATGTCGGCCAAGAACATAAAAACCTGAATAGACAAGAGAAAAATTACCGACCACGAGCACACAGATCAACACAGATGTGCAACAAAGATAGAGCATGATCTAGAACCATCCACAAGCATCAAGAATCATTAGAGAAGCATCTGCAACAACTGAAATTACTAGAATCACATCAACTTCAATTATGAACACTAACTAAAGCCACATAAAAACTGTCAGAACACAACTATTCATAACACGATTAAATCTTCATGCGAACCTCTGAAAATTTTGGTGGATAAACTAGATATACTAAAAAATAAACCCTTTAGTCCACAATGACTGATCATCAACGTACTAAGAAATACACCTTTATGACCTTCACTGTTCCACTGTCAACCTGCAACTCTTTCTTTAACAATTTTCTCAATATCCTCAACATATACAACCTATAATACATCAATTCTAATAGTGTTGACATCAATGACAACCACATATCAGCAACACAACCACAAATCCAATAGTACACACCATTTCAAGCTCTCAAAACTTCCCTTTTTGTTGCTATAACAATTAGGATCAATTTTTTATTGTTATTTTATCATTTTGGCCCTCATAATTGTATATTTTATAAGAAAGATTAGTGGTTCATCATCTTCCTCAATTCATATTGGTGAACCCTATTTTTCTATGAAACAAAACCCATTCTTTAAGCACACTTTTAGGAGGAGTCCTCCTAAAAAAATAACCAACAAGAGTATGCTACTCTAATCATTGACATGCAAAATAAAAATTCGACATGGGTCACACCACATCAGCTGGGGAATCAAAAGACTTACCTCGTGGAACACTTTCAAAAATTTTTTGGGGATGCTTGTTTGGAGGAGAAGACATTAAACAGAGTTGTTGAACTGCCAACACTAGCAAAAACTATTGGGTTAGAGTTGGTTGTAGGCATTATAAAACCACAAAAATTGTAGTAAATATGGTCGTATACATAGTAAATGAAAAAATCTTGTACCTAAGTTGCGGTATGATGCAAGAGGGGCCAAGGATGACCACAAACACAAGAAACCCTAGAAGAGCTCATTCACAACCCAATATCTAGTACAATTATATGCCTTAATAGCCTCAATCATTTTACCATTTTTTGTCATAAGGAAAACAACAAATCTTCCAATAGGGTTGACTTACCTAAAGGTTGAAAATCAATCCTACCTTTGGGAGATCTCTTTTCCTAATGAAATTAGGAAAGTGTAAGTGTATAAATCATACACCTCTTTCCACGTTGATCCACCACATTTACCTTTTTCTATGTTTTATTTTGGTAAACCCGACATTGTACATCTAAAATTTTGAAATTGGAGGTCATTCAAACCCTATATCTAGGATTTGCATTAGTTTTCATTTCATCTAGGGTTTTTAAAATTGCATTAACTTTGCATTTCATCTAGGGTTTTAAATTTGCATTTTGCATTGTTTAAAATCTTAAAAATCTAAAAAATTGCATATATATTACATTAATTTTGCATAGTACTTGCAAATTTGTGTACTTTCAATCATTTACATTAGAAAACTTAGTCAAAATTGCATTAAAAAAGTTGTCATCTTTTTTCACTTTTTGTCCTTTATTACACTTGCATTTATTCACCACAAAAATATGGAAAAAAAATTGTCAGAGAAACCACAATTTGCAACTTGAAACAGGGAACCTAAACAGTAAGCTAAAAACTTAGATTTCAATTTTTGAAACCTCTATACAAGGACTCATTCACCCTTGGGAAAATCTATCCCTATACAGGTGTCCTAGCAAGTTTTTGGGTGCATTTTTGTGTCTGTTTCTACATTCTGATTCTGCTGTTAAAGCTACACTTTGAAATTCTTAAAAATAGTTATTGTATGTGCAATACAAGTGTCATTTTTCTTCATTTATTGCAAGTTCATGGAAAAATTGTTGCATTTCAGTATTGAAAATCATTAGATTTGTAGGAAACTTGTGTTCATTTTCTAAAGGATTGCATATTTTGGATAAATTATTTCTCATAAAATCATGTTTCCTTTTCAAACATTTGGTGTTCATAGAGTATCACATGGATTGTATGAATCTATTTCCCTACTCAAGAGCATAATATAGGAAAATAATATAAAACCTTTAACAAACATGTTAGTTACCCTCCTAATATCTATCAGATTTGTAAGAATGTAATAACACAAGAGGATGCAAGCATAGACAATCATGACAATCATAGTTGTTCTTCTCCCAATACCTCTCCTACTTGTGACGAAGGCATTTTGGTGAAAGGAGATACAATCATTGAGTGTCATGAGAATCTTGTTTGTCCCTCTCCCCCTAACCCACCCACTTGGGAAGATATGATATCTTTGACACATTTCTTAACATCACCTTGCCTAGTCTTCATCTCCCAACATATCTCCCACTTGTGAGAATAATTTAGTGCAAGAGAGTGCAATCATGGATAATCATAAAACCATAATTTTTCTTCTCCCAATACCTATCCTACTTGTGAAGAAGGTATTTTGGTAAAAAAATGCAATCATTGAGAATCATGAGGATCTAGTTTGTCCCTCTTCTAATTCTTCTCCCATTTGGGAATATGTGCCAAATGAAGATGATATCATAGATACATTTCTTTCAAAATATGGTATAGATGAAGAGGTTAAGTCAATGTTTGATCCCACATGTTAAAAAAACATAAAAAATAAGTCACATCCACTGATTTTATGAACACATAAGTGTTTGTTAGATCTCCTTTGACTATAGGACCTCCAAACACTCCTCTTGGACCTCCTAAGAGTCCTCTAATCATTAGACAACCTAAGATTAATTTTTAACCCCCTAAGAGTCCTCTAATTATTGGACCTCCCAAGTCATCTCCTAAGCCACTTATTATCATAGGACCACCACAACACCAACCAAAACCTCCTGGACATATCTTAAATATTGCAAAACAACTCACTAGTAATAATGTTTCGCAACAACTGAGTTATAATACCATTGCTAACACATATAATACAAGTAACAATAGGCAACCACAAACCATACCTACTTCATTACCATTACCTCAACCTATCTTTCCTAGTGCTCTTCATTTACCTTTGCATAGTGGAAAGGAGTATGATCTTGTGGAACAACTCAAAAACACTCCTGCTAAGATTTCTTTATGGGATCTTATTCAAGCTTCACCTAATTATCATAGCATGCTTCAAAGTGATTTACAAAAAGTAGTGGTCCCTCCTAGTGTATGACTAAATGATGTAGTATCCCTAATTCAAGGTATGAACTCAGTCAACTTAGACATTACCTTTCATCAAGATGAGTTACCTCCATTGGAGATATAAAAAAAATGAGGCCTTGATGATAGTGGTTGTCATTAATAGATGTGAGATAAAAAACAACTCTCATTGAAAATGGTTCGACCCTCAATGTTTGTAGTGTAAGCCTTTTAGACAAGATTGGAGTAGATAAGAGCCAAATTCAACCCGATTCTTTGTCTCTTTGTGGATTTGACAATGTGGGGAACAACTGCTTGGTGTGATGATATTACCTGTTAAAGTAGGAAAGGTAACATTGCAAACTCCTATTCATGTTATTCTTCAAGAACTATCATATAATCTTCTCCTAGGTAGACCATGGATTCATGTAATGAATGCAATTCCTTCAATGTTAGACCATCTTGTGAAGTACACTTATAACAACAAGGTTTATACAATAAAATTTGATCCTAAGCCTTAGAGTTGTTTACAAATTGAAAAAGGAATGAAAATATCTTAAAATATTGACACCAACTACAAAAGTGGAACCAATTAAAGAAGAAGAAGATAAGTGTTTGTCATCAACCACAAAACTATTGGATAATGATTGGGGTTCATTAGACTTTACGCCTACATTCATGGGAGAATACGAGATTACACACAAATCAAGAAAAAAGAAAGAAGATGACATAATATCAACACAAGATGAGTCATCAAAAGCATGTGAGTCCACAAATTTTAACAAAGAAGAGGAAAACATAAATTATACATCCACATATGATGAGTGTGATCACAAGAAACCACCAAATCTAAAAGAAATGGAAAATATTTATGGAAGAGGTTATGAGATTTTGAAACAACTTGGATATAATGGGAAATGATGTGGTATTAAAGAACAAGGTATTTGTGTCCCTATAGAGCCTACCCCACAAGAACAAACACAAGGTCTTGGTTATTGTCCTTCAAAAGAAACGAAAACATTAAACAAACCTTCGCTTAATAGAAAAAATATACATCATGGTCATGATATTGCTTCAACTTCAAACACATGTCTTAGCAATGATTGGGGTTCATTATATTTTACACCCTCCTTTAAGCGAGAGTACAAAATCTCACAATCTAAACCTAGAGAGTCTTGTGTATGTATGACACCTTTTAGTAAGCAAGAAATATCTCTGCCACAAAAGAAAGGAACATATTCTACCATTGATCAAGACGTTACCTTGTTGAGGCTTCTCCAAGCCCGCTTGATATCTCTCCCTCCAAAAACATGAAAGAAATTTTACAACAAGAGCTTATTTTGTGCATATCATGGAGTACATGATCATTCAACCGATGAATGCAAGGCTTTGAGTAATAAAATAAAACATCTTAAGGATTATGGTGCTCTTCCTTTAGTTGATGCACCTATTTCCTCTAATTGATAATGATCTTCATCCTATCATGTTGCTCATCACTATGTAGCATTAGTAGCTTTATGTGTCTTTCTCATTTCCATTCATGGTGGTACAATATTAAGTGCAACCATATTTATCTTGGAAACAACATAATAGTCCTTGGTGGTTTTCTTTGTCTCTATGCTTGGGGGGCAAGGATAACTAGTTTTGGGAGGTGTGCATTCTTTCCAAGGATCCCCTCTTCCTCTCTTTCTACTTAAAATACCAACATAGCAAGTATGTTGGCATTTTAAGTGGGGGGAATATTGTCCCCCATTCATTGTTTGTATGTCCCCTTCTTAGTGATGATAACATACATCTCCTAGGAAGTGTGACCATTACATTGGCATCATTGACATTATTTCATTTTGGCATTATTTATTTGCATCCCCTGAGGTGAGTTTTGTTTTGCACCCCCTAAGTTGAGTTTTGTTTGACATCTTGCTTCACTTTGTTAATGAAAGCTAAATTTAGTGTAACATTGACGTAGCATTGACATAGCATCTTGATCATGTTGTGGCGCCTTATCAAAGTTATCAGGAGGTATAACTTTTGGTATGGTTGACATATAGGAGCCTGTAGACCTAGCATGACTTTCCCATCAACCACTTTTTTGTCAGTACGTACCAACCTAGTGTGTGTTTCTCATATTTGTCTTGGGGGCTCACCTAGTGTATATCAAATTGCACTAGCCCTTGTGAGAATATTTTTCATGGCCATTGAGCATAACACAACTTTCTTGCCTATGGAGCCATGCGTTTTATAAGTGATTTTACATCCTTATGAGTTTATTTGATGGACGTAGCATAATACAACTTTCTATTCCATCTTTCATTCCTCCTTGCATTAATTTTGACATTGTATGTTTGTGTATCTTGTCCTGTTGCTTCATATCATGCATATGTTTGTGTCCCTTTATGCTTATGTTGGGTTTCCATGGGATTTTGGATCTTGGGGGCTTGTGCAATCCCCTTGATCCTTGTCATCCTATCCCATCAAAATTTGTGCACTTGGACCCCTCTTGATGTATATTTGTCTACTTTAGTGTGAGTCTAAGCATAAGTTCACACTCTCATTAAAGTGGGGGCTAAATGTAGTGTCAAAAAATGTACACCTTTACATTTTCACACTATGTTTGTATCCCCTTAATTAATTGTACTTAATTAAGCCTTTAATTGGCCCAATTATGTATTCACAAGCCTAATTAATTTTATTTTCCGTAAGGGAAGCTCACATTTAGTCAATGCCTACACTTAATTACACATCTTGGAAAATGTCTGTCCTAGGTTTAGGGCCTAGGATTACTTAAGTCTTGGTACCCATTTTTTAATATATTTTTGGTGACATTTTAATGATCTTAATTCAAATTGCAAAGGTTGGCTTGTGGTGTTTAATTGTTGAGTAATTAAGGAAACACCTATAAATGCATAGTTATTTTCTCAATTTAACATTAAGAATCAAGAGGCAACTTTCACAAGAGAAAATATTATTGAAAAGAGCATTGAAGAGTGAATTTATCAACCATCTATAGTAGCAAACAAGATCCTATCATGATGTCAAAGTTTATGTGTGCCATGCATATTTTGGAGCAAACATTGTGATGTAGGTTTCAAATTTCAAGCATCAAGACCTATTAAGAAAGAAAGCCATTTCATGCAAGATCAAATCTTTAGAGAGGTGTGTTAGACTTCAATCCTCTAAGGGCAGCCATTAAAGGTTTTGGTGAGGTGTAACAGGCTTTGTTCATTCATCAGTTCGTTCATTTTTATCATTATTTCATTATCAAGGATTAATTACCAAACTAGGGTTTGACCAAGGCAAACCCTTACCCACCAAAAACAAACATTTTTCTCTTCTCTTTGCATGTGTAGGTTTATAGGTGAAGGATCAAAATTGGATCAAAAGTGTAATTTTGAAAAGTTTTCAAAGTTGTCAAGACACGGAAACTTAGATCTCAAATTCATTTTTGAATTTTCTATAGTGAAACTTGGGGCAAACAACAACTCAAATTCATCTCTAGAGGATCCCAAAAGTTGAGTAGAAAATCCTTGCAAGGACTCATTCGCCTAGTGGCCCAAGTATCTAGTTTTGGCGAAAGTGTCCTATAGTTCTCGAGACAAGCTTTTTTTGGGTTAGTAGACATCACCCCGCAACCCCCAAATTTTCCTAAAAATGGTTGTTTCTGTTAGTATTATGCTTTAAATTTGCATTTCAAATTTTATATTGCACAATTGAGCTCATTAAACATTTTTAGTTTATTTGCCCAAAGTGCATTTTTAGTCATATTTTATCATTTTTTGTTATAAGGAAAACAATAAATCTTCCAATAGGGTTGACTCACCTAAAGGTTGAAAGTCAATCCTACCTTTGGGAGATCTCTTTTCCTAATGAAATTATGAAAGTGTAAGTGTATAGATCATACACCTTTTTCCACATTGATCCACCACATTTACCTTTTTCTATGTTTCAGCATGTGATATTTGCATATGAATATAGCGACCCAAGATCTAGAGACCTAATGGAAAGTACAATGAAATGAGAAGATCAATATGACAAGAATAAATTGTATTCCTATCAAAGAATGCAAATTGAATAATGATGGATTGATTAATATTACATTAAAATCTGTTAGTTATATAGGTTAAAGTGAGACATAGGACTATATAATATTATGAAAAGTGTCTTAATTTTATGATATGAGACATAAAGTGATAAGTATCCTAAATGTACCCTAAGTACCCTTAACTAAAAAATGTGAATATGATCTAGCAAGTGAACTAGTTAGGTAATATCCTTGTTCACACCAACAACACACATCCCCAAGTCTAGTGCTCCATAATGAACATGACAACTAATGAGGATCTCACCATAATAATGAAAATATTCTACTCTTCCCTATGTAACTCCCAAGTTCTACATTAGAGAGATGCTTACTAAATTTTATGACAATAATTTTAACTCTTGTGAACCATAATCTCTCATCTTAATGTCATTACAATAATATTTCAAGTCTTAGAGAATAATAATAAAAAATAAATATTTCTCATCTTTCTCGTGAGCATTCAAGAGCCCATTCCAAAAATGTTGGAGATACACACATAATATTCCAATGTTAATATCAAACTAATCTTATCACATTGTACCACAAGTACACAATCAAAAGTGCTAGAATGAGAACTTTTAGAAGATAAATTAATCTTGCTCCACATATTCAATAAACCTTTTTTTTGGTTGAATTATAATTATTACCTACATTTCATTAAACTAAAAGATGTCGACATCCTCTTCAATAGATAAATAGGGAGGGGCGGTGGTGTCCTCCTCCTCAGGGAGTGCTAAAAATCAACACAGATGGTTCTTCTCGAGGTAATCCTGGTCAGGCTAGTATTGGGGGTGTTGGGCGGAATAGTTATGGAAATGTTGAATTTGTCTTTTTTGTTTATAAGGGTTGGTATACTAACAATGTGATGGAGGCTCTTGCCATTTTATGTGTTGTGGAGTGCGGGTGCACTCTAGGGTGGAGACAGATCATTTGTGAATTTGATTCTCAGGTGGTGGTGACTTTTCTAAAGAGGCAACAATTAGAGGATGTCAGTTAGCATTTGGCGGTGATTATAAAACAGATTCTTCATCTGTGTGCTTCCTTGGAATTTGTCTCTTTCTGTCACATTCCTAGCGAATGGAATGTGGTTGCAGATTGTTTGGCTAAATGGGCTTCTGATCATTTGCAGAATTGGAATATTGTGGAAATGGGTCAATTCCCCCCGGATTTGTCTCAACAGTTGGACCACTTAGTGGAGATTGATAGGGGCGGGTAATCTCCCGGCTTTGTATTGCTCTATTTTGATTTGAATAAAGTTTTACCCCTCTTATATATATTTTTTTAAAGTGTATATATTTGTTAAGGGAGTGATGCAATATTAATTTTATATTAATTGATATTTTGTTTAGACATAAAATTAAGAAATTAAGAAACCACTCACATTAAACCCAATCTTTCCCCAATACAATATTCTCCATTTAATTTGATGTATATTTAAGAACCAAAAACAATAACACAAAATTTCGTATTTCAATATACTTAAAAAATTATAAGACCTTATTTTATATTACAAAAATATAATAGAAAATATTTGTACAATAATTAATATTTTATTTAGACATAAAATTTTATATAAGAATTGATATACTTAAAAAAAACAATAATTCAATCCCAAATATGTCAAAAACAAAATAAAATCCCTATCACATATTAAAATAAATATAACTTTTTCAAAACTCATATTTGTTTTTCAATTAACAATAGAAAAATTATATCTTAATAAATTTTGAATATATTAATCACACCATATATCAAGTTAAATTTAATAGAAGACTATATCAGGTAATTCTGAATTATTATATATGAAAACAGTTAGAGAGATGGCATAAGCTCCACATAAAAATATGAGACTTGAAAGCAAATATAAATTCACCACCTAAATCAAAAAAAATTCTGCATTTTTCAATTTGAAAAAAAAATCCAATAAATAAAGAGGCACTTGCAATCTTTTGGTTTATCAGGTAGACACCTATCTGGACCAAAAGCTCTAAGCTTGCTTGAAAATAAAATACACTTTTGGGGCCATACAATATTCAAAGGGACAAATCCCAATTCAACAATATAATGCAACTCACACTTCTATTCACATGCCCCTAGACAAAACTATGAAGGGTAAAAAGGGAAAGCAAAAATGGCAGAAACCCAGAAGTCAGGCTGTCTCCACCAACTAAACAGTTCCAGAGAGTAGAACAGAAGTTGGATGATGTGGCAGAGGTTGCTAACTCAACTACCTCTAAATAGAGGTGGAAAAATGGCAGTATCAATCAGAGGGCTTGCTATGTTTGTGGGATCACATGGATATTGCAGCCTTTTGGGCCTCTTAAACTGCTTGATATTTGGCTGTGTCCCTGTTTTGAATAACAGCAACCGTTATCATTGTCCAGATGTGTTTCACTGACCTCAGCTCTCCTGTCTATTCCTTACACAAACAAAATACATATATAATATACATAAACATTCATATTTTTTTCTTAGTGTAATAAATTGAATGGAAGAAACTCAATATAAAGGCCCAGTAGAGACCAACTCTCATGGGTGGGCTACTAAAGAAAGGGCCCTTTTTTGTGGTACAAGAGGCAAGGGAGTCTACCAAATTGAGCTGTCTGATATTGGCTTTCTTCTTTCCAAGTGGGTTTACATTGTCTATCTCTTGTGTTTGAGTAATCCAATGAAAAGTCAATGATGTTCATCAAATAAAATAATCCATAGATTCTCTTGCTGCCTTAGCAGCCCAAGGATTGATATGCTTTTTCAGATGTTCTGCAAGTGCTGCAAGCTTAGGGAAAAGATATCTGCTTCTTACGTAAATTCAAGTTTTTCTGGGCATTAGTGCTTAGCTGAATATTCAAGAAATCACCCCTCATCGGTTTTCAAATCGATGTTGCTCAGTTGACTTGTTGCTCACGTTCCTTTGGGTACTGGCCTACACCCGATTTCCGTGGATCATGTGACCATGAGTCCTCCAGCTATTACCCCGTTTCATTACTGAGTTGTAGTACAGCATGGCTGGAAAAGGACCAGCCGCTTGGACCTATTACGGTACAAGCTTACAGACTCACATGCACTTTCCTTTTAGGTTTTTTTCTCAATCCCATTTCCTGTGTGGCCCATTGTTTGGATGACTTCTTTGCCTCTGCATCATATGCATATTGACTTTATGGAAGCCGACATGATTACCCGAGGAAGCCCAAGCAATCATGGATTTATGATCGATAAATTTGAGAGGGCAGAAAAATGATGGTAAGAAGAAGTAAGATGAAAGAAATATATTTTATTTATGTTCAGTTGTTAGTAAGAGGCCGAAATAGTACACAGGACCACATGGGAGCAACAACATTCTGATTCAAGTTTAGAAGAGTAAGAGTTTATTTCAAAATTTGTTTAAGGGTAGCCAGACTAATTTCTACTTCTTTCTTGAGGTTAGGTTTTCTATCTGTAATCCCTTATCAGCTTTCGATAATCTCTACTCTTTAAGAAGGGCCATTGCTTTTTTAATTATAGGGTGGGTCATCTACTTTTCAAACTTGGACAGAATTTCTGTGCCTTGCTATTGTCTTCTGTTGAAAGTGGGTAGGAAAAGACTCGATTGTTAAGGTATTCTATGTAGTTTGCTTGCTGTGGGTGCTCCTGTAATCTGAGCACTTATATTACGCAATGTCATTCTGTTTCTGTTTCTAGAGCTGAAACTCTACGTAATTTGAATCTTCAAAACCAATATAGTTGTCTTCTCACTCTAGCACTAAGGGTTATCTGGGTCCAATCTGAGTTGCTGCAATCTAGTCTTCTCTTGGGCTGTGAAATCTTTGTTGAAGAAAAAATGGTTTCAGCATCCACAAGATTAGGGACAATCCTCGCCCCCTCTCCTAGCCCTTGGGGCCCCCCATCCTCATACTCTAGCCATCATCATTTCCAGGCTCTAGCTCTGGGATTTGCAGCTCTGGCGTTGGGAATGTTGGTTCTAGTAATATTTTTCCTGTATTACAGCCGTCTGAGAAGTAACAGAACTAGCCCATACGACCTCACAGCAGACATGAGACTGCAGAGGTTCAGCTACAGCGAATTGAAGACCGCAACGAGCTCCTTCAATAATTCAAACAAGCTGGGCAAAGGGGGATTCGGAGTTGTGTACAAAGGAGTTTTGAGCAATGGCAAAGAGGTGGCAGTTAAAAAGCTAGATGTGTCCTCTCAGCAAGGCGAAAGGGAATTCCAGAATGAGATGTCCATCATAGCAGGATTACATTCACCCTTCATTGTGAGCCTGTTGGGCTATTGCTCGGATGGTAATAAGAGGAGACTTCTAGTGTATGACCATATGCAGAAGGGTAGCCTGCAGGAGGCCTTGTTTGAAAACAATGATGACTCCAAGCTGGATTGGGAGAAGAGATACAACATTATACTGGATGTTGCTCAGGCCTTGGCCTTCCTACACCTTGAATGTGATCCACCCATTATTCATGGCGATGTCAAGCCCAGCAATGTGCTCTTAGACAACAATTTCAAGGCTCGTATTGCAGATTTTGGGCTTGCAAGACTCAAGAGCGATGATATGTATTATATTGACATGTTTAATCAAAGCCAAGAGCTCTGGAAGAGTCAGGACCTACTCAGGAGCCAGGAACTTAGTAGGATTGTTGCAGGCAGAGATTCAAAATCTGGGGCTTCCGATGATGATGAGAGTAGTTACACAAACATAAACAGAAATCCAAAGGAAAGCCCGGTCATGTGTATTGACGAGAACTTTACCATAGACATAATGGATGAACAACCCACAAGGGGTCCTTCTGTGGGTGTTGATGAATTACATGCCAAGGGAAAGGAAATTGTGACAGAGCATTTGGGTGTTGGTGGGTGTGAGGATTGGATGAAGATTTGCCCATCGGAAGAAGGAACTGATTGGAGTAAGGAGTTACAGGATGGCAATATTCAGAAGAAGAATTTTTGGAGTAAGGATTGGTGGTGGAAACATGATGGCAGTGGAGAGCTCAGCACTATGGAATGTATCATGGAGTGGATTGGCAGCCAAAGGATGAGCCACAAGATTAAGAAAACTAGGAAAACGAGAAAGAGGACTAGCCCAGATGAGGAGACAGTGAACAGCCAGACAGAGTCCGTGAGAAAAACAAAGCGGAAAAAGGGGAAAAAGGGGAAGGAAAAGGCTAGAAAAATCAAGGAGTGGTGGAAGGAGGAATATTTTGCAGAAATGAGCAAGAAGAGCAGGAAGCTTGAGAAAATCAAGTGGAAAAGTTCATCGCATAGATTTGATAGGGGAAGAAACAGTATTAGTAGAAGGGACTTTTTGTGGGATAAAATCAGAAGAGATAGTAATTACTCCATGGGAAGTGAGATGTGGAGTGGTGATCTGTTGAGTAGAGATCTAAGCAGCACCACCAGCATGAGAGGAACAGTTTGCTATGTTCCTCCTGAATATGGGGGATGTGGGTTCCTGTCAGAGAAGGGAGATATATATAGTTTTGGAGTGCTAATGTTGGTGATTGTGTCAGGGAGGAGGCCTCTGCATGTACTGGCATCTCCAATGAAGGATTTTGAGAAGGCTAATCTCATTTCTTGGGCAAGGCACTTGGCCCAAACAGGAAACACTTTAGATCTCGTGAGTGACTCCTTGAAAGGCTCATTTGATAAAGACCAGGCAAGCCTATGCATAACTCTGGGTATTCTGTGTTTGCAGAGAATCCCAGAAACGAGGCCTGATATATCTGATATTCTTAAGATTTTGAGAGGTGAGATGGATGCTCCCTCTTTGCCTCTTGAATTCTCACCCAGTCCCCCCAGCAGGATTTACAACAAGTCTAAAAAAGGACCCCAATCTGACACTGCAGCTCATTCTCCTGTTCCATAGCTTCTATCTTGTTTTAATGCAAAATGAAAGGTGAATTTTTTGTTTGTTCATATGGTTTGCAATTCTGAAGAATATACTGCACCGTCCAGCTCTTCTTTACCATAAATGTCCCCACTGTTGTAGCAGAATTTGATTTTCTCAAAAGGAATGCATTTCGGGGTGATCTTGGTATGTATGTTTTATTTTAGTCCTCTGTACACAACCTCCGTATCAATACATTGAAAGTTGAATATACTTATTCTAGTATCTTGTCTGAGATGAATGACATTCTGTAACATAATAGCGTTGAGATGAGCTAGAGACCGGCTAACATTCATTCTGTTTCTCTTGATTGGCATTCCTTCAAGTGAAAGAACATCTTTTTCAATTCTGTGTCTTTGTGTTTTGAAATTGGTTTTGAAAGTTTGAACCTGCTCGGATTAAATTCTCATTCAATCAATTCACGTGTAACTTATGAACTGAGGCGAAAAGTGCATTTAATGCAGGCAATGGATTTTGTTAGATGAGCTCAGCAGTTTTGTTGCCCCCATTAATTCGGGTGCAGGGTTATCTCACTGATTTGAGATTTCTTAACAGAGCAAATGACGAACTTTTTGGCTGGTTGCAGTTCCAGGTTTGCAAACAAATTTGAAATTGATAATTTTAGATTGGGATTTGACTGGATAACAGACAGTAGTGAATTGTGTTAACTAAAAAGGCTTCCATGAATAATTTTTAATTAATCTCACGTGACTGTTAGGGGGACAATGTTTTGGCATGGTGGGGAGTTTAAGGAAGAAAAATCAAACACAAGTCTAAATTCAGATAATTCTAGAAAATTACAAAAGTTAGATACAAACATATAGATAGTGCATAATGCAAATATCATCTAAAATTCAATATTTAGGATAGAGGAAGATTAATATTAAATTGTTTTATTCAATAGAAGGAAAGAGTTATAATATAGAGCTTTAAGATTTCAAATTTGATGATGAATGAATGAATGGTTTTTAATGACATCTACGAGATCATCAGCCTATGGGACCAAGTGTCAAAACTTTAACCTTTTTCAAGTTCTTTTCCATGTCCGTCCTCCTATTATAGATCTTGACTAGGAAGCTAGCAGTTTTGAGGAGCCTAGTCTCCTTAAAAAGCTCATTTAGATTATCCACCTTCAAATTGTCTTCATATTGGATATGGATATCATCATAAGCAAAACACTCAATGATGAAGTGCCATTCAGTCTCAATGGCCCCTTTGTTGCAAAAAATACAAGTTCTTTGCTCCCTCTTGGGGACAACCCACCTACCTGTCTGACATCTAAGATGGTGTGATCTGGTTCTTAATTGAGTGACCAAAAGCCTAGCCTTGCCTTTAATTGCAATCCTTAGGTAGTCTTTCTCATTGTGCTCCCACGTGGGGTTGAACTCCTAGATATAATATGTCTTTTTACGACCCACCTGCTTAGTCCACATAATAGACCTAAACTTTTCTAGCACAAACTTTTTTATCTCAACATTAGTGTTGGGACACTCTTGCCGTTTAATGTTCCATTTGCTCAACCACTTGCTATTTTGCTTCATCCACTCATGAAGATGAGATAGAAAACTAAAAAACAAGGGATTGATTTAAGTAATTAAAGTAAAGTATCTAAGTGTTATGCTTTGTATATACACCCCTATTTTCTTTTTGGTCTAAAATGGGTCCCCCTCTTTGTTTCTCCTCTTTTTTCTTTCTATTTTTTCCTTGTTTTGTTTTCCCTTGTTGTTTTGCTTTGTTTGGGACTCAAAGGTTTCTTCTTTCTTGCCCCCTTTTTCCTTTTGCTTTCTTTTGTTTTGGTCTTGAGAGTGCTTTCTCTTTTAGAACCTCTTTTCTTTGCTTTGTACCTAGCGGGTTTCGGGTCTCGAAACGGACTTCAGACCTTTCACAGAAAGGTCCAGGTTCGGTTTGGTTCCTCGACCTCGCCTGTTCCTTGCCTTGTTAGGATTCAGGTCGACCTTGGACCTTTTCTTAAAGGGTCCGGGTCCGATTTGGGTTCCCAATCTCAATTCTTTTGTGTTGTGTTGGGATTCAGGTCTCGAATTGGACCCTGGACCTTTTCTTAAAGGGTTTAGGTCCAATTTGGGTTCTCGATCTTGGTTCTTTTATGTCTTGTTGAGATTCGGGTCCCAAATTGGACCTTGGACCTTGGACCTTTTCTTAAAGGGTCTAGGTCCAATTCCTACATTGTCTTGTCGTCGAGATCAGAAGTCGAGCCTAGACTTGGACCTTGTGTGGTTCGATTTGAGTCTATTTTCTTCCCCTGACCTCGCTTTCCTTTGTGTTTGTTGTTTTGCCTACCTTGGTCTATTCAAGAGTGGAAGTTCCAACTAGACTCCCCAATTTGGGTCCTGATCTCGACATCTGTTCTGCCCTAAACTTTCACCTGCCTACCGCATTAATGGTGGTATGGTTCACATGCATGGGGTTGGGTAAAAGTGGATTTCCAATGTGAATTAAGCCATAATTGTCGTCATTTGATAGAGTACTCAAGTTGAGAGCACGGAGGGTGGATTTGGGCTTTTTAAGTGTTGTTGGATGATTTCTTGCATTTTCTTCTTCTCGTTGCGTATTCGAGGTGGGTACTGCTTTTCTTTTCTGTTTATTTGCTTGTTGTCCTTTGTGTTTTGCATGGCTATTTTTGTGTTGTGTTTTGCCCGTTCAGGTTCCTTTGTTTTTTCCCTTGTTTGAGGGTTTGTTTTCTTGGGTAGTGAATTGAGTTTTATCCCTTGTTTTGGTGGGGATCTTTGATCTTGACATGCTCTTGGCTTTTGGGATTCTCGATCCCTAATATGCCCTAAGTTTCCCTAAGGGTTTCAATAAACCTCAATAAATTTCCCTAAATGGACTTTGAATCAAATCACCCTCCCGAGATTCAAAACCCCGCATGACCCTCTGCCAAAAGATGAGTTTGGGATCCTTTCCCAATCTCGATCCTCGAGCCTAAACTTTGCTTAACTATTTGATTCTTCAAAGATACCCTTTGGTCCTCATGGGATCTAGAGTCCCAATTGGACGCTTTGTTTGTTGGTTCAAATCTGGGATCCATTTTCGATCCCAATATCCACAAGGAAATCTTGAAAGCACTGTTGACCATCCTTGCAGGATTCATAACCCTGAGCGTCCTCCTTGCTAAATGATTCAAGTCTAGAGTCTGTCCCAAATCCTGATTCCTGCGGGCATTATAAATTTCTACTAAGTTAACTGGCTTTGTAAACCATCTTTGTTCCTTGAGAGATCTAAAGTCCAGAGGGGACATTTTGTCTTCAAGTTCGAATCCTTCGTCCAATCCTGCCCCTGACTTCTAATGAACACCTTATAGCTTAAAATGCTATAGTCTTGTATAGGAGCAAATTTGCACCCCTTATGTAAATTCCCCTTTCACATACCCTCACCTTAGAAAATCAAACTCAAAGGTGAAATTCCACATCACCCACCTGCCTTCCATCCACTTGGCATTTGTCTTGTGTGTCAGTGAGATAATATTTATTGGGGATGCAAGCGCGGCATGCAGACGTCTGCTTGGTGCGCTGCAGCCCTTGACAAATTCCTGTGACTGAAGTTGGCAGAGGCGTTACACACTTGATTGGGGTCGAATTGTAACGTCCTTCTTCGACCAACCGATCCGAAAATGACTTATCCTTTCTCATCCCACCTTCAAAAACATCTACACATTCACTTCATCTCTCTTAGCAATTCATTCACATTCTCAAGCACATTCTCATTCACTTTAGCATTCTAGCACTCCATTGTGAGCATTATAGTAGTATTGACACTCCATCAACTCCACATTGCAAGTGTGAGATAGCCATAGAAGTTGTGGGCTTGGAGTCTTGCGAGACCTCCCTTCATCACCGTAGCGACTGTGGTGACTTTGCCAAGTCCATACCTTGCATTTTCCTTTCATTGGCTAGTGAGCCTTTGGGTGGAGGTGGTAACGCTTCACTCTCATTTGTGATTTGATAGAGCAACATATTATTGTTTTGTAGTGTTCAACAATCTTTCTTTCTACTTTCTTTATCGCATATTCTACTTTATTGTTTTCTGGCTATTTGTGGAGGTGGAAACACCAAAGCAAGGGTTTGACTGAGGCAAGCCTCTATACAACCCCAACAATTTTCCCCTTCTTGTTTGTGTGTAGGTGAATGTGTGCATGGAGCTAGCTAATGAACTGGTGCTTTTTTGAGATAATCTTCGTCACCCTAGCCTTTATTTACTTACTTTATCATCTTTGTCTTTACTTTTCATATCTCATTACTTTGTTTATTTCATTAAGATTAATTAGCTAGGTAGTTTAGTAAGTTTATGGTGTTCTTTATTGCATCTTTCATTTTCTAGCCGTACAGATGCTAGCGCACTAGAGTGATTCCATCGCGCTAGAGAGACGCTAGTGCGTCGCACTGTTGTCTTAGAACCGCACATTCGTCTTCGGACAAAGAGTTGTTTGAGGTGCAGTATTGACTCCAAAAACTAGCTCGCCTAGCCCAAACCTAAGTTTAGGGTCTGTAGAGTGAAATAAGTACTACATAGTGCTCTTCATTCTCGATCCTCACCCCAAAACATCCCTTTAGAGTGAGGTAAGTTAAGGCAGCCCTCTGCTCTCAACTCTCCGTGACTTGGAGCCTTGAAATGGTTGGTCCCCCTCTCTTACATTTTTGGTGAACTTGATGTGAAGCAATGTCTGCTCATTTGTCTGGGTTGAGACTTTTCCCTTGTACTTTGTGATTGTTGTAACCGTAAGTGTTGTGATGATTTATGAGCATCACAACCTAGTCCACGACTTCTGGGTATGTTGTTAGGAGAAGTGTGTGACACCTACCGATGGAGAAGGCGAAGGTCACTTCTAGTTTCATCGCTGTTTTTCTATTGGTTTAGCTAATGAGTTTACCACTGGTTTTCCTACATACTATGCTGAAGAGACGGGTTTCATGGAAGAGACCATTTGTGTGCCTACCTCTCCAGTATCCCCTAAGGATTCCTTCGTAAATGAGGATGATGCAGTGTATATTCCTGTAGAAAACCTTATGGCATTAGATAATAGATTACTAGACCTTGTAAATCACTTAAAGAAAGCACTGAACATGGCGAGAGTCGCTAGGCTTGCAAGCGAGGTGAGACAGTTGCTAGGGAAAGATCAAATAGGCATAAAATTTCTACATGGCCTCATTGATCTAACTGAAGCCTATGTCCCTTCGTATAGGCCTAGATTGGGTACCACCCGAGAAGTGCTCGATGCCTATGAAAGACAAATAGGCATTTCAATGCCCACTACGTCTGTGTGCATGGCTAAAACAACGCCCTCGATTAGTGTCTCTTCTACTTCTCAAGGGCCTCACACTCTCAAGGTGAGGAAAACACCCCTTGGGTTCAGTTTCACCCCTCGTACTGCATTGGTGGAATGGGTGGCGGTGGCCTTGGTAGCGGAGGTGGCTTCGGTTGAGGCCATGGAGGTGGTTTTGGTAGTGGAGGTGATAGTTTCATCCCCAAATTTTCCACTAGTTTAGGTAATGAGTTTACCACTAGTTTTCCTACAAACTATGTTGATGAGATGGGTTTCATGGAGGAGACCAATCATGTGCCTACCCCTCCAACATTCCCTACAGCTTCATTCGTAGATGAGGATGATGTGGTGTGTATTCCTGCGGAAAACCTTATGGAATTAGATAATAGATTGCTAGAATTTGTAAATTACTTAAAGAAAGCATTGAACATGGAGAGAGCTGCTAGGCTTGCAAGCGAGGTGAGACAGTTGCTAGGGGAAGATCAAACATGTGTAGAATTTCTACGTGGCCTCGCTAATCTAACCGAAACCTATATCCCTTCGTATAGGCCTAGATCGGGTGCCACCCGAGGAGAAGTGCTCAATGCCTATGAAAGACAAATAGGCATTTCAATGCCCACTATGTCCGTGTGAATGACCGAAATAGGGCCCTTGATTAGTGTCTCTTTTTCTTTTCAAGGGACTCACTCTTTAGGTGAGTAAAACACCCCTTGGGTTCAATTTTACCCCTCTTGTTGCCCCTAGCGGTGGAGGCTTTGGTGGAATGGATTGTAACGGCCTTGGTAGCAGAGGTGCCTCCGATGGAGGCCCTACCAGTGGTGGTGGCTTCGGCGGAGGTCACAACAATGGCTTCGGGGGTGGTTTTGGAGGTGGTTCTGGTGGCGGTGGTTTTGGAGGTTCCATTGGTCCTTTGTCATCTACTGGCCTTGTTTTGAATGCCCTACTTCAAAACATGGGTCGTATGCAAAACCAGCTGGTGAGTCTCTCTTAGGCCTCTACCCAATCTATCTTTCAACCCTTCTTCCAAAATAGCCCATTGTCGGTAACAATCCTAAGTACTCCCTTCCCACAAGGAATGGAGATTCCCAAATTTGAGTATGGCGACAAAGGGGACCCACAGACACATGTGTTCGCCTTTAATGTCATGTGTATAGATTTCTTCCATCATGATGTGTTGATGGAAAAATTATTTCCTCAATCTTTTAAGGATACAACGCTCAAGTGGTATTGTTCCTTACCCAACAATTCTATTTTCTCATTTGATCAATTTGTAAATTATTTTCTTCGATAGTTCTAAGCCAACATTGGACCGAAGATGACCTTTTCGGATCTCGTCTGATGCAAGCAAGGGGATAATGAGAAGATAATTGATTTCATAGCACGGTATCAGGTGCTTTTTTCACAGATCTTGTACCCACTACCCAATTCCAATGTGAAGAAGGTGTTCATAGGTAACTTGTAGAGACCTTGGTAGGAAAAAATTGCCCTTGTGAAGTACCCTTCTTTTGTGCTTTTGTGTGCAATATTACGAGAATATCAACATATGGTAGTTCAGTTCGGGGGATCCTCCTCGCGCTCTAGTTTAGAAGGAAAATCCACTGTATTGATCTCGAGAAAAGGCAAGTCTATTGCGAATGTAGTAGCTGCAACAAATGA
Organism: Sequoia sempervirens; assembly: GCA_007258455.2. Classification (NCBI taxonomy): domain Eukaryota; kingdom Viridiplantae; phylum Streptophyta; class Pinopsida; order Cupressales; family Cupressaceae; genus Sequoia; species Sequoia sempervirens. Next base: position 208,184,834 of record VDFB02000015.1, on the reverse strand, counting down.
TAATAGCCTCAGATGCAATAGAAAGTTCACAAAGTTAGCAGAATCTTATTCTTCCATCTTGCAGAAGTTGCTGAAGGATAAAATCATAACCTTGGAGAACCCTTGACCCCTCAAGGAACCTTACCCTGATTAGTATGATGCAAATTCCTTCTATCAGTACCATCAGGTCAACATACATGATATCGAACATTGTATGTGCCTGCGTCATGAGATACAAGACCACATCGAGGATAGTACTATTTGTCTCGATGGGACGAAACAAAATGCGAACAAATCAGTGGTGAAAGCAAATAGTGAGTTGCAAATATACACATACCTGTTTCCATCTCATTCTACTAACTTAATTATTGATCCCTCTGATTCTATTACTCAACCCTCGACGTACGCCAACACAGTCACAGTTACTCCTTCCCCACAGCCTGTGACTGGCTCGCTAGATGTGACGTTCAACTCGCAGGACATGCCCTTGAACAACAAGCCCTCTACCCTCTACATTCTTGCTCGTCTCAATGGGAACATTGTGACAGGGGTCTTAGTTGACCCTACAAGTCAAGTGAATGCCATTACCAAGGAGATGTTATGGCTGAATTCATTGCAGAGAGAGGAGTACAAAGAAATAAAGTCTATCATCCATATGCACGACGACCTTTCTCTCAAGCCGTATGGCTTAATAACTCTATCCGTCCTAATTGGACATAGGGCCATAGACACAACTTTTGATGTTATTCCAGAATCAGAATTGTTCAGATTGAAGTTAGGCATATCTTGGCTAGCTTCCATGAATGAAATCACTTTCGTCATTCATAAATGCTTGAAATTCTCCCATGAAGGTATTGTGCATGTGGTGCATGACACTGGATACCAACCATTGGTGTCTCGTGGGGGCTACTCATTGGATCATTTTTGGCCCACCCCGGTCGATCCACTTCCCCCAAGAACGGACCTACTTTACCGAAGCTATGTGAAGTATAAGATCAGGGGCAAGGGATAGCCGAAATTGACCCTTCTGATAGTGCAACAATAAGTTGCCTCCTCTTCTCAAAAGGGAAAGGACAGGCCTACTCGTTCTCACGGTGCCTCTTCCACTCCTCTTTTTGAAGAAGAATTTTGGATGTCTACTCTGGGATTCCACATGAGAAGTCTGATGGTGCCTGCTTGGCGCAAAGCTAAGATTAGGATATCAAACCTCCCTACTGTGCCTCCTGGATCTTTTCCCTACCTCTATGGTAGAAGGAAGGTTCCCCACGAGAAATACTCTATGTCTTGGCCTTTGCGGCCTCCCACCGCTCCTACTCCTAAAGTAGTGGATGGGAAGAGGTCCACCCCCGAGGCATTAGAGCCGACTCCCCCCTCTGTCTCTCAAACTACTCTTGCTCCCATTTAGGATCCTATCCCTCCACCAAAGATGGCTGTGATGGACACTCCTATGGCTGAGCAAGAGCCTCTTTTCCCTTCGCAACTCCTGACGTCTAGATCAAAGAGTCGCAAAAACTGCCTTGTGTGTGAGTGCAAGTACCAGCGAAAGGCTCTGGCAGCTGAGTAGATTGCTTTGCAGAAAAAGGAAGAGGAGATGGGCGCACCTATATTATGGCCTCTTGTTGTGTACTCCTCTCTCCTCCCCTTTGCTTCCATTCAATTGATTTCAGTCTCGGTTCCAGCTCCTATTGTGAGTGTGAGTGTGCTTGACCCTTTATTGCTTCTTCAGTTGAGTCACCCCTTTTGATGTCCCTTCCGAACATCCCACCATTCCCTAAACTCGTGGACATGTTGAATACCTTGGTGGTGTCTGTTGCGGTTGTCTGCTCCTCTGTGCCTTTTGCCTCATCTGTGTGGAGCTTGCATGCCCTAAAAAAGAAAAAAGTTAGAGGTTGGCCCCTATAGCAATGGAGGGCGTAAGAGGAGCCCACCTTCTCCAAAGGGTGGTCTTGCACTAGCTTATTCCATTTTAGTGAGGAAGAAAGTTCTGGCTTCCCCTGAGTTTGTGACTATTCTTGAGTCACTTGATGAGCCAAGCGGTGAATCTCAAGTGTCATTTACCCCATCCATTGAGGTCACACATGGAAGTCTTGTGAAGTGCATGTTTAACTCTCTAGACGAAGTCCCGACCTTGCCAACAATTTTCGCAAAATTGTTGACCATTGCTCCACAAGAGCCTAGTGGAGAAGACCTTGCAGGGACTTCTTCCTTAGCCCTTGTTGTGAGAGGGTCCCAAAATCTCCTCCCCTTAATATTCCACCATTGCAGGATCGTCCACTTTCACCCTATAATAATCTAGATTAGGAAGTGGACGACCTCTTGGTCGATAAGTGTTAGGAGGAGCCCTCTTCTTTACCTTTAGGTTAGGTGTGTGTTTGTTGTGATGTGTTCCCTTGTGCTTGCGTTATGTGTTCCTGGATGACCCTTGTCACCCTTGTTGGTGCTTAGATATAGGAGTGATTATGTGTTGTGAAACTTCCTCTATTTGTATCATCATTCCTCCTTTGTTATGTGTTTTGATTTTTGGAAAATTGGGGATGATGTAAAGTGTTGGGGGCATTTAGGCTTCCCTTCCATGTTGACCCAATTTTTTTATTTTTACTGTCTTCTCATGCATTCTTCAAATGGTCTAATATAGTAGGGGGTTGATGAAAATTCATTTATATATTACTATTATACACACACAGACACACACATATATATATATTTATTTATGAGTAGCTATGATCTTGAAATATCATACCGCCCTTGTGCCCTTTGTTTGTGATGTCAGTGTCTTTTCTTGCACTTTTCTTATCTTTCTCTCTTCTTTGCTTGAGTTTTCCCTCGTATGTGTGATGTCACTTTCGCCATGTTTTGATTTTCAAAAAACACATTCGTTGCCAACGAATCTTTTCTCAAAAATCCTTCCATTTTTTTTTTAAGAATCACATTCTTGACTTGGATCCCTAGTGGAACGTGTTTCCTTCATCATGGGTTCACAAAGAAAGAAACTTGGGATTTTCTTCCTTTCAAAGTCCTTGATGAAGTGAACATCTTTCGAAAGGATTCCTTGATGATGAATTGATTTCAGAAAAAAATGTCTCTTTTACACTTTCAAACAACACATCCATTGAATGGACCCCTTTTCTTTTGAAGGGTTCCCGAAGGACCCCTTTGAAAGCCTTTCAACTTGTTGACTGTCTGTGTGACCTTCTACTTGTTTACTTGCATGGCTGCTTTATTTTTCGTGACATGTTTTATCTATGGATTAACATGTTGCTTTGCAGGTGCACATGTGAAGCTTCTTTCCAGTCTGACTCTATGGAGTCCCCTTACATTGGGCTTCTTTCATGAGAGAGTACTTGGGGGTTGCCTTCTCCTAGGTCTGCGGGCCTGTGAGGTGCTTACATCTTACACTGGGCTTCCTTCATGAGAGAGTACTTGGGGTTTTCCTTCTTGCAAGTCTGCGGGCTTGTGAGGCGCTTACATCTTACACTGGGCTTCCTTCATGAGAAAGTACTTGGGGGTTGCCTTCTTACAGGTCTGTGGGTCTTTGAGGCACTTACATCCTATTATATTTTTCCATCGTTGGTCCAAGGGCCTTTGGTGTACTTTGTGCAACTTCATAGTTCTGCAGGGCTATGGAGTCATTTTATTCGAAACTCCTTAGGAGAGAGTACTTGCAAAGTCCTTTTCTTGCCCAACACTTTCAATCTCACAAGATTGTGGTTTGCTTCCTTGATGGTTCAACTATACATTCTAACTCTTCGATCTACTTTACCGAACACTCATCAATACTTGTGCTCACTAAAGTGGGGGAAAAATTTATAGGAGCGAATTTTCACCCCTTGTGTAAATTCTCCTTCACATACCCTCACCTTAGAAAATCAAACCCAAAGGTGAAATTATATATCATCTACCTGCCTTCCATCCACTTAGCATTTGTCCTGTGTGTTGATGAGAGAAAAATTTTCGGGGACACAAGCGTGGTGAGCGGACTTCTGCACGATGTGCTGTCGTCCCTGATGGGTTCCCGCATCTAAAGTTGGTAGCGGTGTTACGTATTTGATTCAGGTCGAATTGTAACATCCCTCTTCGACCAACTAACCCGAAAATGACTTATCCTTTCTCATGTCCCACCTTCAAAAACATCTTCTACACATTCACTTCATCTCTCTTAGCAATTCATTCACATTCTCAAGCACATTCTCATTTGCTTCAACATTCTAGCACTCCATTGTGAGCTTTACAACAACATTGACACTCCATCAACACCACATTGCAAGTTTGAGGCAGCCATAGAAGTTGTGGGCTTGGAGTCTTGCAAGACCTCCCTTCATCACCGCTGCAGCTATGGTGACTTTTCCAAGTCCATACCTTGCATTCTCCCTTCATTGGCTAGTGAGCCTTTAGGTGGAGGTGGTAACACTTCACTCCTCTCCTTTGTGGTTTGATGGAGTAGCATAGTATTGTTTTGTAGTGTTCAACAATCTTTCTTTCTTCTTTCTTTATTGCATATTCTACTTCATTGCTTTCTAGCTGTCCATGGAGGTGGAAACACCAAAGTGGGGGTCTGACTGTGGTAGACCCCTATACAACCCCAACAATTTTTCCCTTCTTGTTTGTGTGTAGGTGAATGTGTGCGTGGAGCTCGCTGGCAAATTGGTGCTTTTGTGAGATAATCTTCGTCACCCTAACCTTTATTTACTTGCTTTATCATCTCCGTCTTTACTTTTCGTCTCTCATTACTTTGTTTATTTCATTAAGATTAAACAACTAGGAAGTTTAGTAAGTTTCTGGTGTTCTTTGTTGCATCTTTCATTTTCTGGTCGTATGAATGCCAGTGTGCCAGAGAGACTCCAATGCGCCACGTTGTCATGTTGCCATCCTTAGACAGAGAGTTTTTCGAGGTGCAGTATTGACTCCAAACACTAGCTCACCTAGCCTAAACCTGAATTTATGGTTTGAAGAGTGACAAAAGTACTACATAGTTCTCTTCATTCTCGATCCTCACCCCAAAACATCCCTTTAGAGTGAGGTAAGTTAGGGAATCCCTCCACTCTCAACTCTTCGTGACCTGGAGCCTTGATGTGGTTGGTCCCCCTCTCTTACAAGTCCATTAGGTTTGTATAAACTTGAAATCACTGGCTATCACATAGTCTATTCGAGACTCCAAGTCCTAATTAGACCTAAAGGATTGATGTCCTATGTTGAACAAAGTTTTCACTTCCGCCTATCACTTGGTTCGTTCGGTGATCTAGATCCTGATTAGACCACATCATGGTTGGTCCATATGGGTTTCCAAAACCTGAACGACCATTCTTATACTAAGAGCTAATTTCTAGGTCTTGAGTTCGTCCCTAACCTCAACACCCAAAAAGGTTTGGGTTTGGTTGGGTTTGTGAATCCCAATCAAACTTCATAGCAAGGGGTCCATATCTTGAGTCTGTTTCTGACCCTGACTTCCACCAGTTAAAGATAGAGTCCCATTGAGTCTTCAAGTCTCTATTGGAATTTTACTAAAAGAAGGATCGTGAGTTCAAATTTGATCTTGATTCCCATCATGAGATTGAAACTACCTTGTTTGAAAGAGGTCCTTGCGGGGTTTGGAAACCTGACATGACATAATTGTAAATTGAATTTCAGGCTAGGTTTTATTCACAAATTTTCAAAGATTCTTACAATGTCAATTTTCTCATCTCTCAGGTATCCTAAATGGCTGACTTGAGTTGAAAATCTGGTCCTGAGGGAGAACAATGCGAAACCAAGGCCAAGAAGACCAAAGCAGACAAACTTTCATTAAAAATGAAGTATAAGTTCCAGGGAGTCCCTGTGGTCTTAAAGTTCACATCCCAAGTAATGAAGATCATTGATACAAAATTGGGGTACATTGACATGGAGAATTTTAAGATAGACACATTCTTAGTTGAAGCCACCCCAAGGGCACAAAAGATAGCTAGCTCAGGACTAGCTCGTGTTGCATCTTTCTTGGTTGTAGTAGAATGTCTCGAGTTCATCCTTGCAAGAACAACCCTGTACAAAGAAAACACTATGATTCATGGGGTAGGAAGATTATTGACCTTTCTCCGGCCATGGTCAAAATGGTCTTTGATTTTCCTCCTTATGCATGGTTGAAAGCAATAAAAAAAGTTGAAGTAGTCAAAGAGTATGAAAAGGATGTTAGTGGAAATTTGAGGTATATGAATAAAAAATGGTTGAAGATGGAGAGAAAGTCAATATCAAAGCTTCCTACCAAGATTAAGAGATTAGATTTCCAATCTAAAATAGGAGACATTATCACTCTATTGTCAAGAGCCTTTGGAAAGGAGGAATCTAACACATATGAAAACTAGATGTTCCACCTCATCAACATCATCCTAAGAGGGGATGTATTCTTGGACTGGGGGTAGATTGTGTCTAATGCCATCCATGATCAGATTACAACTGTGAAGGATACCAAGCAATTTTTTCTTATCTTCCTATATTATATATTGTGCTACAAGACTTGGTAATTTTCCTAGATTGAGTACCATAGGTGTTAGAGGAGAAGGACAAGGAGAGAATAAGATGTGGGAGTATTATACACAATTAGAGCACAAAGCAACAAAGAGACATTTTAAACGGGTAAATGATGCTTTCTTATACCCAGTTATCAACCAATTCATAGGGGTGAAAGATTCAAAATAATAAAAGAAGCTATGGCTCTAGTTGGTGAATGGGAACAATGGTTCATCCAATTACCCAAGTCTACTTACATCAGACTCTTTGGATATGAAAATCCTTGTTCTTGCTTCCAAAGCATTGCAGTGATCAACCAATCTTAATTGAGTTCTCTAGACAAATGATGGACATTAACTTGAAGTTTTTTGGTAAGAATAAAGTAGGGGGATTAATGTACCCCTTTAGTTGGGCTATTATTCATGTAAGTCTTCCGTAGCTACCAAGACGGCTACCAAAGAATTGTAGGAAATAAATTTGAAACAATATATTGGAAGGGATAATTTTGATCCCAAAGGCAAGATGAACAAACTCTATGCATCACTATTCCTGTGCCACGATCCAAATATTGAAAATTTTTGGGTTGATTTGCATGATTATTTTAAGGTGCGAAAGAGGAGTCATGATAGACTAACAATCCCTCAAATGAGAAACTTCAAAATCAGAGAAGATATCCGAGAGGGATTGTTTGATGATGGCCAAACATCACATCCTCTATATGATATACAGAGAATTGGTAACACTTGACATTTGATCCAATCAATTGGATGGAGAAAGAAGATTGTTCAATTGATGATATTTCTGCAACAGTTGTGAATAGGAGCATCTCATGGGTAGAGCTCTAAATTAAGAATTAAAAAGGGAAAGTAGCTACTTTAGGAAACAAAAGGGAAAAATATAGAAGCTTCCTTTGGAGATGCCTCAAATTCAGTGCCATTTGGAACTCAGGGTGATGGTGATGAAGAACCTCCTAACAAAAATGTATTTCAACTGACTTGCAGAGAAGACATCCCGTATTTACCCCATTTGGATCAGGATAAAGGAGATGAGGGAGAATAAGTTGGATGAGGTAATATTGATATTAGCTCTTCCTCTTCATCTCATCGGTCATCACCTATTAGGGAGGTAAAAGAACCTCCAAAATAGAGGTCTTCTCCACTCCCATCACAAGATATTTAGACAAATGCTCCTCCTATGAATAGAATACTATTTGAACCTTCCAGTTCTAAGGCAACCAATGTTCTTGCTACTCCTGTTTGGATGGAGGATACTCTGTCAAGAAAGAGGAAGATAGTGCAAGTAGATCCCCCAAAGCAAGATATGGTGGAACAATTGCTTCAAAGGACTCCAAAGCCTAAAATATTGAAGACCACTACTACTCTAATTAATGATGTTGAGCCAGGAAATCTATGACTGAAAGTGGCCCACCTTACTGCACAAAAGGTCACTCAATAAATTGCGAGTGACTTTAACATTGACAGAGTAAACTTGGGACCCCCCACAAGAGATGGATACATGCACAACTTCTAGGTTTCTGCAACGAGAATGGCTGGGAGGTCCAAGAAGGATAAAGAAATTAAAGGTGAGTTGAAGAGGAAAATCCAAGTCTTGACGGAATGTTTGAAATCAGTTTTTGATCTTCCTCAACCAATATCTCAAGCTGAGTCATCCTCTAATCCCTTGGCCCTAATAGGAAGAGAAGTAGTAAGTAACATGAAGAGTTGCAAAAAATTCAACAAAGCTGTGGAGGAATAGACTAGCAGGTTAATCTGAAGAGGTAATCAAATTATTTCTAAATCTATTAAATTTCTCCAAAAGGCAAATGCTTCGAGATCAGAAGTCCAAGAGGAGATTGTCACTGTTGAAAAAGAGGAAAGGGTATGGAATCAATATGCAAATGAAATAAAAGAGATGATAGGCTTTGGAATGGAAAAGTTAACCACTGAGAAAATCGTACGCAATGTTGTTGATGCTCGCTGCATGATTTGGAATAAAAGTGTGGAGTGGAAATTATAGGTCACAAGGCAGGGCTTACAAAAGCTTCAGGAGGTTTAAATTGAATGCAATGTAATCTTAGAGGAGATTTATAAGAATCTTGTTTCCCTCGGATTGCAACTTGACATTGGAGGAGATGGGAATGATGTGAATACGAAATCCTTGGAGAATGACTTCCAGAAGATAGTTGATGAAAATTTCAGCTCTCATTCTTTTGACACCGAGCATCTAAAGAAATTCAGTGAGTTGGACCTCATCCTATCTCAAGCAATGGAGCTCATTAGGACTTATTACTAGAGAATTGAAGTTGTTCAAGATAGCTAGATGGTGTAGAGATTACAAATGGGGAACATAACCATTCCACACCATAAGAAACTTCCACATGTCACAAAGGCTTTCCAAGCCTTGTGAAAAAGGTTTGCCATGTTTGTAGAATCTAGAAGCAAAGCACCACCGTCTTGATTTTGAGTTGCTCTCATTTCTTGAAAAGACTCTTAATTTTAATTTGTTATGGACAAGCAAAGGAGTGGTTACTCATCTGCTTTATATATATGCTTATTTTTAAATAGACTCTCTCTAGACATCAATGAAAGAGACCTGATATTATATTGGTATTTTGAATACAATTTTGCTGTGAATTGAAATCTCTAGTTGTTTGTGTGCATCTAGTTTACAAAGATCTTTGATATTCTTAAATCTATGTGTTTGGGTATATATTGGTGTTTATGCTATTCCCATGTGTGAGTTTATGCATCCATCTTCATAGAAGATTTCATTTTGTAAGTAATATTGGTTTATGTTTTTGTTACTTCATCTTAAGAAAATTGGTTTTTGTGCCAGTAACTTCATAATTTGTTTTATACAAACTGGTCTTTGTGCTAGTATCTTTATAATCTGTTGCATGTGAGCTGGTCTTTGTGCCAGTATCTTTATTATTTTTCTTCTGCACTTGATATTAGGAATCTTCCTTGTATCAAGTTCTGCCTTTCTTGCTTCAGGTTAAAAGCATACATGTGTTCGTTTAGTTATAGTTAAATTCATTGCATATCATATGAGGGAGTTTTACCTCCAAATTTCAGAAGAAAGTCACAAATGAAATTGTGAACTTTCTAGAGTTGTTGGGAACAATCACACCTTTCGAGCAAAGAGTCAACATTTTTCAAGGTGCCCAATCTATTAGCCAACAATAAAACTAACAAAACCAATCATAACATAAATATTATAACAATTTCATTTAAAATATTCAAAACTATATGCTCACAAACTTACAACTTCTTTCCAAATTAACAAATTGCAATTTGTTCTTTCTATATATTTCCTCCAAATTTTCTAAGAGTGAGAGCTTTCAATAACACCATGATCAATATAAATACGCAAGAGTAACTTTTTCTTGAAAAAGTAACTAAAAATAGGAGGTTAAAGAATCCCTTAAAATTACTAATAAAATTTAAATCTCTTTACAAATTAAGTCCACAATATGAAATAATAATAAATATTATTATTGACATATTGCTAACATTCCCGTCATTCTAATTTTCTTACAATGATTGGGTTGACTACGTGGAACTTTTAGCTTTGTACACCTAGAAGGCTTTGATGACCAAAGACATTTCGCCATGCTAAGGGATAATCACATTTTTGGTTCTTAGTTTGTATAAAGATTTGTTCCCTTGAATTAAATCTACCTTGTTAGAGAAGGTTGTTGCATGTCCAATAAATTGGGACAAGGCAAAGTTGATTTCACTTAATTTCCTCATATTCTCGACATTGAAAGATTATATATTGAACAAGTTTTCAATTACTTCTTTGAAAGTTTTCTTCAATGTCTTTGCATCCTCATATCAAGATTCATATTCATTTCAAAGGCAAATATTGACAGTTGAAAGATCCCTTTGATTATAACTCTCATCTGATTGCATTATTTGAACAATTTATTTTCTCCAATATATTTTGTTTCAAGAATGAAAACTTCCATTAAATGCTTTCTTCCACATGAGATACCAATAATAATCAACATTAGGAGTATTTTCTCGATCACTAGTTTATCTGATCCTAAATCCATCATTTCTTTAAGGCCACTATGAATCTTTTGCGAGATAGATTCTTCATGCTTAGTCATAGCAATTTTATTGTCAATTTTTTTCTTTAGTACCCCAATATCCTCACAAATATTCTTCATTTCTATAACAAATTTAGTCCCCCTCACTATAATATCCTTAGCCCAATCCTCCATGACTTTACCATAAGATTTATAGGAATGAATTTGATCAATCACCTCTTTTCCATTGGTACAACTAGGATCAAACACAACTTCAATTTGGTTGGTGGGATGGGATGAAAGACCAATGAGATATTTTAAATAAGTTTTCCAAGAATTAACCTACTACTTTAGTTGATCTTTGGTTTGCTTATCCTTCTTTGTTCTCTCCACAAGCTTTGTAGTTGGCACATGGAGATTGTGAATACCCCTGTCTCTTGTAGAAGGTCCCAAATTTATCTTAGTAATGTTAAAATCCTTTGCAGTCATCTAGTTAACATCCTTTCATGTAGAGGGGTGAACGAACTCAACATACAAACTCCCCGAAGAGGGATCATTCAACAGATGAGAGGTAGTTTTAGGGATTTTGATTTGAGGTGCTCTTTGGAGTAACTAAGACACAACGTCTTTATCAAGAACACTTAATTCAACAATATTTCTCTTCTTTATCAAATATTATTCTAATCGTGAAACAAATGGAGGTGTGGGCACATTACTAGTCTCTAGGGAATAAAATTGAAGAGATCTTTTGAGAGGTGTATATCAAAAATTCCTATCTCAAGAGAAGATGGTGGGTTTATCTTAGCTTGTGTAGAATGTGAAGAGGAGGAATTACTTACTTGAGATGGGGATGAAGATATGTGAATAGTCTCCTCTCCAACTTCTAACATAGGACTTAACCTTTCTTTATCCATTTCTTTTTAGGTTGTCTCCTCTGCAAATCCTTCACAAGTATTTTTAAATCTTCTCTTTTCTAGTGAGTATTCACCATCATCCTCATTGCCACCAGAGGTAGCTTTTGTGTTTTTGATGTTATTTGTTGAGGTGATAAAGATCTCATTTTTCTACTCTCCGCTTATTTTTCAGTCCTCTCAATTTTTTGAGGAGTGGGGTTATGTTTCTTTGTCTTCTTCATCACTATTCTTTAGCTCACTTGAGTACTATTGTAGTTTTAGCCTTGAAGGTTTCAAATTATTTGATGCTCTAGTCTATTGGTAGAATAGGCTAAGTTTGTATATGGTCTATGAAAATGGGATCTACTAGGTCTAATTCACCATCTTCAAGGTCTTGGATGTCCTAATTCAGCTTGGAAGTTACAATTTGTCTCAAAGAAAATATCATCCACCCTCTTTTCCTTACTTCAAACTCATATGCACAATCTATCTAACATTGGAATGTGGTTAAAACCATGTCGAATGTCAACCTTATTTCACAAAATTGCATTGTATATTTAACTGTCTTTTTCTATGTTTAAGGAATTGGACATAGAATTGCATTGATAGTGTGATAGACCGATGGTAAAAGGTATTCCAACCTTCTTTTTTTCATGACACCTTTTATTCACCTTAGCTACTTGTTTACATTCCCTATTCTTTAAATATTCAGAGAGGGTTTTAAAATAATAGAACTTATTACACCATTTTAGGTATTTTATGTAGAGACCTATTATTTTCCTCTACAAGAACATAAATAGGATAAGGTATGCCTTGTTCTAGGGTAAATACAAAAAGACGAGTCCATGAAACGTGCAAGTTTTTTCCTTAGAAAAAAAATTGAAATCAACTTGAAGAAAATGGGATCCCGTTTTTTAAAAAACATGATCCTATTTAGGTTCAAGGTCCCGAGCCGAAAACGAGATCCTGGTTTTTAAAAATTGGGATACCGTTTTAGAATGGGCTATTAAAAAATGGGATCCCATTTTTTAATGGCCCATTTCCAAATGGGATCCCATTTTTTAACGGCTTGCTTCATAAAAAAATATTTTTTTGTACTTTTAAGAAATGAGATCTCATTTTTTAATGGCTTGTTTTCAAACGGGATCCCATTTTTTAATGACCCGTTTCATAATTCTTTTTTTATACTTTTAAGAAATGAGATCTTGTTTCATTTAAGTATAAAAAAATTATATTTTTATGAAACGGGATCCCCTTAAAATTTTAATTTTTGGTCAGGGTTTTACTTTATTTTTCGGTTTGGGAAAAGGCTTGGGGACCCAAACCTAAGCTTTGGACTTGGTTTGACCTACAAGTTGATGGACTTAACAATGTCACTAGAAAATAGTGACTTTGGATATATGTCTGAAGACCTTTTTTGCATAATTTTTTAACGAAATTAAAACCCATTATAGATGAGACAGTGTAGATTCCAAATATGTAATTTTTTTACAATTGGATTATTTTTTCTATTTTTTAATTAATTTATGATGAAATTGATCTATAAACTTGAAATATCAAGGTTTTTTACTATTTTAATAACTTTTTATTGAATTTTTTTTGTCAAACGAATTGCATGAAAATGTACCTCAAACAATTCTTTTCAATTTTAAAAAATTCAAAAAATGATAAGTTTAGGTCATCTTATGTGTGATGTACACAACGATTTTTCAAAACGACAAATATGACTAATAAAAATTTAATAAAAAAAATATACAATAAAAAATTACAAAAAATATTGAAAATGTGCTTCAATGAGTTACAAATATTTTCTCAAAAGGATATAGAAAAATATGATTATTTAGGTCAAAATATGGATGACGTACATGTACATGGATGGTAAAAAAGAGGTGACTTTTAAATAGTGGTTTTTAGAAATGCCTACTAAAAATTATTTTGTATCATCTATATATTGAAATAAATTACATATTTGGAAACTAGACTTCGAGTACTACATTTTATGAGTAGTGACTTTTTTTAAGATTCCATCTCTAAGTGCTTCAAATTTTAAAGTCAAATGTGTCAAATCCTAAGAATTAGGGAAAACACTTACACTTTTTGGTCAAAAAGTGGATTCAATTTCTTGCACACACCCTCTAATTAAATGTATCACTCTTGAGGGTTGTCATAAATGCTACTAATTCTATCACTTCCCTCTTCTAAACCATTTTAGGAACAAGGTTCTGATTAGTTTTCCTTTCTATTTGTTGTCCTCTCTTGAACATTCTATGAAAGAGGCCATTGATATGTCTAAAAAGGACAAACAACCCATTCCGCTCCACTAGGGGCTCATCCTTAGATTATACCATTTCCTTCTTTCTCTATGTCCCCCTAAGCCAATTAGGGATTGCTTGGTTGAAGAAGCCTTTGTTGTTCCTTCTACTTATGGAAGACCCTAAACTCTAGAAATGAGGAAGTTGTCAAACCTCCTACAAAAGGAAAGTTGATTCTACCTACTAAACATGCTACTCTTGGTCCAAATTTAATTCCCTCGATTAAGCAACCCAGAACTTCTAAAAACTAAAAATCCTCGAGCCAAAATCTGCTACTTCTAGGCTATGTGAGCTTAAATACACCCCCAAAAAGGCTTGGAAAAATACCTAATAAAATTGTGGAAGTCACATAATACAAACCATTATAAACTTCTATATAGAAGAATTCATTTATGATGAGAAGGATATTGAAGATAGCAATAAACACATGAAAAAAGATGAGAGTAAAAGAGAACCTGACCCAACTACTGATGTTGACTATACTAACCCTAGTGTGCAAAGATCCCATAGTTTGGATGGTAAATAGGTCCTTGACATAACTATGGATGAGATTTCTAGTGATGGCTGTGAATAGGTTAAGGAGGAAGATGATAGCAACAATGATGATAATATAGAGGAAGCTAAGGAGGATGTTGATGGTCCAAGCCTATTCCCTAAATTCAATGCAATGCTTCAAGAACTAGAGGAATCCACTACTAATAAAGAACACAATGATGATAAATGCCCCAATTGCAAGAAGACTTCCCAGGACTTTATGGATTTATTGACTAGGGTTGAAAATTTAGAGTGGAAACTTAATGGCCTCTCATGTTTCACCCTAAAAGTCATACATCACTCTATTATAAGTCTATGTTCTATCCTACAGGGGGAGATAAAAAAGCATGAGAATGAAACTAATCCCAGTTTTGGCCAATAGAAGTAGAATGTCTTTAAGTTCCTCATGGAGGATTAGGAAAATCTTCGCAAGTAGGGTGTTTTTCTTGTTGTTAGTTCTATTTATGAAATTTACTCTGTTTTGACTTTATTTTAAGTTTGTTTTCATTGGTCTATTTATGGACTGTTACCTTGGTTTCCTTTTTCTTTAAACTCTCTTCCCTTGGGGCCTTCTGTGTTTGGGTACAATGCCCTATAAATGTTGCTTATTTTATCAAAAATATAAAAATTAAAAAGTAAAATTATCTAGTACTTTCCCAAAGTAGTATATGCTAAAGGTAGTCATCAATTTACTACACTTATTGTAAATGCACCAATTGGAATTACTTATATATAATATAATATAATATAATGTTTTTAATTATTTCTTATAAATTTTCTTTAAAATATATTTTTATATCGATAAATGTTTATTAATATTTTATACATATCACATTACTTGTGTGATAAAATAAAAAAGTTTACCATGTGGAAGGGATAAAAGTGCATACCTTGCACATTTACGTTTTTCTATTCTCATTATGATTAGGTGTGCCAATCATCTTGCAAATCTTAAGTCTTGTAAATTATATTTAATTATATAGATGATAAATAATGTGTGATATCCAAACATCGTAAATTGGAAAAAATGGGATGCCCATGTGAGGATGGGAAAATTATTTATTATTTATTCTTTGAGATATTTGTGATATTTTGTACGAAGATATTATATTAAAAGGGTCAAAATTGGGAGTTATAGAACATCTTCCTAATTTCGTGGTTATAAAAAATATTAAATACCCTTGTGGAGCACCTAAGTTTTTGAAAGTAGTCAATTTGACTATTATGATCAGACCTATGATGCCTAAGAGAGGTGCAAGATGTGTCAAAAGTGTAAGAAGAGTTACAATTTTAGGTAGCTTGATCAAGAATATGGGGGCATTGTATTTTTTATGGCTCATTGTTTTTGATTCAATTTTTATTCCACTCAGTGTTTTCTATTTTCTAATTTTTTTAATTGAATAAATTGTGAACCTACATGTACACAAATCTTTCAAAAAAATCCAAAAAAACATTCATAATTGAAACCTACAATGAAAATTGGTGTATTGCCTAAAAAAAGTAATTACATAGTAATACAATGAAAATAAATAACCTTAATATATTAGTAAAGGAAATATCACTAAATTTCACATTATTTTTCCAAGTGTCTTAATCCTACGAATTGAGACAAAAAAATAAAAATTACCTAATTAAAAGCTTAAAAAGAAATTGTGAATAGGTCCTAAAGTCTAAGTGGTTAGATAAATTACAATGTTCACACCAACACTCCCTTAAGTGAAACTTAGGGAGACACTAAAATAATGTAGAAAAAGAAAGAAATGGGGACCTTAACAATTAGGATTGATGAGCTACCCATGTACAAACAAAAAAATATGTCACAATTGGTGAAAAGGAGAAAACCTCATGTGAAAAAACTCCTATCTAAAAAAGAGATGTAAAAATGTAAAAGGAGGAATCAAGAAGACACTCCAAGGGAAAATTTCTTCACCCTAAGCATAAATCACAACTAAAGATAATGAGTTGATGCCAAAATGTTTAGCGAAGATGTTCACAATCTACTCCTTAGTAGGAAAATACTCTAGAGGGAGAGATAATTATCATGGATAAGATATCAAATGAAATGTATGTGTATCTTGATGTGCTTCATCCTCTTATGTTCAATAGGTTTGTGTGTAATTTGAATGACACTATGGATATCACATCAAATAAGTATAGGATGGTTAGGTGGTAGCCCAACTCTATCATAATCTATCAAAGCAACAAAATGTCCTAGCTAGCAAGAACTACACCTTGATACTTAGCTTTAGTGGATGATAATGTAATAGTGATTTGATTTTCACAAAACCAAGTAATTAAAGTGGAACCAAGGAAAAAAATAAACTCAAAAGTAGAATTCCATGAGTTAACACCACTTTCTCAATTTGAGATAATGAAGCCTACTATTTATGAAGCTCTTGGTTTTTATTTTATGCCAAAATGTGTAGCCTTGAATATACCCAAAATTGTGCTTGGATACATTCAATGGATCTCATGAGGTTCATGGAATAAATTGGAGGAAATACGAATAGAAATGGTGATATCGGGACATATGCGTGTTAAATACAACATACTAACCACCAATTGTCTATACAAAGTAGTATCAATGCTAGGTGTGGTGCAAGTATAAATTAGTGTGACACTTGATTGAAATGGTCTAGGAGATAGTTATTAAACATGCTAAAATAATGAAGTAGATCAATGGAATACTTTTGTTGATGTATGTAGATACCCTCAATATATTGAATAGCCTATATAAAAGGAAATAAGTGCATAATCCCTAGATCTTTCATGTCAGAGTACTCTCTCAATGAGTATTGTACATCTTGAATCATGGAGGAGGATCTACTAGTGAGAATCAAATTATCTACATAAAATACCAATATCAAAAGGCCAACTCAATTTATTTGAATATACATGTTGTGATTAGAGTGGCAATGTGTGAAACTAGATGCAAGGAGACCGTACGTCTTTTGATATCAAGCCCTAAGGGCTTGTTTGAGACCATATAAAGAATGTTGTAGCCTATAAATAAAATAAGAGTCCTATATGAATCCTAGAGGCTACTCTATGTACATTTCCTCATGAAGATTACCATGCAAGAATGCACTATTCACATACATCTAATAAATGGACCAAAACTGAGGCACAAGAGACATGAAAAATTAAATAGGGTCCATTTTACCTAAAAGGGAAAAATTCTTAGAGTAGTGAATACCTCGACAACCTAAGAAAAACTCTTAGCAACAATACATGCTTTGTATCACTTAATAGAACTATTGGTTGTATACTTAGTGTGATACATCCACTTGCACTAAACCATCTTTCTCCTCAGAGGAAGATAAAATAAATCTCATATGTGATTCTTTATCAAGGAAGAGTATTCTTCATCCATAACATGATCCCACTTTGGAATACTTGAGGCCTCTAGAAAACTATATGAATTAGTAGGTATAGTATGACTCAAAATATTGGTGCCAAAATTTTGAGAGTGAGTGCAAAGAGAATTCATGGGATCACCAACTAAAGATCCAACCTCTTAAATAGTATTGTGGACTAGGAGGTGGTGGTATATATCCATCATTTGAAGTATCCTCTAATGCACACGTATTCTCATGAGATAAAGAAGGTACAATAGGTAGTGAGGAAGAAGAAGTAGATGTAGAATATGACTATGAGAAAGACTCATAAAATTGGACATCTCTATGAAATTAGTCATCTATTATGTTAGGATCAACCAACTGATAAGCCTTCATATCCTCACAATAGACAAAAAAATGAATGGTTGAATCTTCTTCTCCATTACACTACATTTACCATCTACTGTGAATTCCCAAGCCTCAGTAATGAAAACCTTGAAGACAAAAACATAAGACTTCACATTGGACCAAATCTTCTTTGGAGTGATATTCATTACTAGCTTGTGGGGAATGTGGTTCTAAATATAATTAGCACAATTTATTATCTCAACCCAAAATGATTGAGCCGTGGATTGAGATTGAAGCATACAATTATCCATCTCCCTAAGTGATCTGCTATTTCAATTAGGAACAACATTCTATTGAGGGTCATAAGGAATTGAATACTAATGATGAATGCCATGCTTTGTGTACTAGTCTTAAAATGCCTAGTTTATATATTCACCTCATTATCCATACATAACTATCAAATGACACCCAATTTATTATCCACAAACACCCTAAATGTCTTGAAATTGGTTAATACATCACTCTTATACTTGATAAACCGTGCCCATGTGTGATAAGAGTAATCATTAATGAAGGTAAGCACATACCTGGCTCTTGGAAAAGGAGTAGGAAAGGACACAAGGTCACTATGTACCAACTCCAATAAGGTAGAAGAATGTCGGTCCTTACCCTTAATAAAGGGTTCCTAATTTTGTTTTCCAAGAACTTTGCCTCAAAAAATTCCTTTGGTGCATGAAACCTTAGGAAGACCAACTATCATCTCCTGTGTACTCAATTATTGAAGATACTTGTAGTTGACATGAAGAAAATATTCATGCCAAATTTTACTCAAGGAATTTGCATGGGAAATATGTGGTGAATTACTAGATGAATTAAAATTTATGTCAAAATTTTTATCAAGTGCCAAACCCTATCAATTAAAATTCAATCATGCAAGCATATTTAGCTACCCTAAAAGTCAAAATATTTGCCTAGTTGAAAAAATTGTTTACCTGTCAAATCATAAAAACAATTAAATCTTAGAAAATGTGTTAGACAGAATAATTTTTTTTTATAAGAGTATTCCTAGATCATCAAAAATATTTAGGAAAATTTTCAGTTTGAGATGCTTCTTGGATTGAGAGGTTTTAAAAGTTCAATTTCCTTGTGGGTAATTTATGGAAATAGTTAAAAGATGAGTTTTGGATATCTTGAGCAGATATAAATGGTGGGTTATTCTTTGAGATTTTTTAACATCATCCAAGTAAATTTTCATGCAAAAAAAAGCCTCTAGTTGAAAGATAAATCGTTCAATTTTTTTCGTAGGAATTGTGAATTCGAGTTTTAAAGTTGTAATATCCTTCAAAAAATCAATTTTTAATTTCAAAAATAAGTTTTTATCAAAAAATTGAAGAGATTAAAAAACCTTGGTTGGAATCCTACAAGATTCCCATAACCTTGTTGAAACCCAACAAAATTCTAATAACTTTATCAAAACTCGACAAGATTATGAAAACCCTAAAACCTTAAGAAAACCCAACTACTTTAAAAGACAAAAAAAAAGTCAAAAAGTCATATTATCAGAAGTTTTAGTTTACATAACTCCATCAGTGCTCGCAATGGTTATATTAACCACTTAAAAAGTCGATAAATTATGGGCATCGCGTTAAAAAAAGAGTGAAGTCAAAGATCGTCAACACATTACAGTCCATATATGGTTAAATTCGCAAAGGAGATATACCAATGGTCAGGAGATCTTCCAAGATTTTTAAGGAATTATTTTGGTTCTCTGCTTAATATTATTGATACACAAATGTTACGCATTGATGACCAACTACTACAAAAGCAAGCACCTGGGTGTTTGGAAAAGTTGATTGAAATGATTGGTCCTCACCTTAGTGCTTTTATACCAAAGATTATGGTTTCACTTGTGCATGTTGTTGAGAAAGAAAGTATTTAATACAAGAGCTTGTGAGTGTGCCCTTTATTTATTCGAAGGCTTGGTCAATTATTAAATCTAAGCCTCAAACACATGGCTCCCCATGTATTGGTTGCACTTATTCCATGTCTTGAGAAAAAGAATCATCAACTTACTTCACATGAAGATAAAGTGGTTGAAATATTAGAAGAACTAGTAATAAAGAACAGATACTTATTTGAGGAACAACTCCTTGAATTACCTCTGTTTCCTAGCTTTTCAAAGATAGTTAATGTTAGAAAAGTGTTTGCCAATGCTTTAAGATAGAGTTTTCTAATGATGATGTCATTTTTGAGTTGATACACTAGCATCTTGCTAGAGTGTTTACAACATCATCTGATACTACTGTGCAAGATTCTAGTATTGAAGAAATTTTATAACTTGTTGGTTGTCAAGTATCTTTAGAAGTTAATCTGTCTACTACCTCTGATGCCCAAGAAAATAATATGAAGTCTTCTTATCAAAAGATAAGGTCCAGAAAATGATCTTTTTGGTGCGAGAGCGAGTTTTTTCGGCGCTGATACGAAAGTGCATGATCCTCGAAGTCCGAGCGAAGGAGGCATACCAGGTGTGTTCTTTCTTGCGTAGGTTAGGAATTTATGAGCATTTATGTTAAACTTATCGTCATCCTCTTCTCTCTGCCGCTCGGCAGAGGCCGTACCCCCTAACCCTCCCTCGGCGGCTCCCCTAACATTTATGGCGTCTGACACCGTTAGCCCTAGCATTCCCGATTCTTCTCCTCTGCCGTCGAGACCCAAGACTTTCTCTGAGGTGGTGGCGAAGGTGGGGGTTTCCATCGATGCGGGTGCGAGGTTTACCATTGCTAACCCTAATGAAACCACCGAAGAAGGTAAGAATTGTGGGGTTGTTCCCACATCTCTCTCCATTTCTCTAAATCCCGAAATGCTTGCTGAAATTTGTAAGGAGAAAAATAGACTCAAAAACTCTGCTATCTTTTTTTCTGCTGTCGATTTAGATAAATGTCCGCCAAGGAAATTTATGGATGATTGGTTTCATAATTTCTAGAATTTGAAGCTTGGATTCCATAATTCATTCTGTAGACAGATTCAGAAAGGATTGTTTGTTATCTTTTTCACCTCCCATGAAACCCAATTGGAAATTCTCAAAAAACAATACTGGACCGTCGGAAATACCTCATTCTGCGCCATCACGTGGTCGCCGGAAGCCATCCATGAAGAAGTCCTCGCGCTTTCGGCCCCGCGTTGGATTGTGATCAAACAGATCCCGCCTTTCTTATGGAGGTTTCTCCCGCAGTTGCTTGAACCTCTCGGTAAGGTCATCTGCATGGATGATACCGTTAGACTGGTCCCTCACATGGATGCTAGAGTTCTTATTTCCCTGAACCCTGGTTTTGAAATTCCCCCCTGAAATCAATATCTGCCTTTCGGATGACAAATTTGTGTGCCCCGTTGATATTCTAGGGGGTCTAAACGCTTGCTTTCTGTGCAGAAGGGAAGGGCATCTAAGGAGAGATTTCCCTATCATAAAGAAGAAACCCCTGCCCTCCAAAACCCCGCTTCCCCACAGTTCGCCAGCCGCTAGGAACCCTAACCCAAAAAAGTCAGTGGAGAATGCCCCTCCGTCAGAGCCGCCTTCAAAACTCGACCCCCCTTTTGCATCCTGCAACACATCCACCGCCTTTGCTCCCCCTCAATCTGAACCCCAGGGTGATCCCTTCCCTCCCGTGGATAGAGCTCCTAATGCCGCATTCACTACGGTTGCTAAAACTTCTAACAAGAGACGTCGAAGGGCCAATAAACAGACCAATATGGAAACTGAAGGTTCTCGGACCCCTTGCTCTTAGTCCTACCCTGTCACCGTCAATTCCGTTGTGTCCGAGCCTAAAGAACCGCTCTCCAGCTCCACCCCTTCAGGTTCGGATATGATGGAATGTTTTTTCAAATGTCAGGACCCACCCCCTTCCACAAGATTCCCTCCTAAAGTGTTTCGTGAACTTGGTGATGATTGTCTGCTTGAAATCATCCCGGCCAATAATTTTTCTGAGGCCTCGACCTCTCGCTTCCAGAAGCATTCTGTAGATCTGGAGTATATTTCTCATGAGGATTCTGAGAATGACGTTGAGGGTAGAGATGTTTTTCCCATGGCCAAGCGGAGGGGGAGACGCCTAGGTTCCAAAAATAAGAACCCTTCAAAGAAAAAAATGGGTGAATCCCAGGGCATTTCGGTGGCCTCTTTGGCAGGCACATCTGAACTCAGCGTACCCTCCTTAATTACTCCCCAATGAATTGTATCTCTTGGAATATCCGGGGGCTTGAATCCCCTGATAGAAAGTGGATCATTAAACGGTTCCTTGACACCTGTAAATCTTTGGATTTCCTCATGTTACAGGAAATTAAGGCCACAGGGTACATTTTGGATGTCAATCTCAATTTTCTTTGGAAAGATGCCAATAAATTTTTTACTAACCACCCTAGAGGTAGGGGGTGTTGCACTTCTGATTAACAACAAGTGGGCCAAGTTTATCACTGGCAATGGTTCCTCCCCCTGCAATAGGGCAGTTTGGGTCACTCTCAATGTCAATAACCTTATTTTTGGCATTTGTTCTGTTTATGCCCCGAATGATTGCAAGGAGAGAGCTTGTCTCTGGGATTGGTTAACCGCTCTCCCTAACATTCCTTGGTTTGTTGGGGGAGACTTCAATATGATTGAGTCTCAGGATGACAAACTCGGTGGCCGGCCGTTTGTCTGGAAAGACTCTGAAAAAATGCAATGGTGCAAGATGTTAAACTCCAAGCATTTGTTTGATCCTTTATCCGGTGCTAAGGACTCTCACCCCAGATTATGGCATACCTGGTGTAATTTCCAGCAGCCCCCCTTTAGGATTTACTCCAGACTGGACCGCTTCTATGCCAGCAAGAATTTTTTCTCTTTTCTCCCTGATAATCTTGGGCATACGGTCCTGGTTACCCCCACCTCTCTCTCCGATCACCACCCTATCTCTTCTTGTATCAGGATCAATGGCTCCCCTTATCCTTGCGAAAGACCCCACCCCAAATTCTTTCTTAATACTAATCTGCTCAGTGATGAAGATACCCTTTGCGCCATCCGTATCATTAGCATCGTTAACAAAAAAAGTTTCCCTGACATGTCTCACTTAGACAGATGGAACCTAAATCTGCTTTCCTGGCAGAATCTCTTGTGGACCATAGGTCAAAAAAGGTCTAAAGACGTTAGGTTTGTGGAAAAGAAGCTTTCCTCTGAGCTGCAAACTGCCGAAAAGAATATCCAGGCCAACCCTGCTGATTGTGAGCTTATCTCCCAAGTTGTGAAGGCTAAAGATGCCCTTAGGCAACATCAACAGGTCAAGGTCAAGGGTGCCATGGTCAGGTCCCGTGCACACTGGCTTTTGTGTGGGGACAGAGGTTCCAAGTTCTTTTTCAACCTCATCAAACAAAATCATTCTAATGAGAACATTGAAAGACTTGTTGTTGATAACATTGAAATTAATGATCCGGATAACATCCAAAAGGCCTTTGCCAAGTTTTATTGCAATCTTTTCACCTCTGAGGATTCAGAGGATGCTGCCCTCTTGAGAGAGCAAATCCGTTCCCTCATTCCCAATAGGATCTCCTCGATATAAGCTAATCAACTTTCCAAAGAGATCTCTCTTGAAGAAATTGGAAATGTCATTAAGGAGCTTAATAATGACAAGGCCCCTGGCTCGGACGGGCTGCCGGTTGAGTTCTACAAGGCCAATATAGATTGGATTTGTAATGACCTACTGGATATGTATTCAGAGGCCATTGCTACTGGTTCCTTGGGTTCTTCTATTAACAGGGGAATTATCAAACTGCTCCCCAAGGATGGGGACAAAGCTCTCATCAAGAACTGGAGATCTATTACTCTCCTCAATGTTTCCTATAAAATTTTTGCCAAAATTCTGGCCCTCAAGATTAAGAATATTCTGCCCAAGTTTGTGTGCCCTACTCAAATGGGGTTTATAAAAGGAAGATATATTTTGGAAAATTTGATTACCGGGTGGGAAGCCATGAATTGGGCCCATGTTTCCAAACAAGATTCTGTCATGCTCCTTCTGGACTTTGAGAAAGCGTACGACAGAGTGGAATGGAAGTTCATTTCCATGATGCTCGAAGCTTTTGGTTTCCCCAGTATTTTCTGCAATTATGTGAAAATTCTTTCAAAGATGCCTTCGCGCAAGTCGATGTGAATGGCTTCCTTACTGATTCTTTTCCTCTTGAAAGATCCATCAGACAGGGGTGTCCCTTGGCCCCTGCCCTGTTTGTGATCGCGTCTGAAGCCCTCTATTACATACTTAGAGACAATTATGTCTCCCCGGCTGTCAAAGGCATATCTCTTCCCAATGATAGTGAGCTCATTAACTGCCAGTTCGCTGACGACACCACGATCTTCCTTGAAGCTACGGCTGATAACTTCGAAACCCTCTATCACAAGCTCAACATTTTTTGCAAAATATCGGGCGCTCGCCTTTCCCACCTTAAGTCTGTCTGCCTTGGGTGGGTTGAGCAGCCGCCCAACTGGTTCAAGAGATATAACTTTCAATGGGGTGGCCCTAACAAGATTGTGAGATATCTTGGTATCCCCTTCTCCATCGACCCTTCCCTTAAAGATATGTGGTTCTAGGTCAAAGACAAGATTGGGAAGAAGCTCCATAAATGGCATAACAGGGCCCTATCGCTGGCCGGTAGAGTGTAGGTTTGCCAGAAAATTCAGTCATCTTATAATATTTATTACTCTTCAGCTTGGATGTTCAGTAACTATCAAATTTATGAGATCCAAAAAGAGATCAGGAAGTTTCTCTGGTCTGATGGCAAAGGCAAGAACAAAATGCATGCGGTTAAGTGGGATTGGTGTCACACCAACAAATTCCTTGGGGGGCTTGGCCTGAAGGATCTTAAGCTTCAGGGTATTGCCCTGGCCGCCAAGTGGATCTTTCACTCCCTTGATGGTGATGATCCCTGGAAGGTCTTGGTTAGAAATAACATAGAGAGGGGTATCCCTAAGAAAGCCAAGTCTTGGAAGAATCTTCCTTTTAATGATCTTGTCCTTGGTGATTTTCCTGTGATTGTGCAAGGATCTGCTATTTTTAGATCCATCTGGAAAGCTTGGAATTATGTAAAATGTTTTATAACTATCAGGTCCTTCCATGATGATGTCCATCTTTACAGTGAAAGGTCCATTTGGTGGAACCAAAATTACTCTGGCAAGCCCCTCGCCCTCTCTCAGGGCTGCTCTGCTAGGCATTGGAATAGCAAAGGCATCTCCCAACTGGCTGACTTATTTGAGCATGACAGTTTAATTGAGTGGGAGGTTCTCAGCAACAAGTTTAATCTGCCCGGTTCCTAGAAGAAAATGTACAGTCTGATCCACAAGGCCACCAGAAATCTCCTGACCTCCTGTCAAATTGACTCCCACAGATTTTTACGCGTTAAGTGGCCTGATGGGACCGTTCTTAACAAAATCAAAGCCAAAAACATTTACAACACTATTGGGCACTCCGAGGCCGTTATAGATCACATTAACAAAGTCTGGTACTCTTCTCTTGATACCTGTGCGTGGAAGAACATATTTGACATTCTGTGGAAAGGGCCTACTGAACCTAAGATTAAATGTTTTAACTGGCTGGTCATTCTTGATAGACTCCCTATCAGAAAAGATCCCCTTGGTACTGATATTTGTCCCATGTGCAGGTTACCCGAAACTGGTAGACACATTCTTTTGGACTGCATGTTTGCTAAAGAGATTTGGAATATGTTTGGCATTATGTATCCTTCTTTCTTTAACAACCTTGAGATTATTACCAGGCATATTGTTGGCTTGAAAAAGATACTAATTTATTTTGGAAAATCCTCTCCTCTGTGATTTTGTGGCAAATCTGGAAATGTAGAAATGAAGAGAGGTTTCAGAATAATCCCAGAATTCTTACTAAGTCTTTTCGAAAACTCATCTACCTAAAATTTTTTTTGCAGGTCCGCACCACCATGTTGATTGAAAAAGAGAAGCTCAAGAGGTTCCTAAAGAATGGCTCCACCACGTTCTTCATATACGAGATGCAAGGAGGATATGCCTGGAGGCAGACGATGTACAATCTGCAGCTTTTTGAGAAAACGTGCAAGATCCTGACCCAAGAAGTGAAGAACAACAGGAAAGTCAATAAGGAACAGGTCCTCATGTTGGCTCAGATTCAGGAAACCAAACACATCGTCTGGATGGAAGGTGCCTTGGGTTGGGTGGTTTGGGTTGATACCATCGAAGACACCTTAAGCTAGTGTCTGATATGTTTTGTAACAGCTTATATTTGTACTGTGCGTAGACTGTATATATATTTTTTGTACTTCTGTTCTCTGTTTGCTCTTGATGTGAGGCCTTGCCTCTCTTGAGCCTTACTCTTCGGTGCTCCCTCGGGGCTTATTTTTTTGATCTCTCTATATATAATACAAAAAATATAAGGTCCAAACAATACTACTGACCTCCACAAGAGAGGGGAGAAACTTTGGAACAAATTCTCAGATTGTATTAGAGATACCATTGCTCCATGTATAATTTAGAAGTTTCATCTTCGATATACAGGTGATTCAATAGTTGCTGGGCCAATATATCGACTCATTTAGAAGATGGATATATCTATGGATTATGAAATTGACTTCACAGGAAACAGACACCACAACAGTGTTGAGTGAAATGGATGGTCTTTTATGGATACCCACAAGTCATTTACACATGGATATCTTAAACATATATTTTATAGTAGTTACTTGCCCGAGTAATGCTAGCCATGAATGGGATTTGATTGAGCATCATTGCCGCACACCTATATTTTTCCATCCCTGTGTTGATGATAAGATAATAATGAAGAACCCAATTTGAATACACAAGTCAGTTGCTTGAAACCACAGAGAAACATCCTATTCTTCTCATTGAAGCACTTCTTAACTGTAATGAAAATCGGGAACATTGATGAAGATTCTGACAGCAGCCCTTGTTGTTTAACAACGACAAATAAAAAACTGTGATAAATAAAATCACTTACAGTTCACTCAACAGTCACGAATAATATTCATACATAGAAAAAACTTTTGTATTATTGTTTAAAAACAGAGCTATACTTAACAGTAATCAATACATAGATATATAGCAAAGAAAGCTTATTAAAAAAATTGAAACAAACTAATACTAGGTAGCGTTTTTACATCATTAAAAATTGCTCAAAAGTTTCTAAAACTCTAATTAAAATTGATTAAAATAGGGAAATAGCACATAGATTTGAAATCAAGCCAACTGGAATATGTCTCACATCAAATATCCAACAAAATCCCCCAATGCTGAGGGGCTCACAATTAGTTATCAGAGAGTCAAAAACTGGACCTTTGCAACTGCCTTAGTGAAAATCTCTGCAAGCTGTTCTTCAGTCTTTATATAGCTAAGTTCTACTTCCTTATTTTGCACCAAATCTCGAATAAAATGATATTTTACATTAAAATGTTTTGTTCTACTGTGGTGTACTAGATTCTTGGCCAATTTGATGGCACTTATGTTATCACAAAAGATCACTGTAGGCTGAATTTGTTTCTCTCCAATTTATTCTAGAACTTTTCCAAGTCATAATACTTATATAGACTTCCGGTCATCCAAACTACCTTCCCAAACGGAATCACTAAATCCAACCAATTCGAAACTCTTAGAAGTGTAGTAATGAATGTCAAAATTTAGAGTGTCTTTCGCATACCTCAAAATTTTTTTAGCTGCCTTCATATGCGTTTCCGATGGGTTTGTCATATACCTTGAAACAAGTGAAACTGAATAAGCAATATTGGTCGAAACATCAAGCTTCCAACAATAATTTTTTAAATTGTCTCATCAACTATTTCAGCACCATCATATCTACACGACACAACCATATCAAATTACTTCAACATATATTTTGCATACTTTGTTTGAAAAATAAAAATCATTCTCACTTTGATAAACCTACAGTCCTAGAAAATATTGCATTAGACTTAAATCTTTCATCTCAAACTCATTCATCATAGCAATTTTGAATTCATCCTTCATCTAAAAACTACTACCCATATACAATAAGACATCAACATATAAACTGACTATAAGAATATCATTACCTTCTTTTTGTAGTAAAGGGTAGGTTCACTCTTACTTCTCTTGAAACCATTCTCTTGAAAATATCCATCAATTCTAGCATACCAAGCTCTTGGTGCTTGTTTAGGCCATACAAAGCCTTCTTCAACTTGTAGACTTATTGTTATTTTCCTTGCACTTCAAAACCCTATGGCTGTTCCACATAGATTTCTTCTTCTAAGTACCCATTCAAGAAGACACTTTTCATGTATCCATGTGATGAATGATCCATATCTTTTCAGCTGCTAGTGAAATCAACATTCTAATAGTCTATTGTCTTACAACTGGTGCAAATGTCTCTTCATAATCAATCCCATACTTTTATGTGAAGCCCTTAGCAACTAACTGTGCTTTGTGTCTTTCAACACTCCCATCACTATTGTACTTAGTCTTGTAGACCCATTTAGTACCAATTTTTTTCTAGTCATGTGGAAGCTCTTTAAGCTTCCAAATATTATTCCTGTGAATTGAATCTATCTCTTCTTCTTCTTGCATAGCTTTCACCCAAACCTCATTAGTAGATGCTTCTTCAAAACTTGATGGTTCAAAATTATCTTGTGAAAATAAAGCAAAATTAATTCTCACCTCTTGTATTTTCTTCATGTGTGATTTGTACTTCTTTGATAAATGTCATTTAAGCTTCGTACCTTCCTTGTAGGACTTGGAATTGAAGTTGGAATTGCACTTGAAATTGAAGAATTAGATGAGGGGATACTTGGTGGATTTGTAGCACTTGGAACTGAAATATTAGTGGGCTGATCATGATTAATATCATCAATAATACCACCATCCAAATCAGATTTTGACTTCTCAACATGGCCTTTTCGATGACCATAAACTCCCCCTTCATCAAAAATCACATCTCTTGACACAACAATATTATTGGTGAGAGGATTACAACCTATAAGTCTTACATTGCTCACGATATCCAACAAAAATGCATGATTCACTTTTTGGATCAATCTTTTGTCTCTTTTGATTAGCTACATGAACATAGGCTAAACAACCAAAAAATTTGAAATTATTAACATTAGTTCGATTTTTCTCATACCAGGGTTCATAAGGATTCGTCATGTGAAGAGAATGAGTGGGACTTCTATTGAGAATGTACATTGTTGTAGCAACTACATCACCCAAAAAAAATGTAGTCCCTTGGTTTGTAACATACTTCTTGCCATTTCCACCACTATATGGTTCTTCCTTTCAGCTACCTCATTTTTTGAGGCGTGTAAGAAGTCGTGAGTTATTTTTTGATGCCATTCATATCACAATTTTTTTGAAAATATCTTGAACAAAATTCTCCTCCACAATTAGTCCTTAAACACTTTATTGTGTAACCACTTTCATTTTCCACAAGGGCTTTAAATCTCTTGAATGTATCAAAGGCTTCATCCTTGATCTTCAAAAACTAAACCCAACACTTGCGTGAGTAATTATCAATTATAAAATTAATGAAATATGATGGCTTACCCAAACTCTTTGTTTACATAGGACTAAAAATATCATAATGAATTAGTTGAAGTGGATAATGGGCCCTCTATGCCTTGTAAAAAATTTCTCTCTTGTATGTTTTCCTTTAGCACATCCTTCACAAACCTCCTTGTACTCTCCAACCTTAAGCAAACCATAAACTAATTCTTTTGATGTTAAAAGCTTCAAACTATGAAAATTTAGATGCCCATACCTAAGATGCCATAACCAACTTTTGTCCTCATATGCCATATTGGAAAGATTGTTGCAATCTTCTCCAAACTTCAATGGGAACATCCTAATCTTTGACATAGGAACAACTATAACCACCCTATTTCCTTGATTCTTATCATAAATTATATATTGTTGATTTTCAAACACTAATTTGTAATTCTTCTTACATATTTTCCCAACACTTAATAAATTATGCTTTAATTGTGGAGTGTAATAAATTTCTTGAACACTTTTCATACCATCCTTAGTATGGAATTTCATAGCTCCTTTGGAAGCAGCATCCGATATTTTGTCATCACCAAGCTTGATCTTGGATTTGAAACTCTCATCAATTTTAGAAAAAATCTCGTTGTTCCCTAGAACATGTGGTTAGAGGACCCTACATCTAAATACCAAACATCTTTGACACCATATTTAGCTTTGTCATAAGATAAAATAAATTATTTGGAGAAGCCTCGTCACCCTCTTGAGCATAATTGACACTTTTATTATTATTACTAGATTTTAATCTACAATCCCTTCAAAATGACCATACATGTTACAATGATAATGTGATGTATATTTCTCTTATCAAATTTTCCTCTACCTTTTCCTCTTGAACCACCTCTTCTTCCTCAATTTTCTCTTGAAATTTTTTTATTTTGACCTCTACCTTGGGCTTGGCTGCTTTTGAAGCTAGAATTGGCATCTTTATTCTTTATAATTCATAATTTTTAGGAAAAATATTTCTCACCATTTTTATAAATGATTCTCTTAATATTTCTTCATAAGACATAAGAGATCCAACAAGGTGATCAAATTGAAGGGTAGTCAAATCCTTTCTTTCTTCAATGATTATAGTAACATGGTTCCATATTGGTGTTAGAGACCTGTTATCACCTAAAGTTGCACCCTTGTTGAGCCTGATGATCAACACCTCAGTGTAACATGGGAAGACCTACAAAGGTGTGGGTCACTTATAAAAAGAGGTCAACCTTCGGAGAAGGCCAGCTTCCTTTGGTGTCACCTAAACTACTAATTTTTGTAAAAGAAAAGGGAGAAATAGTGCATAAAAATAAAACTAAATACTATGGTGATGCACCAAACTGACATGAATCATGAAATAAAATAGATGAACATACACTAGAAAACTAATGATAGTTACTTTATTTACTCAACATGAATTTCGTGAACTTATGCATCATTCTTGAAAGGCTTAATCTGCATATGCACTTTAAGAAGGAAAGATGAATTTCACAACTTTAAAGTTCGAATGTAGATTGAGAAAAAATAGTTCAAAAATCACATAATCTAGAAGAAAATGAAAGTAGCATGAACACTAACATTGGTTTCCAAGGTAATCTCTGTATTTTATATTCGAAATTCCAGATGAGTTACAAAGCATACATCAGCTGAGAAAGGATTTGAGAAAAATACTAACTCTTTAGAATGCATAATGTGAACCCCTATACAAAGAGGCAAAAATGCCTTATATACAAAAGATGTCGGCCCCCCCAGGGATTACAAAAATATCAGTCTTCAGAAAGATCTTCCCTTAGTTCTTTTAGAATGAAATTAATGCTGCATTAACGTGCATCCTTGCTGTCCATGTCGGTGAAGAATTGCTCCAGGAATGACCTCCTTGATCTTTTGCAACTACAACATTAACTTCCTGGTCTTCGTGTCCACCTTCGAACCTCCTTGCCGAGTTGGCTTAAATGCCCTGAGTTAATATCATTAATGTCTATCGACCCTCGCCAGTTGACATCCCAGTTGTCCCTGCAGTCTCCGCCTTTTTGTTTACCGACGACACCTCCTGGATATCAAACTGATTCATCGCTTTATTCTCAGAGCAGATCCACGTTGCTTATGTTCTACTGATCTTCTTCATAGGGGTCAAACTGCCACGGCTCCACTGTAGCCTCCTCCGATTGGCTAAACAGATGCTACATGGGATCACCAGATGGTCAAAATTCGCTTAGATTGAATCGCATGTCGGTGAGACACCTACTGTGTCTCCCCGATGCGTTTATATTCTACAACATCATTGGCAATACTTTCGTCTATCGGTGAGAGTTTACATAGAGCTATAAAAGTCATACCGACATCCCTGAAACCATCAGCAAGACTTTCACCTTCGGCAAGAGGTCATAGCGGGTGCTAAGAGTCATGCTGATACCCCTCATTGATTGGTGAGTCCATCGCTATCGGCAAGACTCTCCATTGCTGGCAAGAGATTTCATCGAGCCCTTAATCCTTTGGCGAGACACCATCGGGTCAGGGAGACCTCCTAGTGAACACAAACCACCTTCCCCGAGCTCAACATTTCCTTCGATAAGACACTGACAAGTCGAGAAGACCTCACGCCAAAGCTCTATCATTATATCATTGTGATCCTCCGTCAGTGAGACACCCATGTGTTGGTGAGACTTCTTGCCGAAGACACAACCCTTCGCCAAGACCCTCATGGTCAGAAAGACCTCATAGCGATGATGTCTCCTTTCACCGGCGAGCTCATCTTCATTTCGGGGAGACCCCATCCTGTCGGCCAGACTTCCCGCCGAAGACACCTTGCTTCGGCGAGAACTCCTATCGAGCTCCCTTCATTTCAGTCGGGGAGACTTTGCTTGGTCGGTGAGACCTCTGGCCAAACTCACAACTTTCGCTGAGACCTCCCCATGTCGGTAGGACATCTCCCCGAGCTCATCATCTTATACTGAAGGCACCATCCTTTCGGTGAGACATCTTTCAATCGCCGAGACGTTACAGCGAGGCCCACCTTTCTCCCCATTGACATACCTTTTCGCCAAGACCTCTGCTAGTCGCCAAGACATCTCCCCGAGCTCCTACTCTTTGGTGAGACCCCTGGCCTTCGGCGAGACCCTACATCGAACTCCTTTCCTTTTCCAACGCCGCTTTACTTCAGCGAGACCTCACCCCGTCGGTGAGACTTTACAGTGAACACAAACCACCTTCGCTGAAGGCATCTCGCTTTGGTGAGACCTTATCGGATCGGAAAGACCTCACCTCGACGATAGTTGCTTTGCTGAGACCGTCAATGGTCGCTGAGACATCTCCATGAGATGACAATCTTTTGGCGAGTTGAGACCATTTCGGGGAGACTCCCATGTATCAGTAAGACATTATGTCGAAGGCAAAACCTTCGGCGATACTTTACACAGTCGGAGAGACATTAACCAGACTGAAATCATTCCCCCTGATGCCACCCTTATAAAAAAAGAACTGTCAGTATGATCTCCTTCCAAGCGAAAAGATACATGAAGACTCATGTTGACCCGAATGTCCTAGTGACAGGGTATTAAACCAAGTAGAACGTATTGCTAGTCGGCAAGACAATAGGAGGGTCTTGCCGAATTTCTTCTCTGATGAATTTTTTGCACCAAAACTGATCGAGGCATGCCTCCAATAGACCTCCTTGTGAAATATCCTCAGGTGCATGATCTAACCCTTGATGCAAATGTTTCCATTTGGCCTTCATGAACACCTGAGACACAATTTGTCCTCCCTGATGAGCCCATAGGTGAAAATCGGGCAACAAGACCTTAACACCTTTTTAATCACAACTTCATTGTTTACAGTTTCTCCAAGAGTGGTCATTTTATTGACTGCATGTCATTTACCCTTACACAGTAATCACTCACTTTCTCAAATTCTTGCATCTTCAATTTTTCAAATTCTCTCTCCAATGTTTTTAACTTGACAACCTTGACCTAGTCACTGCTTTGGTAAGCTACTTGTAGAGTCTTCTAGGAATCCTCAACTTTCTTTGCTCCTATAATTGTTGGAAATAAGCTCTTATCTAAATCTATTTGAATATGAAACAAATCCTAAGCATTCTTCTTGTTAGCTTCTCTCTTATTTGTTTTATCATTGGTTGTAGGGGTGTTCCAATCAATTGGTTATGATTGGATCTTCATAACCAATTTATATAATTTCCCATAGATCTTTTCCTATCAAAAAAATCATAATTGTGATGCACCAATAATCATAATCACTTCCATTGAATTTTCGAATGGGTGGGGAGTTAGAACTAGACATGGTGAATTTAATCAGAAAAAACACCTACTTTGATATCAAATGAAAATTCTAAAAGCAACCCTTGTTGTTTAACTGTTGGTAAAATGTGTCTCAACCTTACAATTATATATGGTTTATTGTGATGGGATGTATATATACTTATATATATTTCCTAGTTACATTGATAGGTGTATACGATGGCAACAAAGAGAAAAATGTGAGCATGTTAAATTTTTCAGGAAACTTCTAAAATTGCTGACATACATTAAATAATGTTGTATTGTAAATCTGGATCGTTCGTTATTAGGTTTTAGATCTAATGGAAGATATTTTGTTGGCATGTCTTGCCCAAGAATGTAACCCTATTTTATGAGGGTGTTGTATTACGACTGCGGTAAGGAGTGATGTTTTTTGAGAGTCTAATAACAATCATGTTGTCTTTGGATCTCTAAGTGATGATACTCCTGTGAGAAGCTTCCTCTACAAGTATATTGTAATCTTTGTGATTTATTGAATAATATATTGGGCGGCTTTTGGAGTGTGTGGTTTTTCTCCCGAAAGGGTTTTTCCCACATAAATCACTATGTTGTGGTATGCATGATATTTATGTTTATTCTGTTTAAGTTTTTGTAACTATTAAAGATTTGTTAAAGTTTTGCATTATTCTTCTCTCAAGATTAGTTTAGGAAATTGTTTTGCTATCATAGCTTCCTTACAAGTGGTATCAAAGTTTGATCACCTTTGGTTTCAGTAGTGGGTTCTTGGGTTTTTTGAACTAATCCAGATTTGAGTGGGAGCTTGTACAAAAGACACTTTTTTATCTTGTTGTGGGAATTTTCAGATGGAAAGTTCATCAGGGAGAATAGAGGTGGAGAAATTTTTTGGAAATAATTTTGAGATGTGGAAGCTAAAAATGGAGGATCTTTTGATACATCGAGATCTGTGGGATGTTGTTGATGAGAATGTTTCAAGGCTTGTAGATCCTACTCAAGTTTCTCAATATGATATTATGGACCGTAAATTCAAGGGTCTAATCAAATTGTGCTTAATAGACTCTATTTTAATTAATCTCCATGAAGAGACCTCTACACATAAACTATGGAAGAAGCTTGGTGAGATGTATCAGGAAAAATCTTTAGTGAACAATATTTTCTTGAGTAAGAAGTTGTATTCCTTGAGAATGGAAGTTGGTGGATAAATCACAAACCACTTGGAAGCATTCAATATGTTGGTGGCTCAATTGAGATTAGTTGGTGTCAAAATGGATGAGGAGGAGAAATGTCAGATCCTGCTTTGTTCTTTTCTTGATTCGTGGGATTCTCTTGTTATAGCTATTGGGAGTACTTCTGTTATATTGAAGACTGAAGATGTGGTGGGTTCTTTTCTTTCTAAAGAGATGAGGAGGAAGGTATCCATCACTGTCAAGGAGGCCCTAAATGTTCATGGAAGACTTCAGGAAAAAGGAGAAATATGACAAATCCAAGTCTAGGGGGGAGATCTAAATCTCCTAGAAAGTCCAAAGTTATTTGTTGGAACTGCAGTAAGCCTGGACATGTTCATAAGGAATGCAAAGAAGAAAAGAAGAAGAAAAAGAAGAAATTTGATTATGATTATCAGTATGAGAAGGAAGATGGTGACACATTTAGTGCATCTTTGGCAACTCGTGTAGGTAATGATGCATGGTTAATTGAATCAGGTGTATCTTTCCATATGACCTTCAATAGTGAAATGAAGAAAATTGTATGTTGTTATGTTTAGGGGGATAAGACAACCAATTTCCTTCAAGTTTCATTCAAGGAAATCTTAGAGATCTCAATCCAAGGATAGAATGAGGGAAAGAGATCTACAATAAGGTGTCCTAGGGTGTGATTAAATTTCTAAAAAGGGTTCACCACCAAGCTAGGGCATAGAAAGACAAGAAGTGAATGTAACATGCAAAGTGACCTAGGAAATGAAACTGAAATGCAAAATAAAAGACTGAGAAAGTACAGAGGTGCACTTGGGAGAGTGATGAGGTCAAAACAAGCTCCAAAACCCTGAAAACCTATTGTTTGATGCACACTAGGACTCATACACTAGTCTTTATGTTTTGAAGACTAAGTTGCAACCTGTAGATGAATTTTTGTGAAGATAGCAACCTTGTGATGACTTGATAACTTTCTTCAACCTTGCAACCTAGTCTTCAAAGGATCTTCAAGCTCTAAGAAATCTAGATCTGCAATCACACATGTGGAGACAAAAAAACTTGTTGATTGTTAGAGCAAAGGGGTTTGCCTAGGTCAAACCCCATTTAGGTATTAAACCTTATGATGAAACAATGAAACATGAAACATGAAACATGAACAATGATACCTTGAGTGATGTCTTGAGATGTAAATCAACAATCTAACATGAAGTGGCCATGTAGAATGTAGATCTTGATCTTGAATTGGATATGAAACAATGATTGCAAATGGATCTTCAATGCTACATCACAACACTAGCTCAACAAGATGCTTGATGCATTATGATCTTGACGTGATGATGGATCTTGAATTGCTGTAACAAATGATGAAGAATTATTCCCTTGAATGCCCTAAAAATGCTCTTGTAAACTCCTTGAATACTCTTGTGAAGTCTTAGAATGCTTAACCCTTGATAGCTTAGGTTGTTGTCATGAATTATTAGTGAAATAATGATTTGAGACCTTGTTTATATAGGCAATCCATCCAACTTATCGTTTATTAGATCCCAAAAGCTAACATTCATGAAATTTGAATTCAAAACCCTGATTTCCCGCTCAAAACCCTAAAAAGGGGCCAAATGGGACTCACACACTAATTGTGGCATATAGGTCTCATTTGGATGGGACTCACATGCTAATTGTGGCATATAGGCCCCATCTGGATGGGACTTATACGCCCAGGTTGGTGTATGGGTCCCACCAAGCCTTTTTAGGTGGATGAAATATCGAGGAGTTGGAAAATTAAGTTTATTTGTTGATCTTGTCAGGATTTCAGTTGAAATAAGCCTCAGGATGCATAATATAGGGTCTTAGGGGCCTATTAATGATGATATGAAGGTCATAAATGCAAGAGGGCCTAAAACTTAATGTGAAGGTGTAAATAAATATAGTTTACATCATTAAATTAAGGAAAAAATAGGTCTATTTAACTTAACAGGGCCCAAAACCTAATGTGAATGTGTAAAACACATCACAACACTAGATAAAGGCGAAATTAGGTCCATTTTAATGTTAATCATTCCCAAATTAAGTGTGAAAATGTAAAGGGATACATTTTATACACTACATTTAGCCCCACTTTAGTGAGAGGAGGAGCTTTCTTCGAACTCACTAAAGTAGACATTAAAAAGGGGTCTTTGTGTGCCAATTGTGTATCGATGTGGATGGTTCAGGATGACAAAGATCAAGGGGGTGGTCAATCCCTCAAGATCCAAGATCCTACATCAAACCAACATAAGCATAATAGGACACATGTACATAAGGTGGATGATATGCAACATCAAGTTACACACACATACAATGTCAAAGATGTAAAGATGAAAGAAAAAGAAAGAAAAGGTGGATCAAGGTTTGATCGTTTATCCCGCACCTTGTAAATAAGATCTAAGCTATTTTTCCAAAAATGCATGCTCACTTTGAGGAAACATAACTTTAGGTCGTCCATGTTGAGAAAATGTGTCTCAACCTTACAACTACATAAGATACGGTTGATACATAAGGCATTGTTCAACTGACGACAATAGGGAGGGCGTGGGGGGGGATCCCCCCCACGAGGGGTCTAGGGGATCATCCCCTCAACTGGGGTCCAGGGGTAGTGCGCCTTGGCGGGGGCTCAGGGGCAGCACCCTCAGAAGGAAAATTTTATTTATATTTTATTATTGTAAATCTGGACCATTCATCATTATGTCTCATATCAGATGGATGATATTTTATTAGCTTGAATTTCCCTAGAAGGAAAATCTATTTTATGAGGGCATTGTATTATGACTATGTATTGCGATGTATTTTGAGAGTCTGATAGTTGTTGTACTACCTCTAGATCTTTGAGTGGTGATACTCCTGTGAGAAGCTTGCTCTGCAAGTATATTCTAATCTTTATGATTGTTGAATAATATATTGGGTGGATTTTGGAGTCTGGGGTTTTCTTCCAAAAGGGTTTTCCCCACGTAAATGATTGTGTTGTGGTATGCATGATATTTGTGTTTATTTCTATCTAATTTTTTGTACCTAATAAAGATTTTTAAGAGTTTTGCATTATTCTCCTCTCAATATTAGTGTAGAAAGTTTTTCCACTACCTTAGCTTCCTTACAAGTGGTATCAGACCCTGATCACCTTTGGTTTCAGTTGTGGGTTGTTGGGTTTTTTGAACTAATCTAGATTGGAGTGGGAGCTTATGCAGAAGACACTTTGTGATCTTGTTGCAGGAATTTTTAGATGGAAACACTAGTAGAATTTGGAAAATAAATGATTAGGTGACTAAAATTTTTAGTCACAACAACTAAAAATGACTAAATTATACTCATTTAAGGAATCAAGAATATAGCTTGCCAAAATACTCTAAAACTTTAATAAACATACTCTAAAACTTTCATTGAAATCTTATTTTCAGGCATTGCCCACCAGAATGGAGTTTTCATTTTAATAAACATACTCTAAAACCTTCGTCGAAACCTTATTTTCAGGCATAGCCCTCTAAAATGGAGAAGTGTTTCAATTAAAAATGATAGAGAACGGTAAGGAGATGTGTGTGACAGGAGGCATAGGATTCATTGATGCTTATATCATTCCTCCTCTACTCAACAAGGGTTACATTCTTTGTGCTACTGTTTGTAATCTAGGTATTTAATTGACATATATTTGCATAATCTCAAATTCCTTAAGATGCTTTTGAAGTATCAATTTATCCTATATAGGGTTTAGAATGATTTTAATTTAAAAAAGTAAATAAATGATGTATTTTCCTGTGATTAGATAATGTGGAGATCTCCTAAATCTTCCCCAACACACTGTCCTCTTTGGCACTGTATTCATTACTCTAGCTGCTAGGGTTTTGCATGTGACATCTTTAATATCTTCATGATAGTGGATTTTAAATAGATCTTAGTCTTTGCTTTAATCCTTATCATGGTAACCCTTGAGTTCCATAATCCACCTTTAATCTCTTCTAAGAACGTTGTCTTAAGCTAGACTGCATAGTATGCATATAAAGCAAGTCCTTCTTACCTATCATTGTTCCAAACTGCCACTCACTACCTTGCTTAAAATTTTGTCTCCATAAGCACAATAACATGTCTTAAAATCATGGTTGCCAGTGATTGACCATTAAGGTCACTACTTTCATCAAGATACAATGAGATTTTTGTCTTCAAACTCAAGGCATTATGCAAGATAACATTGTGAATTGTTTGATGTGTACGATTTGATTTTCTTGCACATTTACTACTTTGCTAACTGCCTTTAAGACTAGATATTTCACCCCCAGCTACAATCTCAAACAACTCACTCACTGCCACTTCAAGATTCCTTTCATGAGCATCCTTCTATAAAATCAAACTATTCCCTATAGACTGCCTACTTACTTACTACATGGGACTCATTGTTTCATGGTATTGTGGGTCTTAAGATCCTTTAACCTTATTGTCACTACTTCACAGTCCACAAGGTATTATTCACTATTCTCCCATATTTGATGAGTCTCAAAACACTACTCAAACATGCAATCCACTACCTCCATTAGACAATGGCTAAGAAGAAAAATTGAATCTTTGATTACCATTGTTACTTCATTTGGACATTCATTCCCGGATTGCATTTTCCTTGTCTAACATTGCCAAAAGCATTTGAAAAACCCTTAAGGTCAGCAAGGGGGTAAGGAAACTCACTATTAAAATATCCACTTTACTATGCAAGGTTTGAGCTTTATTATCTTGTCACTGCTCAACTTCTTTTTGACTATCACACCTTAAGTGAATTTCATTCTTCTTACCAAAGATTGCATTTACAAATGTCATTGAGCTACATAGTGTGCTTGTTATTGGCTACAATCTTTAGGTTGCAATATTTTTTTATTGGCTACAATGTCTCAATATTTTTGGTATTGAAACCTCACTAATCTGCTAGAGTTATTGTTTATGTTTCTACGGAGGCCTAGGGTTTGTACCCTAGTCATGCTCTTACCAATTCTTTTGTTGGTATTAAAAAACAACCTTAAATCTTGGGTCAAAAAATTAGCTGTCTTGACAGGGTTGTGATATGATCTTGGATTGTTTCCTAGAGTGTGTGGGAAGCTTGTGTTTGATCATTAAGGTATCTAAACCTGATCAGGGAAATCCATCCTATATAGCATGGGTCTTGCTTTAATACTTTCCATAATGGTTATTAGCATATCATATTATTATAGTTTGTGGTAACCCAAGATTGTATTCAAGTATGTAACAAACTTGGTTTGTAGTTTAAGTTGTACACTTTTAAGTAATATTCATAAGGTTTAGAAAATATTGATCACTCTCTAGAATAACCCATTAAACATGGGTTGTGCTTGAATGCACTACATAATTGATATAACACAACCACTCTGCATATCAACTAGAGTTATAGGCTCTTAATTACAACAAGAGGTAATTGCTCTTGGATCATGCTATCATTACATCATAACCTATTAAACTTGAGTCAACCTGAATGCACCCAATGATGATTGACACCTAATTGTGATGACAATGATTTCTACATGAATTGTGCTCATATGAGTGCCTCCATTTCTATCACAACATAACTGCATTAAACTTGGGTCACACATGAATGCATCTTGTATTTGTTATAACACAACTATGCCACATAACCAATAGAGTTATGGATCACATAATTACAGTCACAAGAATTTGTTCCTCAGTTGTGCTCTTATGGTGATTCCATTATCGTTATAGCATAACCCTTTGGAATTTTATTGCTCAAATCCTTACATTGCTTATTTTCTCTTTGGATGGATTAATTCATGGATTTTTTGTGATTTATACAACTTTTATTTTGATAGTAAATGACATCAGATTATTTTTGAAGCTGAAATGATTTATTAATTATGGTTTTATGATGATTTTGAGTTTTATTTAGAAGGGATTAATATGTGGTATTTTTATGTTGCAACTTTCAGGTATGGACGGTTTAGGAAAAAATGGATTGCTATCAGTGTCATAACTAGGTTAGAGAGTACCTTGAGCCAGCATGAAACATTTCTGGGTCTTTTCGATAGGAAGCAAAACTTAAATGTAGGAATTTTTGAATATTCGATAGTGGAAGTTCCTTTATTCTAAAGATAAAATCATAAATCTACTTGTCCAATTGGACATCCAACTTGAGATCTTTAATATCTGATAGAGAAAATTTGTACATTCTAAAGATAAAATCATAAATCTGTTGGATCAATTTTAGGTTTGATTGAGGTAGTGAAGCTCCGACAGAGGAAGTTCCTACATTTTAAAGATAAAATCATAAATTTTATCGGTCCAATTTGAGATCCAATTTGAGGTCGTGAAGCTCCAACAGAGAAAGTTCCTACATTCTAAAGATAAAATCATAAATCTGCTTGGTCCAATATGAGGTCCAATTGTAAGGATTTGTCTTTTTAATTATACTTTATGACATTTGGCTTGATACAAATTGTTACTTTAGAATTATGGTATTGCTTTTCTTCTAATTTTTTCAACCCTCATTTCAGGGAAGAGCTTCGAAGATGGTTCCTTTAGATGGAGACTACACTTTTC
Organism: Sequoia sempervirens; assembly: GCA_007258455.2. Lineage (NCBI taxonomy): Eukaryota > Viridiplantae > Streptophyta > Pinopsida > Cupressales > Cupressaceae > Sequoia > Sequoia sempervirens. The sequence goes on along the minus strand of VDFB02000015.1, from coordinate 208,143,326 downwards.
TGCTATAGGCTCCATCTAGAAACACCATAAGCTTAGGTATTGTCATACTTAGGTACAACAGAGTTTGAGGTGAATTGCACTTAGTATTTTATGCTAATATGGATATGTTCTAGCCTATAGTTAAATATTTTAGCATAATAGATAGGCTAAATAGTTGTTCATATGCCATTGTTTCAAATTCTACATTGCTATACCTTATTGTAGGAGCAAATCACAGGGCGATTCTATACATAAGAAACCATTGTTTCAAATTCAAAATTGTTGGCTCTTTCAAAATTGTTTGCTTCATTTATTTGATCTAAGATAGGCTGATGTATAGAAGATGCTTTCAAAATCACAGTAATATCCTTTATTCTGAGATGATTGTTTAGAATCTTTCCCATCATAACAATGAACAAAAACATTAGTCATTAACTTGAACTTTGTAAGAGTTTCATCGAATTCTACTTTTCCACTCTCTTTTCCATTCTGAATTTTATTCCCAATTTCATCCATGAAGAACTTCCTCAGCCTATAGATCCTGTTGTTATCCATAAATTTACCAGGTGTTGAGGATAGCTTCAAGTTTTTACCCAAGCAACAATTGAAAAAAATTGGCCTTACCAAATTTGCTTGGGTAAAAATTCAAAACTATCCTCGACACCTTGTAAAGTTATGGCTAACAACAGGATCTACAGGCTGAGGAAGTTCTTCATGGATGAAATTGGGAATAAACTTTAGAATGGAAAAGAGAGTGGAAAAGTAGAATTTGATGACACTCTTGCAAAGTTCAGGTTAATGACAGATGCTTTTGTTCATTGTTATGATGGGAAAGATTCTAAACAGTGATCTCAAAATAAAGGATTTTATTGTGATTTTGAGAGAATCTTCTATACAATAGGTTGTCTTAGATCAAATAAATGAAGCAAACAATTTTGAAAGAGCCAACAATTTTGAATTTGAAACAATGGTGTCTTATGTATAGAATCCCCCTTGTGATTTGCTCCTACAATAAGGTATAACAATTTAGAATTTGAAACAATGGTATATGAACAACTGTTTAGCCTATATGTTATGCTACAATAATTAACTATAGGTTAGAACATATCCATATCATCATAAAATAGCAGGTGCAATTCACCTCAAACTTTATTGTGGTAATTGCTTTATAAGGAAGTTTCACTCCATGAACATTCTTTGTGCACATCAGTATGTTGGCTATTATCTCATATCCTTTGTGATCAAAAGAATAGTGAAGTTCATTGTATAACTCATGACCATTTTGCAGTGCTATGATCTAGTGCTCTTTTACTTCTTACTCACTATGTTCTCAATCACCATGTGCAAATGACTTAAATGATAGATCTTTGTCACCATTTGATAGTAACTTTCATTTTTTTTGGACTGTTTTTTATGATTCAATCACTGTTTGATAATGTTCTTCCTTTCTCAGTCCTATAGGATAGAGGACAATTGATAGTTTGCAACTCTCTAACAACGGTAAATAGATGCAGTAAAGATATTTAAAATTTTAGAAGTGGATTTTTTTTTAATTGCTAAAGCCTATTTATCAGTTTTATAACTTAAAATTATTTAAGTTATTTGAATAGCTAAACTTCATATTATAAATTTTTTAAGTACAATAGAATCAGGTACTTAAAATGATCACAAAGAAGTTGAATGAAAATTAGTAAATTACTATTGATTTAGCTTTTCCTTTTGCGTATTTATAGGGTTATTTCTTCCAACATTTGTTAGGCCTATTTTTCATTCTATGGAAACAACAAAGGCAGTTCCACATCCAGGTCTAAATGAGGTGATGACCCATCCTTCTATGACGAATTTTGTAGGATACACCCAAGAATAGATCTAAAAATATCAAATTTTTACACCTTCAGATCTTTGAGATCATTGCAAATTTGATTTGAGTTTTGTACAGTTGGGTGGATCTAAAAAACTGTTGCTTGAAAATGATTTAAATGAAAATGTTATTTGTTTAGAATAATCTAAGGTTGTTATTTTTCACTTGCACATAATTTTTTTTGTCTACCTTAAGATAACTGTTAAAATTATCATTTTGTTGACCATAATATTTCATTTTATATTTGTATTTTGTTAGATTGTATTGGATAGTTAATGGTTAAGTTTAAAATAAATTAAAATTCAGCATAATATACTTTCCATGTACTACTTTTCATCACTTGTAAATCTATTTTTTTTTACTTTTTGTAATCATTAAAAATAGAGATTATTTTAGTCTCTATGAAATATTTTCATGCATGTTTGAGATCTCTACAAGGTGATGAAAAATCCATAGGGTTTGGTAGGGTTTTGAGTATCCTTATTGTTTTGATGGTAATATTGTCACTAATTTATCTCCTTGCCCAAATATAGTCACTTGAGAAACTGCCATGATGCTTTTGACTGTAAATTACTTTGTTCTCCCTACCTTCTCACTATAGGTATGATTCTTCAACTCTACCAACTGCCCTTCCATCTTAGTGTCTTTTCACGCTTTTGCATCTATTCTCTTATGAATTTATTCTTGTGACTCTGAAAGCTATCACTAGGTCTATTATGATTGTTAGGTCTTTGAGGGTATATGATTTTCTACAATGAACTCTTAGATTGTAATAATTTTGATAAAAATTCTCTGAGGATGTTTGCTCACTGACTTAACTCTTTGTATATTCTCCATTATGCATTGAAAATTCATGGTTTCTAGTTAACTATTTATTGGTGTAACCATTTCCATGTTTCTTGGGATTGTCATCCCTATAGGATAGTTTCCTTATAGATCTAAATGTAATTTAAAAGTTGCCCATAAATATTGAAAAGTTTCATAAGACTGTTGTGTCAAGGTAGTAGATGGTCATGACAAGTTTCTTAAGATTATTGTGACAAGTTTCATAATACTACCATACCTCAAGAGTCAAGAAGACATAGTGTGGTGTAGCGATAACATCTCGCATTATTGTAAACGCTGAGCAATAAATGTGCAGTATGGTGGTAAGTCAAATACTTCTCTTGCAACCTTGCAAGAGCTAAGAAGACACAATGCAGTGTAGAGGTAACATCCCACATTACTGTGAAGGCCAAACAATAATGGTGCAGTGTAGCAGTAACATCCTGCATTACCGCGAAGGCCAAGCAATAATGGTGTGGTGTAGTGGTAACATCCCACATCACCGCAAGGATCATGTCAAAATGGTGTGGTATTACGATTAAAATATAAAAATAAATATCACATTTATTTTAGGTATTTTTTTGAAACATTTTTCTTGCCTTGTGTATATTGCTTCTACATTTTCATGTATGTCTAGCAGGGCACTTGTAACTACAACAAATGACAAAAAAAATCCTTGTTGTTATGCTTTGATGGATGTCCCTTCATTATTACTATATATTTGATGTAGTGCAAATTATTATAGTGTAAGCCTATTTTTCAGATTGTTTCATTTAGCATCACCAATATTCTCAACAAGAACATTTTCCCTGTTTAAAATGATGGAAATGGTTCACATCTCTCAGAACAATTTCTCTTGCAACAATCTTGGAAATGAATTTAGATGCAGTGTGAAATTCAGAACATAGTCGAAGGTTCTTAACAACTCTAATAGTTGTACCAGGGGCCATGTTTAACAAACCAAATGCAGTTGCTAACTTTACACTACGGTGGCAGATAAATGATTCTTTTTTCTTCTATTCCATAGCGTTGAGTAAAAGTCTTGAATCAGGAAATACCTTGCTACCTTCATTTTCCAACCCAATTTCTCTAGTTTTCCATATATCTCCCATGTTTGTGGATGTGATTTGTCTCCTACACAAAAAATCATGTACCATTTTATGCCCTTCAATCCAACTACATGTAGGTATCTTTTTAATTCCTCTATCTTTCATCAATCTCCTTACTATTTGAACCTCACCACACCTGCCTGCTTCTGCACAGATGTTTTAGAGAAGAACATAAGTTGCAACATTTTTAGGATCCAACTAAAAAAGTAGTGTTGCTGGAATAATCAACCCATATTCATATATGGTCCATAGGAACCAAAGGTTTAACTGCCATCTTAGTAATAATGTTTAGGGTGTCCTCAAGATAGCCAACACGGGCACAAAGGTCAACCATGCACACCTAATGATCAACTATATGTGTAATGCAATAAGGGTTACTGACATGTGAATTATGTGCAACCCTCATCCACTAAACCTACATGACTGCATGCATCTAGAACACAAGCAAAGCTTACAATGTCAGTGTTCCAAAGTGCTTCATTAATTCAAATATTTTGAGAGCTTCCTTGCAAAATCCATTTTGTGCATAGTTTGGAATCATATCATTTCATTCCATGAGATGACATATCTTTGAGGCATTCTATCAAACAATTCATTTTGTACTACATTTTGGTGTCAAATCTTTGGTAATTATGGTTAGTTTCATTACATTCAAATTTTGAATTATGGTAAATTATATACAGTAAATAGATTGATGGTTGTTTGGATAGTGAACTTAGCTCTCTTAGAAATTAACTAAAATATCTAGAAGGATTATTTTAATTAAAGAGGATTTTGTGGTTATTTTTGTAACAATGATTAATAATGATTTTACAGTGCAACTAGCTTGCTATTTTCATTCAAGCTACAAGTCATCAAATTCAAGCACATACCAAGAAGATGGTACTCTACTTCAAACCCTCAACCTCACTTAGTTTAGTTTGCTTACATGGGGATATTAAGGAAGTTGGTAAAAAATTAACATATATCATTTTTTGTTTGTGAAGGAGAATCTTGTGAGATTCAATGTGGCAGTGGATCAATATCCGGTTTCTTAAGTAAAGATGATGTCACAGTTGGGAAACTTGTTGTGAAACATCAGGTTAGTAATTTTTGGATGTTAAGGCTTCCCAGTTGGATATCAAAGATCTTTTCTCATCAACTTAATTTGGAATTTATGTATAAATGGATTCTTTAATGGTGTAGATCTTTACTGGGACAACACATGAACCAGGGTTGACATTTTTGTTGTCCAAGTCTGATGGAATTCTTGGGCTTGGTTTCCAAGAAATTTCTATTGATAATGTTGTTCTAGTCTGGTTAGTGTTGATAGCCTTCATTCTATAATATGTCAACTTCATTCTATAATATGAGTGTATCACCTTTCTTAAATTTTGAAAAAAGTTATGAAATCAAGGGTTCAATATGCATATTTTAGGCCTATGTTGAACACTCTGTTTAAGGCATTTGTTGACAAGGCTATAGTTTTTTAATAGATTTATCTTTCTGCTATGTTTAGACTTTCTTTTGTAAACTTGCAATATACTATGCACTTTTATTCTTTTTGAATTGAGACTATATTAATTTTCTTGGTTGTATTGAGGTACAACTTCATTCATGGCAGAAAAGGCAACACCTTTTTGCTCATATCAGATGGAACATTCCATATAAAGGAGGAAATATTATAGTTGGGTTATTGTTGACTGCATTGAAGGAGAGAGCTTCATATATGGGACATGATCAACACTCTCCTTGGATTCTACACGTTACAACAACTTTCTCTAGGAAGATTTCCCACATTGTAGAAGTTTTAAGAGAAGAAAGGGGCATGCGCTCACATTGAAGGGATTCAAGCATGTGTTTCCATCATTGCAGAAGTCTTTTGGAGAACTTTCTTTCTTGCAGTCATTTCTCTGCAATATTGTAACTCAAATTTTCAATCTTGTGAATGAAAATAACAATTCTAATACTCTATTTGTAAGTTTTAACTAGAACACATTTCTTTTATTAATAAAGTTCACCAATTTTTCCTTCTCAATGGCTGTCTTATTATGTGCAATTGATGATTGATGTGTATTTCTATGTTTTATGCTTAAATCCTCAAATATCAGTCAATTAAAATGACTAAATATACTACTAATTGACATAAATTAATAATTAAATTGACTAAATATAAGTTACTAATTGACATAAATCAATGAACAGTGAATAAATATGACTAGATATATGACCAGTGAAATCAGTGAATAAAAATGACTGAATACACTACCAATGCATAGAAATTAGTGAATAAAAATGACTAAATAAGTGACCATTTAACAACAATCAATGACTAATCATATCAGTGAATAAAAAAATGACTAAATAAGTGACTAGATTACAACAATCAATGACTAAATCAACAACTAAATAAGTGACTAGTTAAATATATCAGTGAATAAAAAATGACTAAAAAAGTGATCAAATTACAACAATCAATGACTAAATCAACGACTAAATATATCAGTGGAAAAAAAGTGACTAAATAAGTGACTAGACCACAATAATGAATGACTAAATCAACTACTAAATATACTACCAAATCGATTAATCAAAACAACCAATAAATGACAAAATAGTTTAGTCATCAATCTGGTCGTGTTATATGTGACTGGCGATAAACTACTAATGGTCATGTGACAAACTGTAGTCATTTATAAGTAGTTTTTAGTAGTTTTTTCCGTAGTTTATTGCTATTTTTGTACTAGTGCAATTTCATCAGGGAGAATAGAGGTGGATAAATTTTATAGAAGTAATTTTGAAATGTGGAAGCTAAAGATGGAGGATCTATTGATAGATCGAGATTTGTGGGATGCTATTGATGAGAATGTTTCAAGCCTGCAGATCGTAATCAGGATGCTCAATATGATATTATGGACTATAAATCCAAGGGTCTAATTATATTATGTGTGGTAGACTATTTTAATCAATGTCCATGAAGAGACCTTTGCACATAAGCTACAAAAGAAGCTTGGTGAGATGTATCAAGCCAAATATTTAGTGAACAAGATTTCTCGAGGAAGAAATTATAATCCGTGAGAATGGAAGAGGGTGGACAAATTATAGACCACTTAGAAGCATTCATTATGCTGGTGGCTCAATTGGCATCAATTGGTGTCAAAATAGATGAGGAAGAGAAATGTCAGATCTTTCTTTGCTCTTTGCTAGATTCGTGGGACTCTCTTGTTATGGCCATTGGGAGTACTTTTGTTATTCTAAAGACTGAAGATGTGGTGGGTTCTTCACTTTTTGAAGAGATGAGAAGGAAGGTATCCATTAGTGCTAAGGAGGCCTTGAATGTAAATGCAAGTCCAAGGGGAGATCTAAGTCTCCTCGAAAGTCCAAAGTTATTTGTTGGAACTTCGGTAAGCTTGGACATGTTCGTCAGGACTACGAAGAAGAAAAGAAGAAGAAAATGAAGAAATTTGATTTTGATTCCGAGTCCAAGAAGGAAGATGGTGACACATTCATTGTAACTTTGGAAACTGTTAGGAAAAGGTGTGTTGTATGCCTTGCATTATGTATTTAATGTAATTATTCTTGGGGCCACTTAATATTGTATGTAAAATTGGGACATAAGTTAAGTTGCTAAAATGTAATTATTTAGTATTGGGGAAAATAATAAATAAAACACCCAACATTAAATAAGGGGACATGGTTTGTAATCTCATAGTTATTGTCATATAGTTTTGTGTAATACCACTTAGTGGTTTTGTGGGAGCTTGCTTCTATAAAAGCAACCACAAAGGTAGTTATTGAGAGATGCAATTTTGCATGATTAGCTCTGGTTAGCATTTGTGAGGGTTTGAAGCATAGCATAGGATGTGTGGTTGCATGCTTGTTCGCATGGATTGCTTGGAGAGAGCTTGTTGCTTCAATGGTGTTCATGGAGACTCAGAAGATGTATTATAATATTTATTGCTGAATAATACATAAGAGATGGATGCTTTTGGAGGCCCTCTTGAGTGTTTTCCCAGGGTATATCTTGTGTCATATTTTTATGGGTATGTGTTCTATTCTCTTGCATGCGGATTCTGAATACTTAGATGCATAGATTTCTTTATGGGTTATGTGGAAATTGTCTTTAATTGGCTGCAAGTTTCCAACAAGTGGTATTAGAGCTTTAGTTATGGTTGTATAACCATTGGTTGAGAAAAATCTTGTTTAAGTTTGAATCTATGTATTGCATGTGAGAATCAAAGCCATGGCAAGATATGAGGGTTTTGCAGGTGTTTTATTGCAGATCTGAGGGTTTTGGGTTTGCTGATTAAATGGGTTGTTTGTGGATTTGAGATGTGAGAAATTTTGGGTGAAATAGGTTTCTTGGTTTTGTATTCAAATGGGGGTTTTGGGGGTGATATTTCACAAATGAACTCTTGGCCCAAAATAGACCTCACGGTTGGATCCGAGTTGGCTGAGAGACGAAAATTGATATATAATTTGACCTATTTATGATACTGTGAAAAATTGCAAAATTTTTGTGCCCATGCCTAGATCATATGAACGTCAAAATAATATTTAGAAAAAATATTATTCTTCATCCATTAAAATTCGTACCTACATATAAAACGAAAAAAAAAAAATTGATTTGAAAAACTTTATGAAAAAAAGATTTTAATAAAAATTTTTAATAAAGTTTTGGTGGGGGGTCGGACCCCCCACCGCTGCACTATACTGCAGGCAGTGGCTTGCTGGCAGCTGACAGTGGTACCTTTGGTACCTACTGCTAGTGGTACTAGCAGGTACCGCTATCGGCAATAGCTGGACGATGGGCCTGGCGTACCGTCAAGTCCACAGGGGTTTTTCAAAAACAATTTAAAATTAAATTTTTTTTTTTTTGAAAAATCACCTTTATTGTTAATAAATTTGCCCATGCATCAAACCAATACATGTTAAATAATTTTGATTAAATTTAAGGTCGAGATTCATGGGTTTTGAAATTTTAAAAAATTAAGCCTATTTTAATGGAATTTCGGGTCCACCACCCAAGGAGTGGTGTCGCCCAGCAACCAAGGGTGGCTAAATTTTTTTTGCCTCGGGTGCAAACTGTGCTTTTGCTTAAGAGGGGCATAAATTTTGCTTAGTATGTCTATTTTTCAACTTCTTAGACTCGTTGGAAAGCTGACTCAGAGCTCTACACTATGGTGCAATAATTTTTTCTAGATTTTGTAGTTTTGGCAATGTTTTGCTTAGTCAAAGTCAAGTGTTTATTTTGAATTTTGAGAGGGCATATCTGGTGCATATAGAGTCAGATTTTGGACTTCGAATAGTCAATGAAAAGCTTGTTCAGAGAACTACACAGTGGATTAGGTTTGGAGATATTTTGGCATGGTTTATTTATTTTTTTGTTTATCTGATCTGTTTATGGATTTCTTTGACTATGGTGATACTTTGAGTTTATGGATGATCATATCTTAGAGATTTGATGTTGGATTCATTGTATGCTCAGTAGTACATCTTAGATTATTATCTCATTTGACATGGTTATTAGTATATGGTTGGATCCATATGCTTCATTGATGTATCTACAAGCTGTGCAATGTTGTAGGCTGTCTATACTTACATGTTGCATTTATAACTTGGACATGGGTTGTCTTTGCCCATTGATATTTAAATGTTGATGCATGTTCAATTTTGGTGGCTTGGTTTAGTCACTTGGTTTTCTTATTTTGTTGTCATGTTGAGGAGGTGAGATGGTATTACCAGGTACAGTCATGATATGAGACCTATGTAGTGTTGATGATCGAAATGGCACAACAACAGTTAAACAGAATATTGCTAGTATGTTTCTCCTGAAAGAGAAAGATAACACATGGATATCTTAGCTCCCAAGGTCTTTGTAGTTGGTTCTCAACTATGTTGATGTTCCTCAGTGGTCAATGTAACAGTAATGTTCAAGGGGCCTGCTGGTGTGAGCTTCTGGATTGTTCTAATATCAAGCATGAATTTAAACTTACTCTAACCAGGGTTTTTAAAGAAACATAAAAAGATAGATCAGGGCTTTGGTACTGAGAAGAATGATAATTCACCTATCTTAACTAGACTTGTTATCCTTCAAGGAATTATAAACTAAAACTGAAGAACAAAATTAACTTGTGATTAACACATAGTTGCATTCATTCACAGTGCTGATTTCCACAACAAATTACTAGTTACCATTTTAATTAAAAAAAATAACACTTCATTCCTTGAAAGCTTCTCAAATCAAATGATTAACTTAAGATAAATACCATTCTGGAACACAATATGAAGTAGATTTGAATGTGGTTGCTCCTACTGTTGGTGAAACAGATAAGCAACATTTACAAATCTGGCACAATCACCAGTGTACAGAAAATCCATGTCTGTAGATTATTTCCATCTACACTAAGAAAACTGGAAAGATACATTCCTTTCTATGCCGAATCTAACTCCTAACTAAGAAGACAAAAGAATCTCCCTTTACTAAGAAACAAGATGCAACTCTATCTCCTCTATCCTTCAGAAAATCGCTACTCTTCTAAATCTATATCTAGAACTGTCTACTCTATTTCTTTTCTATTTCTGCTAACTTTTCTTTTATCACTTCTAACTCCCTTTACAAAGAGGCCAAAATGCCATATATACACCACCTCTAAAAAAAGAATGTCGGCCCTTGCCTTTAGGATTTACAAAATATCCGTTGGTGCTAGAAAGTCGGCGTTCAGATCTTTTGAAGGAAGTTGGTTCTGCATTCAATGCAAATCTCTGTTGTTCATGTCAGTAAAATATTATCCCAGGGATGATCTCAGATCTTTTGCAGCTTACAACATTAACTCCTACACCTCCGTGTCCATCCTCAAACTCCAGCGGAGCCGCTTTGAATTCCCTAAAATATCACCATTAATGCTGAGCTACCCCTGTCAGTAGACACCAGCTGTCACTATGACTCACGGTTTCACCCTCTTTTATTCCTTCGGCCCTCTTCTTGCTCTAGATCTTTCTATGCGTTGACTATCTTTTGGAAGTAGCACGAGACTTTTCATCAGATCCCTACACCAGTGCTAGTCAAGTTGCTCCATTAGCTCCTTCATAGAGCGGATCCATGCCCGTTGCATTCTGTTGACCTTCCTCTAGTTCGTAACCGATCAGTCAAACTATCTAGGGTTCACCCTTAGTTCTATCTGATTGGGCGAACATATTCCACGTGGGATTCCTGGGTGATCAAAAGTTGTTGACACTAGATCATATATCGGTGAGACACCATCAGGTTAGTGAGACATCATGGTGGGCTCCATTAGTTACGCCGAAGGTTTAAAAATGATTGGCAAGACCATCGCTAGTCGGCAGGACATCATATCGAGCTCCTCCATTCTCCCCGAGCTCGTTTTGTTTCAGAAAAACCCTATCAGGGTTAGCAAGACATTACACCGAGCTCAACATGCTACATCGAGGGTACAAAATATGTAGGCGAGACCCTATCAGGTTGGCAAGACTTCTCTCCGAAGTCACCTCCCCTCGTCGAGACTCTTTGAGTCAGCAAGACTTCATTTCTTTGGCTATACATCACGCCAAACTTACATCCTTTGGTGAAACTTCCTCGAGAGACATCTTCAAATAAATAACTCAATCCTGCAAAATAGATGTCTCCATTAGTTCTGAAAGGAAAATAAAATATATCATTATTTATCATGCCTTCAATTTTATCAAAAAGAAACACAACTCTGGTGGAGATGGAAGCGAAACCAAGAAAGCACCTACCTTCAAAACTGGCGGGGGCGGAACCAAGACCGAACTGGGACTGAGAGGCAAAAATGGACGAATCCTGGCGGAACCGGGATCGGGACAAAATACAACCCAGAAACAACATCCCCCGCCCTTAAAACTGGCGGGGGCGGGGTGAAAAAGAAATCAGAACCGAGACCGGAGTGGGGATGGGAACAAGCCATGGGAACGACAATCATTTCCCAACTTAGACCCCACCTCGGCTCCGCATCCGCAAAAGAAAATGCAAAGGAAAAATCCGACCAAGTGATCAGAACTGGGGAAAAACAAGACTGGCACAACGGAGCCGGGATCAGAGCCAAACCCGAACCGGAAACCTTTTCAAGTTTCAGGTTCGGATTCCATTCTGAACCCGCCTCAGCTGTCAGTAGAAAAAGATGAAGAAAGGAAAAGAAAGAGAAAGAGGAAGGGGAGGGAAAACATCCCTAACAAAACAAAAAGAAAAAGAAGAAAAAGAACAAGACACGCGGAACCGGGATCGGAACGAAACCCAAATCGAAAACCTTTTCAAAGTTTCAGGGTTCAGTTCTAGTTTCGGTTCCGGGTCCGTTGGAATAGAATGAAAAGACTCGCGAGGGAAAACAAAAGAGGCGGAACCAGGATTGGGGAAGGAAAAGAAAGAAAAACTTGGAAGGAATTCCAAATTCAGTTTTTGTTCCAGTTCCGGGCCCGCCAAAACAAAAAGAAAAATGCCTAAGGCCAACAAGAAAACACCTAAGGCAAAGGACAAAAAGGAAAATGACCAACCAAAAAGGAATGAAGGGAAAGGTGGAGTCAGGTTTGGGATGGAACATGGGTCGGGAACCTTGAAGAGTTCAATGTTTCGATTTGTATCTAGACCCGACTCCAACAGAACAAAAGAAAAAAATGCCTAAGGCAGAAAAACAAAGGCCAAAGGAAAAGAAAAGAACAAAGGGGGACCCATTTTGTTCCAAAATAAAATGGGGTGGTTATGCAAGGCATAACAAATGGCGACTTGGATTGGAAAATGGTTTAACCATTTTTAAGAAATTGAAGGATTGAGCTACCCAGAACTCCTGGTTTATGAACATCACAACTCCAGTTGGGTTAGCTTTAGTAACCAAGGTTGAGCTAGAATCTCAAATGTAAATCAATCAAAGGCTATCCATGAATCTATGTGTGTGCTTGATTGTGCACCACTCCTTTATAAAGCTTTTATCTTTCGAATAACAATGTGCAAGATTTGAGCTACATGAGTTGATTCCCTTTAGCTGTTTGTGCAATGATATCCCGGGCATTGCTCCACTGCCAGTCAGGCATCCATAGCTCCGATGGAGATACCTCTAGTTTTATCACAGCATTGCTCTACTGCCAGTCAGGCATCCATAGCTCGGGTAGAGATACTGGAATCACCCATTCATATTAAGTCTTATTTTCTCTTTAGATAATTCTCTCTTTTTTTTCTTTTATCTTGGAGTTTCAGATATTTCATTGAATTTTTCTCAATATGTCAGATGTTTAATATCTGATCTGGGTTGAAAACTACCATGGACCTCATAACAGCACCTGGGAATCAGATTTTTCACTCAAATCTTACAACATTATCACCCTAGGAAAAATATACCATTACAAAAGGAGATGATCTTAACGATTTATGACAGATTCAGAGGAGCTAATGAAGGTTATTTACTTTGCACCTTGTTTTCAAGACCTTCGACAACTCTTATTGATAATAGGCATAAAGCAAAATTTTAGGACAAAATCACCCAATCAACAAACCTGCAAATATCTAAACCACTTCTCTCCTAACAACCAAAGTATGCATTAGATAATAACCCACCATTTCAAGATGGAAAGATACATCCCAAACCCCAAGAACAAACAAGACTGACACCAAAGAACAAAGGAAACAAGAGGACAAAAAAAAAGGAACAAGCAAACACAGACCCAAAACTATTTACAAACAGAAAAGAAAATTATTTACAAACAGGAAAGCAGACAAATTATTTACATAAAGAATATCAAAATATTTACATGCAGAACAAAATTAGCATCTTTACAACTCAAAATAATGCTTAAGAAAATGCCCTTTAACAGGAAAGAGAATAGGTTCTCTAATTAAACTACTCAGTCTGAAAGCATTTTCTCCTAGGATCTCAGTAATCTGATAGGGACCTAACTAGAGCTTATCGAACTTCTGGTGACTGCCCTTCTTTTCACTAGCTTTATCCCATAACAACACAAGGTTAGCTATCCTAAAAGCTTTGATTTTGGCTCTTTTGTCAAACCAACATTTGATAACAGCCTAGTGCCTAAAGAATTGTTGCAAGGCGGCATCTCTCTATTCTTCTAATTTCAACAAAGCAACTAATCTTACTTCTATCCTATTGTCACTAGAGTAGAATTTTTGCATGAACTCAAGGATAGGTATTTGTAGATGGATGGGGAACATAGGCTCTTGGCCATATACCAGCTTGAATGGTGAATTTTTTAAAGCATCCTTGATCCTAGTCCTATCTGCCCATAGCGCGAATCTTAGCTGGGTATGCTAGTCCCTAGGGTTGTTTTCTAACAATTTTTTAATTACCCCTAAGAGATTCTTGTTGGTTGATTCTGCAACTCCATTGCCTTGTCGGTAATAGTTTGAAGAATATTTAAAAACAATTTTGTGATCATAAGCCCAAGAAATGAACTTAGCAGAAGAGAAGGCAGAGCCATTGTCACATACTAGAGCGAAGGGTATCCCAAACCTAGTGGAGATGCATTCGGTGAGGAACTTGAACACTACCTCTGTTATGTTGTTCTTGCAGGGTATAGCCTCTGTCCACCTTGTGCAGTAATTAGTAGCAGTCAAAATAAACTTGTGCCCTACAGAAGAGTTTGCGTTGATTACCCCAATAAAATATAATGCCCATTGGGCAAATGGTCTTACCTCATAGACAGGCTGCAATGGCATGGCTGCATGGCATTTTTTTGATGTAGAAATATGACATATGTGACATGTTCTCACATGCTAATGGGCATATTTGAATACACAAGTCCAATAATAACTAGATCTGAGGATCTGGTGTGCCAATGAATCTGCAGAACCATGACCTGTGCCATGTTTCCCATCAAACTCAGAGAACACATGTTTAGCCTCTTGCTAATCAAGGCATTGTAGGTACACTCCCTTGAAATTCTTCCTGTATAGTAATCCTCCTTTGAGCATATAATGAGAGCTCTTCATTCTCAATGCTCTCCTTTGAGTGGCATTCATTCCCTCTAGACATTGATTGTTGAGGATGAAACTGATGATATTAGCATACCAAGGGTTGTTTGAGAAGAACTGAGTAGTGTATTCCTGGAAAATAATGTTCTCACCAGCATTCACCATGGATTTAGACAAGCCTGTGCCTCTGACAAGTTTCATAGGGCGTATCTCTAGATTGAACTCTTGCAAGATGGCCATCCATTTCCTTCTTCTTTCTCCCAGCTCGCTCTGCATAAGTAGAGACTTCACAGCAGCATCAGGAACTACAACAATGATTTGGATTCAGAGAATGTAGTGCCTGAACTTCTTGACATCTCAAACTAGTGCAAAATCTTGTTTTTCAAGAGGTGGGTATTTCACCTTAGCATTCTTAAATGGAGAACTCATGAAAGTGATTGGAATCTCTTCCCCCTCTTCTCTTCATTGAGTTAGGACAACTGCACAAGAATGTTCAGAGGCAAAAGAATAAATATAGAACGACCTCAAGTAGTCAGGGCTAGTGAGGACTGAAGCTTCCGAGATGGATTTCTTGACTCGAGAAAATGCAGCATTTGCCTCATCACCCCACTCTATTTTGGCATCTTTCTTCATCATTTCATTCAATGGTTTTACAATCTTTGCAAAGCCTGTGATAAAATTTCTCACGAAGTTGATCTTTCCAAAGAAAGACCTCATTTCTTTCTTGCTTCCTGGCATGGTTATATTGAGGATGGACTCAACTCGATCTGGGTCGATTGATATTCCTCTTTTTGAGATTATGTGTCCCAAAAGCTTCCCTTCAGAAACTCTGAACACACATTTTTTGGGATTTAAGGAGACTCCATACCGGATACATCTTTCGAGAACTTTGGACAAGTCTGTAGCATGGTTCAATTGATCCTTAGAGAACACTATCAGGTCATCCATGTAGACGATGATGCACTTTCCAATTAGATCTTTGAATTGCACGTCCATGGCACGTTGAAAGGTTGCTCCAACGTTTATCAAACTGAATGGCATCCTTCTATATGCAAATGTTCCCCACTTTGTAGTGAAAGTTGTCTTCATTCTGTCTTCACAGTTAACCATTACCTGGTTGTATCCAGAGTAACCATCTAGGAATGATATCATCTAAGATGCATTGACAGTCTGCAAGACCTCATCCAGTGAAGGAAGTGGGTAGTTATCTTTTTCTGAAGCTCTGTTCAGGTTTCTGAAGTCCACACATAGCCTGATCTCTCCGTTTTTCTTGCGGACTAGAACTAAGTTGGCCCCCCATGTTGAATGGAGTACAAGGAAGATTATCCTTGTAGAAAACAATTTCTGAACTTCTTTAAGGATCAATGGTTCAATCAGGGCGTTGACAGGGCGCTATTTTTGTTGAAATGGCTTGGCTTTGGGCTTCAAGGGAATAGTATGAGTCATTACAGTAGCATCAAATGTCTTTAGGTCTTCATATCCCCAAGCTATTGTAGCAATATATTTCTTAAGTGCCATCAATATGTCCTTTCTGATTGCTTCAGGGCAGGCTTTCCCTATGTAGACATTCCTCTCAGGGCTAGAATCAACTGATATCTTCTCTCGAGCCGTTGGGTCTAAATCAAAAATTCTTTCCAAGGCCACCATTCCCTTGGGAATGCTATTGCTTTTTAAATTGAGGACCCCTTTTGTATCACAATCTTCAGGGTTCCAATCCCCTTGATCCCTATTGGACTCATCAATGATCTGCCCTTGGAAAACATCTGAGCTTGCTAAGAAAGTAAGAATATGTTGATCATCATCAAAGACCTGAAAATTCCTAACATTATCAGGAACAACAAGAGTGGAAATCAATTTTTTTTAGCTTGGATCCTTGCATAGGTTCCAGGGTACTTGCAGCAACAGCTAAAGAATCAGCTATCTGATTTTCCTCTCTAGGGATTAAGCTAATCCCAAAGGCATCAAAGTCTTCAATCAGGTTCCATACCCGATTCCTATATGCTGCCAAACTTTTATTGTGACATGTATATTGGCTGCGCACTTGCCTGATAACTATTTTTGAATCTCCCTTGACCATCAAGGCTGTGACTTTCTTCTTATGTGCGAACATCAGCCCCCGAGCTAGAGCTTCATATTCTGCTATGTTGTTGGTGCATCCAAACTACAACCTGTAAGAAGCAAAGAAGGTTTTCCCTTTCAGGCTGGTTAGTTCAATCCCAACACCACAGCCTATTTTGGACTTAGATCCATAGCTGATCATGAGTTGGGGTTGATCTTTGGGGGGCTATTGTGGGCACTTAGATAGAATGAACTAGGGGTGGGGTTACTTGGTCTTTTGGGTCAGATATAGGGAACAGGTGTCCAATAGGTTCCTCAGGAATAATTCCCAATCCCTACACAGATGTATTATGTAACCCAAGGTTATCCTTCTGACATTCACTTGCATATTTGGTTAACCCCTTGGGTTTTGGTATATTTGTGAGTGCAGGGGCGTCAAACAAACATTGGGGTTGCTTCTCATCAATATGCTGATTTGGAAATATGTCTGAGGTAGGTTCAATTTGAGAAGGAACTTCCTTTGAAGGTATCCTATCCCTAGTTAACATTATTGCTTCCTTGGCTTCAAATGAAAAGTGATCTGCAACGGTCTCGGGGTGACTTGAGCTAGCATCCTCAGCTTAGAAAACATGATTTAAAATGTCAATGCAAGGTTGGAAAGTCAATTCAGAATGATTTTGGTAATGTACCCTGCACCAATTAGGGAGTAGAAGACTCTGCAGGTCGATATCTTCCCCCAAGACTAGCTGATCTTGTTACAGCTTCCTGATCAATGCTTGTTGATTTTCATTAATCATAGAATTAGGGGACTTTGGTATTGGCAGTCCTTTAGGATCATTATAGAAAAGGTTAAAATTTCCTATCTTTTATAAACTCCTATCCCAGTTTTGAAATAGGCTACCTCATTGTGGAAATCATATTCAATGATGATATGCTTGAGGCGGGGTTCACTTTCAATCCTAATCTGCATGGGAATTCCCCTCCATGCTAACCACATATGTGAAAAGTAGAGGGAGAGATATCCCCTATACCTTTCATCAAATCTCTGCTCAACAGCATACCATAGGTTTCAGGGATGTCTGCTACTTGAATGTCTATGCTGGTTTGAACCCAGGGTCTGACCCTACTTGTACATGTATGTTTCTCAACTCTCCCACTACATTAACCTCTATTTTGTCAAGTTGAATGACCTTCTTATTTGTTTGAACAGGGTTCAATCCCAACTTCTTGCATATGGAAAATGGCATAACATTGCATGAATCCCTTGAATCTAACAGACAATTGTGTAGGTTCTTCCCACAGATTCTTAAATTCAAAATAAATGGAGTACCTACCTTGCTTCTGTACAAGGTTGTGTTCATGTCTGTAGCAGGTGCCACCTTATTCTTCCCTTTAGATCTATCAGCTTGCTCCAAGGCTTTCAACATTATCTCTCATTGAGCAGGGCACCACTTTAAGATGTTAAAGTATGACAAAGAAGTTTTCTATTTCTGTCTCAGAAACAATATCAAATTCTGTATTATAACTTGCATTACTTTTGACAACACCAGAGGAATTACCCTTGTTATGGAAGTCAGACGGGCCTTTTGGTGGAGGAGGGTTATTATCAGTACTTTGATTTGGAAGAACCATGTGATTAGGTGGTGTTGATGTAGTGAATCGATCCTTATTCTATTTTCTCAGGAAGTTTCCTCCTTTCATCTGAAAGGCTTGGGAATCATATGAATCTTCCTCTAGTTCATTCTCCTCTTACCTTGGGAATGAAGGTTCCTCCTCAAAGAGGTCATAATTCATTGTTGTATCTACTGAGCTGCCTTCTTTGTGAGGATTCCGTTGGAATGTTTGGGCATCTGCCTATGCCATCTTGAAAAATTTCTCCATTTCAGGGCAGTTCACCTCAGAATGGGTTGTAGTATCATGTAGCCTACACCAATTAGTCATAAAGTTGAGGTCAGACACGTTTTCAGTATGTGACCTCTCCTCATTTGCTTGATAGTTGTGGGAAACTCTACCATTATTGGGCCTTGTGTTCCATTGTCTGTTGTTATTTGGCATTTTGTTATACCCTATATTTTGATTTTTATATCCTTGGTTAGAGGAGTTTTGGCCTTGATAACCCCTTTGGTTGTAATTGTTATGATTCTGATAGTTATCCTGATTGTTGCTGTTTTGATTAGGGTAGTTACCTTGGTTTTGGGAGGGGTTCAATCGAAGCTAAGCCATGTCATTTGTAACTTGAGACTATTTTTTCTTCAAGCTCTCTACCTCATTTGTAAGTTGAACTGTCTTTTCACTTTCCACACTCTTAGCAACAGGTGGCTAACCACCATGATTTGGTGTTCCAACTTGGTTATGATGACTATGGGAACTTTGAGGAACCTGTGGTTGTTGGAAGAAGTCAAAAGTTCCATTAGCAAAGAATGGAATAGGTGGTTGCGTTTGCAATTTAGACATAGGTCCATAATGGGAAGGAGACATTCTCGGGACAGTATTGAATAGAGGGCTGGGGCTATGCATTTGACATCCTATTGAAGGGAAACCTCCTCCCAGACTTCCTTGTTGAGAACTAATTTTTTGTTGCAGCTTTATAGCTAGATGATAGACTTTGGATAGAGAATCAATATCAGCTGGTTGATAAGTCCTTTGCAGGAACAAGCCAAGCAAGGGGTCTATAACTCTAAAGTAAGCTTGAATGACACTATTCTCAGCGACTAGATAGGGGTCTTGCAACCTCCTATACATTCGTTGGAACTTGGTATTGAACAAGGGCAAGGATTCACATGGATCTTTCCTAATGGTAGCAAACTGGTGGTATAAAAGAGATAGATCCACATAAACCCTGAACTGATTGGTGAAAGCATTTTCCAAATGTGTCCAGGTTAGAATGGAACTTTGAGGAAGATTAAGGTACCAATTGTATGCCATATCCCCTAAGGAGTAAGGGAACAACCTACAAACTACATCATGGTTAGCTATCTGAGCTTTGGTACAAGCATCCTTAAAAGCTTGTATGTGA
This sequence comes from Sequoia sempervirens, assembly GCA_007258455.2. Lineage (NCBI taxonomy): Eukaryota > Viridiplantae > Streptophyta > Pinopsida > Cupressales > Cupressaceae > Sequoia > Sequoia sempervirens. The sequence continues at coordinate 208,123,545 of VDFB02000015.1, read as the reverse complement.
TTTTTAGCACTCCTTGATTCACCATGAATGTACTTGGGGTAGAATCTTTAAGGGTTCTTAGGCATGTTGTGAAAACCTCCAAGAATAGTCCCCAATGGAGAGGGATTATTCTGAAAGAACTCCATTGTTGGGAGTGGTGGTTGAGCCAGCTGATAGATGGGTCGAACCAGCTGTCATGACAATTGAGATGGATGTGGTGGTGGATTGACGGGTATCCACTGGGGTATTGGTGAAAAGCCTAGCAGAGTGAGCAGAGCTGATAAGGGTGGTATGATAGTTGAGCCAGTCTTATGACTCTTGTGTCTTATTGGGGTCTTGAGTTCTATCAAAGGTGGTGGATTCTCAGCTGATCGAAGAACCCTACGGGACCTTTCTAGTGAGAAAAACCTAGTTTTATCCAGTTTTCCCTTATAGGCCCTCCTTCTAGCGCCAACTTCTGTTGGCGGTCGAAATGGCACAACAATAGTTAAACAAAATATTACTATTTTATTTCTCCTGAAAGAGAAAGATAACACATGGATATCTTAGCTCCCAAGGTCTTTGTAGTTGGTTCTCAACTGTGCTGATGTCCCTCAGTGGTCAATGTAACAGTAATGTTCAAGGGGCCTGGTGTGAGCTTTTGGATTGTTCTAATATCAAGCATGAATTTAAACCTACTCTAACCAGGGTTTTTAAAGAAACATAAAAAGATAGATCAAGGCTTTGGTACTAAGAAGAATTATAATTCACCTATCTTAACCAGACTTGTTATCCTTCAAGGAATTATAAACTAAAACTGAAGAACAAAATTAACTTGTGATTAACACACAATTGCATTCATTCATAGTGTTGATTTCCACAATAAATTACTAGTTACCATTTTAATTAAAAAAAAATAACACTTCATTCCTTGAAAGCTTCTCAAATCAAATGATTAACTTAAGATAAATACCATTCTAGAACACAATATGAAGTAGATTCAAATCTAGTTGCTCCTACTATTGGTGAAACAGATAAGCAACATTTACAAATCTAGCACAATCACCAGTGTAGAGAAAATCCATGTCTGTAGATTGTTTCCATCTACACTAAGAAATCTGGAAAGATACATTCCTTTCTATGCTGAATCTAACTCCTAACTAAGAAGACAAAAGAAGCTCCCTTTACTAAGAAACATGATGCAACTCTATCTCCTCTATCCTTCAAAAAATCGCTACTCTTCTAAATCTATATCTAGAACTGTCTACTCTATTGCTTTTCTATTTTTGCTAACTTTTATTTTTTCACTTCTAACCCCCTTTACAAAGAGGCCAAAATTCCATATATACACCACCTCTCGAAAAAGAATGTCGGCCCCTGCCTTTAGGGTTTACAAAATATCTGTTGGTGCTAGAGAGTCGGCGTTCAGATCTTTTGAAGGAAGTTGGTTCCGCATTCAATGCGAATCCCTACTGTCCATGTTAGTAAAAGATTATCCCAGGGATGATCTCAGATCTTTTGCAACTTACAACATTAACTCCTATGCCTTCATGTCCATCCTCAAACTCTAGCGGAGTGGCTTTGAATTCCCTAAAATATCTCCATTAATGCTGAGCTACCCCTGTCAGTAGACACCAGCTATCACTATGACTCACGGTTTCTCCCTCATTTATTCCTCTGGACCTCTTCCTGCTTTAGATCTTTCTATGCATTGACCGTCTTCTGGAAGCAACATGAGAATTTTCATCAGATCCTCGCACCAGTGCTGGTCGAGTTACTCCATCGGCTCCTTCATAGAGCAGATCCATGCCCATTGCATTCTGTTGACCTTCCTTTGGTTTGTAGCCGATCGGTCAAACTATCCAGGGTTCACCCTTAGTTCTATCTGATTGGGCGAACATATTCCACGTGGGATTCCCGGGCAATCAAAAGTTGTTGACACCGGATCATATATCGGTGAGACACCATCAGGTTGGTGAGACATCACGGTGGGTTCCATTAGTTATGCTGAAGGTTTAAAAATGATCGGCAAGACCATCGCTAGTCGGCAGGACATCATATCGAGCTCCTCCGTTCTCCCCGAGCTCGTTTTGTTTTGAAAAAACAATATCAGGGTCAGCGAGACATTACACCGAGCTCAACATGCTACATCGAGGGTACAAATATATGTAGGCGAGACCCTATCAAGTCAGCAAGACTTCTCTCCAAAGTAACCTCCCCTCGTCGAGACTCTCCGGGTTGGCAAGACTTTATTTATTTGGCCAGACATCACGCCGAACTTACATCCTTTTGCAAAACTTCCTCAAGAGACATCTTCAGATAAATAACTCGATCCTACAAAACAGATGTCTCCATTAGTTCTCAAAGGAAAATAAAATATATCATTATTTATTATGCCTTCAATTTTATCAAAAAGAAACACAACTCTGGTGGAGACAGAAGCAGAACCAAGACAACACCTACCTTCAAAACTAGTGGGGGTGGAACCAAGACCGAACCGGGACTAAGAGGAAAAAATGGATGAATCCCAGGGGAACCGGGATTGGGACAAAATACGACCCAGAAACAACATCCCCCACCCTTAAAACTGGCGGGGGCAGGGCGAAAAAGAAATCAGAACCGGGACCGGAGTCGAGATGGGAACAAGCCATGGGAACAACAATCATTTCCCAGCTCAAACCCCACCCCAGCTCTGCATCCGCAAAAGAAAATGCAAAGGAAAAATCTGACCAAGTGATTGGAACTGGGGAAAAACAAGACCGGCACAACGAAGTCGGGACCAAAACCAAACCCGAACCGGAAACCTTTTCAAGTTTTAGGTTCAGATTTCGTTCTGAACCTGCCTCCACTATCAGCCAAAAAAGATGAAGAAAGGACAAGAAAGAGAAAGAGGAATTGGAGGGAAAACATCCCTGACAAAACAGAAAGAACAAGAAGCAAAAGAACAAGACACGCGGAACTAGGATCAGAACCCGAACCGGAAACCTTTTCAAAGTTTTAGGGTTCGGTTCCAGTTCTGGTTTCAGGTCCACTGGAACAGAACGAAAAGACTCGCGAGGGAAAACAAAAGAGGTGGAACCGGGATTGGGGAAGGAAAAGAAAGCAGAAATTGGAAGGAATTTTGAGTTCGGTTTCCGTTCTAGTTCCAGGCCTGCCAAAACAAAAAGAAAAATTCCTAAGGCTGAAAAGAAAACCTAAGGCAAAGGACAAAAAGGAAAACGATCGACCAAAAAGGAACAGAGGGAAAGGCGGAGTCGGGTTCGGGATGGAACACGGGTCGGGAACCTTGAAGAGTTCAATGTTCCGATTTGGATCCGGACCCAACTCCGAAAGAACAAAATAAAAAAATTCCTAAGGAAGAAAAACAAAGGCCAAAGGAAAAGAAAAGAACAAAGGGGGACCAATTTTGTTCTAGAATAAAATGGGGTGTTTATGCAAGGCATAACATGTAGTTGACTATGATTATGTATATATGTGGACACTGTTGGATTGAGTTGTTGTTACATTTGGTGGTGATCATGGTGTCATGGATATTTCTTGTGCTTTAGAGACTTTGGCATGTCTTGATGGTTTATGCAGGTGCATTGTTGGTGGTGATGGATTGGTTCCTGATTATGGTTGTGGCGATGTATCTTCGTGGTATGAGGATCATGGTTTTACTTTTCCTTTTGGGAGCTCTTGCTATTTTTGAGTTCTTTGATTGTGTGAGGGCCTTTGGTTGATCTTCATGAGGAGATTGTTATCATGGTGTCATGGATAGCTTGTTTACACTTTTCAGTGGGTGCTTTTGACAGTGATGGTTTTGGTGGTGATGGATATGTTTATAATGGTTTGGTGGTTAAAAGTATCTTCTTGGCTTGGAGATTTTGGTTATACTTATTATGTTATTGAAATTTTAGTTGTGTGTGTAGACCTGGATGATCTTCATGGAGAGGATAGTTGTCATGATGCCATGTGTGACTCGGTATCACAATTCAGTGGGAGTTGTTGGCAGTGATGTGGATTCACCATTTGATCGTGGATGGTCTTCTGTAGTGATTGTTGGTGTCATGGATGGACTCTTGGATTTTACTTTTATGCATTGATAGTTCATTGACATTTTTGGTTTCATTGATAGGGGATGGTTTTACTCATATTGATTACATATGTTGGTTCTTGGTTTAGGGTGTTATTGTATTATGTCATAGTTTACTCTTGATCATATTTTAGAGTTTTGGCATGGTACTTGTTCTCTCGAGACTAGGATGTATGCATTGTTGTATGAGATCTCCTATGAGGAGATGGTTAGATCATGTTGTCATGTTATGTTCCTAATTCATGATTGGATATATGACATTGATCTTGTGTGGTTCTCTTGGTATCAGGTACATTGAAATTTTCTTGATTACTTCATGATGGTACTATATTGCACTTGGAGTTTGGCATGGATTGGTTGGTTATAGGTACTCATGGATACTTGGAGACATAGGTGAGGCATGAGTTCTCTTATGATTAGAGACATGTGCTGAGATGGTTACTCTTGATGAGATTTCAGTAGGGAGTCCAAGGAGCCTACACCTTGGTTGGGCATGAGTTCAACATGGACCTATGAGGAGAGTGTTTTTGGATGAGTCATGATGACTTGGATGTCTTGGAGGAGCATTCTCATTCCTCACTCTTGGTCTACTCGGCAGTTTCACTTGAGAGGTATTGCCCATTTTTTTATTTTAGGTGCTTTATGTTTATGCTTTATCTTCTCATGCATAAATATCTTGAGCTATGGATTTATGGTTTTGGAGGGTTCATTTGAGGAGTGTTGGCATGTTTATCTCCTTATGCATTGTGATTGCATTCAGTGATGTTGAGTTTAGGAGATGTATTGGGCTTATTTCCTTTATTGGAAATGGATTTAGTTTGATCTTCTTTGGTTTGAGAGGCTTACATCCATGTTGATTACATGATACTTATGTAATGTTTGATCTTGGAGATTGAACATTTGGGTGTTGTTATGGATTTTCTTTTGGGATGTTGTGGAGGAGATCATACTTGACACAGTTGGCTTTTAGAGGTGTATGTAGGAGATTTTTCTTATAGGTTATTGATATATAGGTTTGGATATCATTGTGGATGATTCCTTGTTAATACATTATGTAGTTTACACTTTGTATATGATGTTATTGGTAGACTTAGTATGCCTTGGTATTTTTTAGATTTTCATTACCCATGCAGTTGGAGCTCTTGGATGTGTGTGTTATTCTTTGACAGGTTTTGCATGTGGAGTTTATGATTGCAGTTTATGGGTGTATATGTTTATGGCATGAGTTTACTATGTTTTGTATACCTTGGAGGTATGGACAGTTGGATGTGTTGGCACTTGTTGTGGGTGTTATTTTAGCTTTGGGTTAGTGTATATTGATAGCTACTAGTGCATATTGATACTTTTGGATTGAGTGTATGTGTTTGGGATATCAGTTAAGTAGGGCTTATGCTTCGTTGTGACAATTTATGTGGCTTCTCTATTGGATGGTTTCTTATATTTATGCATTGGCATGATGGAGGATGAGAGAATTCATGCTTGGGATGGTGGTCACTTTGATTCTTGTTGCAAGTATCTTGATGGAACACATGGAGCACTTTGATTCCATGATGGTATATGTGGCTATATGGATTTTTCATTTGATTCATGTTTTGAGGTTACTTGTTCCCCTTATGCAATGTATACAACAAATGGGAGAATGCTATGAAAAGGTGTGTTGTACACCTTGCATTATATATTTAATGTAATTATTCTTGGGGCCACTTAATATTGTATGTAACATTGGGACATAAGTTAAGTTGCTAAAATGTAATTATTTATTATTGGGGAAAAAAATAAATAAAGCACCCAATATTAAATAAGGGGACATGGTTTGTAATCTCATAGTTATTGTCACATAGTTTTGTGTAATACCACTTAGTGGTTTTTTTGGAGCTTTCTTCTATAAAAGGAACCACAAAGGTAGTTATTCAGAGATGCAATTTTGCATGATTAGCTTTGGTTAGCATTTGTGAGGGTTTGAAGCATAGCACATGATGTGTGGTTGCATGCTTGTTCACATGGATTTCTTGGAGAGAGCTTGTTGCTTCAATGGTGTTTATGGAGACTCAGATGATGCATTGTAATCTTTATTGTTGAATAACACATAAGAGATGGATGCTTTTGGAGGCTGGGTTTTTTTCCCTTTTGATGGTTTTCCCAGGGTATATTTTGTGTCATATTTTCATGGGTATGTTGTCTATTCTCTTGCATGTGGATTCTAAATAATTAGATGCATAGATTTCTTTATGGGTTATGTGGAAATTGTCTCTAATTGGGTGCAAGTTTCCAACAAAAAATCATGTAGGTAATGATGCATGGTTAATTGGCTCAGGTGCATCTTTCCATATGACCATTAATAGAGATTGGTTTTTTGAATATGAAGAATTTGATGGAGGTAAGGTGTACTTGGGTGATGATTCTCATTTAGACATTTTTTGTCCTAGTAAAGTTAAAATCAGGTTTCCTAATGGTAGAATAAGAAGGATTAATGGTATGTTGCATATCCCTAGTTTAGCACAAAATTTGTTATCTGTGAGCAAACTAATAGATGTAGGTGCGCAGCTAGTATTTTATATACAGGATGTAAAATGGTCAGAGGTTCTATGGTGATTTCTATAGCTGTCAAATATGCCACATTATATAAGCTTGATGCATGCACCATTGAGTGCACTAGTACTTCTATGAAAAGAAAGTCTGTGGAAGAAGTGAGGGTTTCACCTTCAACAGATGGTCATGGATTTTGGGTACCTAAGAGGGTGCTCTTTCTTCTGAAAAAAAGTTACTTGTAGAGAAAACTATGTTATGGCACCAAAGACTTGGCCACATTGGAGAAAAGGGTCTAAGGACCTTGAAAAATAAAAAAATTGTTGAAGGTTTTTCTGTTTGTAATCTTGAATTTGATTTTTGTGAGCATTGTATTTATGGAAAACAAAACCGCGTTCAGTTTTACTCGAGTTATCATAAATCTTGTGGTGTATTGGATCTTATTCATTTTAATGTGTTTGGTCTTGTAGATGTTCCTTCAATTGGTAAATCCACATATTATGTTTCATTTATTCATGATTATAGTAGGACATGGGTATACTTTTTAAAGAGTAAATTTGAAGTTTTCAGTCAATTTAAATAATTTAAAGCAATGGTCAAGTTGCATAATGGAAAAAAATAAAATGTTTGAGGATTGATAATGGTGATTAATTTTTCTCGAATAATTTTGATAGATTCTGTAAAGATTGTGGTATTCATAGACAAAAGACAACTCCATATTCTCCACAATACATTGGAGTTGTTGAAAGAATGAACGAGACACTAATGGAGAAGGCTAGTAGTATTTTGAGTGGTGTTGGTCTAGAACAAGGTTTTGGGCTGAAGTTGTTGCCACTGCTTGTTACCTAATTAATAGGTCTCCTACATCAGCTCTTGTTGATAAGATACCTATAGAGACATGGTTGTGCCACAAGCCTTCATTAAGACATCTTAGAGTTTTTGGTTGTGAAGCATATGAAAATGTGCCAAAGAAGAAGCGAACAAAATTGGAGAATAAGGCTATGAAATGTATCTTCATCGGATATAGTTATGATGTGAAAGGATACAAGCCTTGGGACCCTGTCACACAAAAGGTAGTACTTAGTAGAAGTGTTATTTTTAGAGAAACTAAGCCTTCTTCTATTACATTGTAGCCAAAAAAAAGTAAACAGGAAGATGTGATTCAATTTCCTTCTACACTTGAGAAAGTTGAATCGAGCCCCATGGATAGACAAGAAGTTGAAGAGAGATCATCCAGCTTTGAATCTTCAGAAGAGGAGGAACAACCTCCAACTCATCTTGTTCGTAGGTCTACAAGGCATAGATAACCACCTGAAAGGTATTCACCTAATGATTGGAGATGTATTTTTTCTTTGAATACTAACATGGATGAACCTAGATCAATAGAAGAGGCATTAGTTATGAATGATGCAAAATATTGGAAGGTTGCTATGGATGAAGAAATGACAGCTTTAAAAAAGAATGATACATGGGATCTTGTACCATTGCCTGAAGGAAGAAATTTTTTTGGTTGCAAATGGGTTTTCAACAAAAAGATTGGTTCAGATGGAGGTATTGAGAAGTACAAAACAAGGTTGGTTGCAAAAGGTTACTCTCAAGTTGAGGGTGTTGATTATGGTGAGATATTTTCTCCTGTTGTAAAAATGGCATCCATTAGAATTTTGCTTTCTATTGTTGTTGCTTATGATTTAGAGGTTGAGAAAATGGATGTGAAAACTTTTTTCCTTCATGGTGACATGGAGGAGGATATTTATATGACATAGACAGAGCACTATGTGGTGAAAGGTAAAAGTAAATTGGTTTGCAAATTGAAGAAATATTTGTATGGTTTAAAACACAGTCCTTGGATGTGGTACCAGAAATTTGATACATATGTGTTCAGTTTGGGATTCGAGTATTCTAAATCAAATCATTGTGTTTATTATAAAACTGATGATCACTTCATATTTATTGCATTATATGTTGAAGATATGTTATTCATTGGTAAAGGGGAAGGTATGATTACAGAACTGAGATGTCAACTTGCTCCTAAGTTTGAAGTGAAAGATCTTAATGCAGCTAAACACATTCTTGGGATGGAAATTAGAAGAGATATAGCATGAATAGAAAATTATGGCTTGGGGGTAAAAGCACAAATCTGTGTCACACTTTCAACCAACTTATCAACACAATTGAATTTAAGTATTTCTAACTAAAAATCAATTTTGGTCAAACATATGATCTAGTAAGATTCATTCTAGCTAAGTTAGATACTTCCACAACTTTTTCAACTAAAATTGTTGGCTGAAAATATATGGAGCACCACGTTGAGTCCAATTTACCAAAAAAATAAAATTATTTAAAAAAATTGAAGTTTCAATAACTCCTACTAATGTAAATAACATTTTTAAAAAAATATAAAAACACCCTTTTGTAGATCCATAAGTGTAGTTTTCAAAATTATTTTTATTTTAATAGTTTAATTATTATTATTTTATTTTTTATTTTTACTAAAATTAGGTTATCAACACAAAATATTAGGTTGATTACCATGACTAGGAAAGCTACTAAAACTTACTAAAAAAAATTGAAAAAAATATGATGCACTAGATAAAAGAATCTATTTCAAGATGTTATAATTTTTTTTCCATTTTAGATAGGTATTTAATATGAAAGTTAACGTCGAGTGGAAACAACTATTTTTTGATTCACACACATTTTAATATTTATTTAAAAATATATATTTATCAAAATTATATCCATGCACTAATGTTTCAAGTTATAAATACACAAAAAAATTGAAATAAAAAAAATTAAAATTTACTGTAAAATGTTTGACATCTCACGCAACTTCATTTTTTAGCATTTTATCAACAATTAAATTATAGTGTTAATATATTAAAAACTAGTTTTATATATATATATATATATATATATATATATTTAAATACAAACATAAAATATGTTAAAAAATACACATCTTACTAGTTTACATCATTTCAAAATTTAAAACATATCCCCCACTTTTTAGTGATTCAAGTTTAAAAGTTGGATTATTGTTGGTCATGTCCTTTATACAGTGTGACAGATCTTTGTGCTTTACCATTGGCCAAATTAACTATGTCAATTCAATTTTACAGAGGTTTGATATGCAGGATTGTAGACCATTGCATGTTCCTATTTCAGCTGGAACAAAGTTAACTATTTTAGATTGTCCAACATCCCCATCAGAGATTGAAGACATGAGTAGAGTGCCTTACCAGAGTGCAGTTGGAAGTTTGATGTATGTTATGGTTTGTGCTAGACCAGAAATTGCCCAAGCAGTGGGAGTTCTTTCCATATATATGTCTAATCCTGGTAGAGTTCATTGGGATGCAATTAAAAGGGTCTTCAGATATTTGTGTGGTACCTCAAATTATTCCTTATGTTATCATAGTAATATGACCAAAGACAAGATTTCCCTTGATATTCATGGTTATGTGGATTCGATTGCGTTGGTGATGTTGTTAGCAAAAGCTCCACCAGTGCTTATGTGTTTACTTTATTTGGTGATGCAATTAGTTGGATGAGTAAGCAACAGGTTGTGGTTGCTTTGTCCATTACTGAAGCAGAGTATATGACAGCTACTCATGCTTGTAAAAAATCTATTTGGCTTAAAATAATGTGTTTAGATATTAGAATAAAATAAGATGTAGTGACAATTTATTGCGACATTTAGAGTGTGATATGTCTATCCAGGAACCCGACATTTCATGCCAGGGCCAAGCACATTGATGTACAATATCATTTTGTTAGAGATATGGTCAAAGATGGCAAGGTGAAGCTCGTTAAGGTAGAGACTTTGATGAATGTTGTTGATTCTTTAACTAAGCCTGTGAGCACAAAGATAAACGGTGTTCAGAGATGTTTGGATTTTTGGCCCCTAGCAATTAAGAGACTTGATATATAAGGCACTATTGTCCTTGCAAGGTTTTCAACAAGTGGGAGATTTGTTGAGAAAATGTGTCTCAACCTTGAAATTACATAAGGTACTATTGATATATGAGGCGTTGTTCAACTGATGACAATGGGGGGGCGTGGGGGGGATCCCCCCATGAGGGGTTTGGGGGGATCACCCCCCCAACTAGGGTGTAGGGGCATCACACCTTGGCAGGGACTTGGGGGTAGCGCCCCCCCAAAATAAATTTTTATTTATATTTTATTATTGTAAATCTGGACCATTCATCATTATGTCTCATATTTGACGGTCAATATTTTATTAGCTTGACTTGCTCTAGAAGGCAACCCTATTTTATGAGGGCATTGTATTACAACTATGTATTGTGATGTATTCTAAGAGTCTGATAGTGGTTGTGCTTCCTTTGGATCTCTGAGTGGTGATACTCCTATGAGAAGCTTTCTCTACAAGTATATTGTAATCTTTTTGATTGCTGAATAGTATATTGGGTGGCTTTTGGAGTGTGGGGTTTTTCTCCCGAAAGGGTTTCCCCCACATAAATCATTGTGTTGTGGTATGCATGATATTTTTGTTTGTTTCTATCTAAGTTTTTGTAACTGTTAAATATTTGTAAAAGTTTTGCATTATTTTCCTCTCAAGATTAGTGTAGTAAGTTGTTCCGCTACCTTAGCTTCCTTACAGTCTGTTGGGTGAGTATCCAAAAGAGTGAGACACATACGCACACGGCCGATATGCACTCACAAGCAAGTGGCTATGGGAAAGTCACACCTACATTTGACTCCCATATGTACAACCATACCAAAGCTATACCTCCTAATAACTTTTATAAGGTGCCACACAACAATGAACTTCAAGCTCCATGAGGCAAGCAAAGCTTCGTATGCTTGAAACTCATGAATAATCAAGATGGCTCCATAGGCAAGCAAAGTGTGTTATGCAAGGTGGCCATATAAAAATTATTGTAAATGTGGTAGTGTAAGATACGTTCAAAGGGATTTTTCTTAGTTCTTGTAAGGTCTCTTCTTAGGGAACATTGTGCCTAATGTCTCCAAGAGAGAACAAATCAAATAAATATCATATTCTTGGAGGATATAAAGCCTTATGGTACCACCAAGAAAAGGACGCATTGCAAGAAGAAATAAAATCACACAATGAAACATGAGTGTCGATGTATGCCCCCACTTTAAAGAGATTGCTCACCATTGTTGTGAGAAATTGCTTTAAATTAGAAGACATGAGAGGTTATTCAAAAAATGTTATGCCAAGTCATATGTTCTCAAATAAAACTGCATCATGGATAAGGGGGTGCCCCAAAAATATAGCTAAATCTGTCACATTTGAGCCAACTTAAGACATGTCATCCAAATCCCAAGCTTGCTCTTATATATACATGAAAGGAGGCCAACTAGCCAAAAGAGACAACGACAAGTGACATATGAGGACAAGACTACCTAACCCCTTGCCCCCACTTAGTGCAAGAAAAGGATGAGCCAAGATGATTGATGAGAAACATAATAGAATGGAAATCAATATCAATTAGAGGAATTAGGTGCTTCAACACAAGGAAGAGCACCACAATCCTTAAGATGTTGAATTTTATCACTTATAGCCTTACATTCATTAGTAGAGTGACCAAAAACTCTATGATATGCACAAAATGAACTCTTGTAGTAAAATTTATTTCATGTTCTAAGAGGGAGAGATATCAAATGATCTTGGAGGAGTCTCGACAAGATACCCTCTCGATCAATAGTAGAAGATGTTCCTTTATTTTGTGACAAAGATATCTATTGCTTAGTACAAGATGTCATACATACACAAGACACTTTAGATTGTGAGATTTTGTACTCTCCTTTATACGAGGGTGTAAAATCTATCAAATTCAAATCATTAGTGTTTTACATGATGAAATCGATAGGAGGAAAAGATTTCTTTGTTTCTTTCATTTCTTGCAGAGGATAATAATCAATACCACTAATGTCTATGAGTTCAAGATGCACTAATGTTAAATTTGGCTTAAAGGAATCTTTTGTAAGAGTGTTAATATTGAGTGAATGCTTGTTTTTTTTGTTTTGTTTGAGGGACAATAACCAAGACCATTAGTCATTCCTTGCATGTTAGGTTCTATTGGGACATTGATACCTTGTTCTGTAGCACCACATCCTTTTCCACTATATCCAAGTTATTTCATAAGTTCATAATCTTTTCCATAAATATTTTTCATTTATTTTAGATTTGGCAGTTGCCGGTAGTCTATCTCATCAAACTTTGTTGTGTAGCTTGTGCATTCTTCTAAAGTGGTTGAAGTGGATGCTTTCGAAGGGTCTTTCAAATTTTTTTTCGACATTACCTCTTTTTCTTTTCCCTTTTCAAAATATTTTTCTATGATCTTGTATTCTCCCATGAATGATATGAAATCTAAGGAACCCCATTCATCTTCTAATAACTTAGTGACTTCCTCAATATGTTTTTATTTTTATTTTTTTTGCATGGGTACCACTTGTGTAATTGGCTTTAATGTTTCCAAAGGATTCTCCTTGCCTTTCTCAATGTTCAAACAACTATTTGGTTCAGGGTCAGCTTTGATTGTATACACTTTGTTTTTGTAGACATATTTCATGATACGATGAAGAGTAGAAGGCACCCCATTCATTGCATGAATCCATGGTCTTCCTAAAAGAAGATTATATCAGAGATCATGAGGCATACCATGGATTAGTGTTTCTAATGTGGCCTTTCTAGCTATAATAGGAAAAGTGATCACACCAAGCGGTTATTTTCCTACATTGTCAAATCCCTTAATAGATAAACAATCAAGTTTATTTTTTATTTATCCATGCCAAGCCTATCCAAAAGGGTCACACGACACACATTAAGGGTGAAGCCATTTTAAATTAGGGTTCTTTTTATTCCCCACCCATCATAGGCAATTATTATCATGAAAGCATACTTTTGTTTTTGCACTTCCAAAGGAGGTAGCTCACTTTGGTGGAAAATAATGCCAACATTACTTTCTTGAATCAAGGCTACTATGTCATTCAGTTGTACATTAGGAAGGCTAGGAACTTGTTGTAAGCCATTTTGAATCATATTATGATAATGAGGGGAAGCTTGAATAAGGTCCCATAATGGTATCTTAGTTGGAGTGTTCTTAAGTTGTTCAACAAGAACATACTCCTTTCCACTTTGCAAAGGAAAATGAGGAGCACTAGGCAAGATAGGGTTAGGCAATGGGAGGAATGTTGGAATTGTTTATCTTGGTTGTAGATTGCTTCTAGTTTTATATGTATGAGCAATGGTATTATAACTCGGCTGTTGTGAAACATTATTCTTAGGTGGGTAAATGGTAAGTTCAGGTTTGTTTTGAGTTTGAGGTTTGTGTGAAGGTGGGTAAAGGATGAGTTGAGGTTGAATAATATTAAATTCCCTTAGTGAAGGAGAGTCTAATGTTACTTCATCATCTTCATCTAAGGAAACTGTGTCACTATTGTCAATGTTATCATTTTCTTGCACCATGATATCCTCCCTAGGAGGAGAGTTTTTCAGAGAACTACAAGCTATATGTTCATGACATTCAAAGGTTGGTTCATCTAAAATGACTTCATCACAAGTAACAGAGTTATCAATGGTTGGATTTTCTTGTTTATCAGTAATGTTTTCCCTAGGGGAAGAGAGGCAACTAAGATTTTCATCATTCTTATTGCTTTAATCTTCTAACATCAAAGTATCTTCTTTACCAATAGTAGAGCTATTAGGAGAAGGTCAAGTTTGATTGTTATGATTTTCCATGATTTCATCCTTGTTTTCTAAGGTCATATTTTCTTGTGCCCTAATATCTACCCTAGTATTATAGCTTTTAGGAGAGGAGCAAACAAGAGGTTCATCACATTCCTTGGTTAGATTTTGTAAAGTAGCTTCATCACAAGTAGGGGAGGCATCAAGAGAAGGACAACTATGATTTTCATGCTTATCAAATAGATCTTTCCAAATGGTAGGAGCATTAGGGAAGGGAGGAACAAGGTTCTCATGACTATCAATAAGTGTATCTTCTAACACCAAATTATCTTCTTCGCATTGATGAGGGATATTAGAAGAAGGAAAAATTTGGTTGTCATGGCTATCTATGATTTCATCCTCTTTCACTAAAATATTCTCACAAGAAAGGGATGAATGTAGACTAGGTAAGGTGATGTTTAGAAATGTGTAGAGGTATCAAGAGAAGAAAAATTATGGTTTTCATGATTGTCTATGCTTGTATCTTCTTGTATCATATCAACCTCACAAATGGGAGAGATAGTAGGGTTTGAAATAGGCAATACAATATTAAGGATTGTGTCAATGGTTTGATCCGCTTGCTCTAAGATGTTCTCATAACTATGAAAGATAGTAGAAGGATGACTAACATGTTTCTTAATGACCTCATTGTTGTACTCTAAATTGAACTCATAAGAGGGGATTTTGTACTTATGCAATCTATTCTTAGCCATATCAAAACCACATCTCTTAAAAGGAAACATGCTAACATGAAAAAGTAAACTATCTAATTTATGCAATTGTTCAAAAATGTAAACAAATGTCCCACATAGCTGAAGATTTTTCAAATGATTTTTGAAATGCTTTAAAAATGACTACACTACATGGATGATTTGACCTAGATACATAAAAAATAAGCTCCTAAAACTTTCCAGACTAATACTATAGGTTACTAGCAAGCTTAAGAAGTATAGAAACAAGGTTTTTAATGTTGTAAAAGGCAATTTCAGGCCTGATCTAGGACTAAATCGCCCAAAGGGGTGTATGAGTCCAAATCAAGGTTTTTCAGGGGTTCAAATAGTGAATAACAATCACCATAGAATACCCAGAAACTAGGAAAAATAAACTATATTGGTATTAAATCACCCAGAGGGGCATATGAGTCCTAGATTAGGGTTTTTCCACAAATTTCAAAAAATTCTGAGTGAAAGTTATTCTTTCTAGTTTGTATGATGTCTAGACTAAGTGCAATTATAGTTTTTAAATGAAAATTAATGATGCAAGATGAAAAAATGCAACCTATATGCACTTTCACTAATGCAAAATTTTTAAACCCTAGATGCAAATTAACTAATACAAAACCTAATGCAGAGTTAATGGGAGCTAGTTGTATGACTATGTTGTACTCCAAATAAAAAAATGATATATTCTAAAGGCTAGGTTCACCAAAATGAAATGAAGAAAATTGTACACTCTTATGTTTAGGGGGATAAGACAACCAATTTCTTTCAAGTTTCATTCAAGGAAACCTTAGACATCTTAATAAAAGGATAGAATGAGGGAAAGAGATCTACAATAAGGTTTCCTAGGGTGTGATTAAAGTTATAAAGGGGGTTCACCACCAAGCTAGGGCTTGGAAAGTTAAGAAGTGAATGTAACATGCAAAGTATCATGTAAAACCTAACTAAATGACCTAGGAAATGAAATTGCAATGCAAAATAAAAGATTGAGAAAGTCCAGAGGTGCACCTAAGAGAGTGATGAGGTCAAAACAAGCTCCAAAACCCTAAAAATTTTGTTGTTTGGTGCCTTCTAGGACTCATATGCCAATCTAGGCGGTTTAGTCCCAGACTAGGGTTTTTGTGCCAAAATTGGAATCTCATAGTGGTTGATATGAACTCACTGAAATATGGAAAATTCACTGTACTGGGACTCATAAACCACAAGTGGCATATCAATCCCGCTCTACTTTTTCAAAGGGTCAAGACCTAAATCTACTCTCCTATCTCTACTCTTCCTTCCAAGCTTTGTTTTCGGGTCTGAAACCCTGATTTTCAACATGGAGGTGACTTTTCATGAATATAGCAACCTTTTAACGACTTGATAACTTTCTTCAACCTTGCAACCTAGTCTTCAAAGGATCTTCAAGCTCTAAGACACTTAAATCTACAATCACACATGTGGAGAGAGAAAAAACTTATTGATTGTTAGAGGATAGGGGTTTAACTAGGTCAAACCCTGTTTAGGTAATTAAACCTTATGATGAAACAATGAAACATGAAAAATGATACCTTGAGTGATGTTTTTAGATGTAAATAAAAATTCTAACATGAGGTGGCCATGTAGAATGTAGATCTTGATCTTGAATTGGATATGAAACAATGCTTGCAAATGGATCTTCAATGCTACATCACAACGCTATCTCAACAACATGCTTGATGCATTATGATCTTGACATGATGATGGATCTTCAATTGTTGGAACAAACGATGAAGAATTATGCCCTTGAATGCCCTAGAAATGCTCTTGTAAACTCCTTGAATACTCTTGTGAAGTCTTAGAATGCTTAACCCTTGATAGCTTAGGTTGATATCATGAATGCTCAGTGAAATAATGATTTGAGACCTTGTTTATATAGGAAATCCATCCAACTTACCATTTATTAGATACCAGAAGCTAACATTCATAAAATTTGAATTCAATACCCAGATTTCCCACTCAAGACCCTAAAAAGGGGCCAAATGGGACTCATACGCAAATTGTGGTATATAGGTCCCATCTGTATGGGACTCATACACCCAAGGTGGCGTATGGGTCCCACCAGGCCTTTTCAGGTGGAAGAAATATTGGGGAGTTGGAAAATTAAGTTTATTTGTTGATCTTGTCAGAATTTTGATTGAAATAAGCCTTGAGATGCATAATATAGGGTCTTAGGGGCCTATTAATGATGATATGAAGGTCATAAATGCAAGAGGGCCCAAAAATTAATGTGAAGGTGTAAATAAATACACTTTACATCATTAAATAAAGTAAAAATAGGTCTATTTAGCTTAAAAGGGCCCAAAACCTAATGTGAATGTGTAAAACAGATCACAACACTAGGTCAAGGAAACATTAGGTCCATTTTAATGTTAATAATTCCCAAATTAAGTGTGAAAATGTAAAGGGATACATTTTTCTACACTACAAATAGAGATTGGTTTTTTGAATATGAAGAATTTGATGGCAGTAAGGTGTACTTGGGTGATTATTCTCATTTCAACATTGTTGGTCATGATAAAGTTATAATTAGATTTGTTGATGGTAGAATAAAAATGATTAATGGTGTGTTGCATATCCGTGGGTTAGCAAAAAAAAATTATCTGTGAGAAAACTAATAAATGCAGGTGTACAGGTAGTATTTTCTAATGTAAGATGCAAGATGGTCAAAGGTGCTATGGTGATTGCTAGAGGTGTCAAATATGGAACATTGTATAAGCTTGATGCATGCACTATTGAGTACAAAATAGTACTTCTATGAAAAGCAATTTTGTGGAAGAAGTGAGGGTTTCACCTTTAGTTGATGGTCATGGTTTTTGGGTACCCAAGGGTGCTCTTTCTTTTCAAACAAAGTTACTTGCAAAGAAAACTATGTTATGGCACCAAAGACTTGGCCACATTGGAGAAAAGGGTCTAAGGACCTTGAAAAATATAAACCTTGTTGAAGGTTTGTCTGATTGTGATCTTGAATTTAATTTTTGTGAGCATTGCATTTATGGAAAACAAAACAACGTTCAATTTTACTTGAGTTCTCATAAATCTTGTGTTGTATTGGATCTTATTCATTCTGATGTGTTTGGTCCTGTGGATGTTCCTTCGATTGGTAAATCCACATATTATGTTTCATTTTTTGATGATTATAGTAGGACATGGGTATATTTTCTAAAGAGTAAATCAAAAGTTTTTAGTCAATTTAGAAAGAATTTAAAGCAATGGTTAAGTTGCTAACTAGAAAGAAAATAAAATGTTTAAGGATTGATAATGGTGGTGAATTTTTCTTTAATGATTTTGATAGATTATGTAAAGATTGTGGTATTCATAGATAGAAGAAAACTTTGTATTCTGCACAATAAAATGGAGTTGCAGAAAGAAAGAATAGGACACTGATGGATAAGGGTAGGAGTATGTTGAGTGGTGTTCGCCTAGAAAAAAGGTTTTGGGATGAAGCTGTTGCCAATGCCTGTTACTTGATTAATAGGTCTCCTACATTAGCTCTTGTTGATAAGACGCTTATAGAGGCATGGTCGGTCACAAGAATTCATTAAGACATCTTATATTTTTTGGTTGCGATGCATATGCACATGTTATAGAGGAGAGCAAACAAAGTTGGAGAACAAGGCTATGAAATGTATCTTCATTGGATATAGTTATGGTGTGAAAGGATACAAGCTTTGGGATCATGTTGCACATAAGGTAATACATAGTAGAAGTGTTATTTTAGAGAAACTAAACCTTCTTCTATTACATTGTAGCCAGAACAAAGCAAACAATAAGATGTGATTCAATTTCCTTCTACAACTGAGAAAGTGGAATCATGGCCCAAGAATAGAAAAGAAGTTGAGGAGAGCTCATCTAGCTCTGGATCTTCAGAAGAGGAAGAAGAAACAACTCAACTTGTTTGTAGGTCCACAAGACATAGATAACCACCTAAAATGTATTCACCTGAGGATTGGAGATGTTATTTTTATTTGAATACTAACATGGATGAACCCAAATTTGTAGAAGAGGCACTAGGTATGAATGATGCAGAATCCCGAAAGATTGTTATGGATGGAGAAATGACATTTGTGAAAAAGAATGATACATGGGATCTTGTACCATGTCCTGAAGGATGAAAACCTATTGGTTGAAAATGTGTGTTCAAGAAAAATATTGGTTCAGATGGAGGTATTTATAAGTATAAAGAAAGGTTGGTTGCAAAAGATCACTCTCAATTTGAGGGTGTTGATTATGGTGAGATATTTTCTCCTGTTGCAAAAATGACATCCATTAGATTTTTTCTTTCGAGCTACTACTTATGATTTAGAGGTTGAGAAAATGGATGTGAAAACTACTTTCCTTCATGGTGATTTGGAGGAAGACATTTATATGACATAGTCAAAGCACTACATGGTGAAAGGTAAAAGTAAGTTGGTTTGTAAATTGAAGAAATCTTTGTATGGCTTAAAACATATTCCTAGTATGTGGTACCAAAAATTTGATACATATATGTTGAGTTTGGGATTTGAGTGTTCTAAGTCAGATCATTGTGTTTATTATAAAACTAATGGTGATCGTTTCATGTTTATTGCATTATATGTTGATGATATGCTATTTATTGGTAGAGGGAAAGGTATGATTTCAAAACTAAAATCTCAACTTGCTGCTAAATTTGAAATGAAAGATCTTGGTGCAACTAAATACATTCTTGGGATGGAAATTAAAAGAGGAAGAGTGAACAGAAAGCTATGGCCTGGCCAAAGTAAGCATATCAACTCAATTTTATAGAGGTTTGATATGCAGGATTGTAGACCATTATGTGTTCCTGTCTCATTTGGAACAAATTTATCTATGTCAGATTGTCCAACATATCCATTAGAGATGGAAGATATGAGTAGAGTGCCTTACTAGAGTGCATTTGGAAGTTTGATGTATGTTATTGTTTGTACTAGACCAGACATTTCCCAAGCAATGAGAGTTCTTTCTAGATATATTTCTAATCCTGGTAGAGTTCATTGGGATGCAATTAAAAGAGTTTTTAGATACGTGTGTGATACCTCATATTATTCCTTATGTTATCATAGTAATATGACTGAAGATGAGATTTCCCTTGATATTCATGGTTATTTTGATTCAAATTGGGAAGGTGATGTTGATAGCACAAAATCCACCAGTGCTTATGTGTTTACTTTATTTGGTGGTGCAATTAGTTGGATGAGTAAATGACAATTTTTGGTTGCTTTGTCCGCTTCTTAACCAAAGTATATGAAAACTACTCATGCTTGTAAAGATTCCATTTGGATTAAGAGACTATGTTTAGATATTGGAATAAAATAAGGTGTAGAGAAAATTTATTGTGACAGTCAAAGTGTGATATGTCTAGCCAAGAACCCAACATTTCATGCTAGGACCAAGCACATTGATGTATAGTATCATTTTGTTAGAGATATGGTTGAAGATGGTAGGGTGAAGTTGGTTAAGGTAGATACTTTCATGAATGTTGTTGATTCTTTAACTAAGCCTATGAGCATAGAGAAGTTCAGATGGTGTTTAGAGACTATGGTCCTTTCGACCTCTAGCAATTAAAGAGACGATGTTTACACCCTCATGCCGCTCTTGCAAGGTGTTCGAAAAGTGGGAGATTTATTGGGAAAATGTGTCTCAACCTTGTAATTATATACAGTTTATTGTGATAGGATGTATATATATATATATATATATATATATATATATATATATATATATATATATATATATATATATATATATATATATATATATATATATATTTCCTAGTTACACCGATAGGTGTATACAATGGTAGCAAAGAGAAAAAATGTGAGCATGTTAACTTTTTTAGGAAACTTCTAAAATGGTTGGCATACACTAAATAATGATGTATTGTAAATTTGGATTGTTCATTATTAGGTTTTAGTTCTAATGGTAGATATTTTGTTGAACTATCTTGCCCTATAATGGAACCCTATTTTATGAGGGTGTTGTATTATGGTTGCAGTAGAGAGTGATGTATTCTGAGAGTCTGATAGTAGTCATGTTATCTTTGAATCTCTAAGTGGTGATACACCTGTGAGAAGCTTGCTCTGTAAGTATATTGTAATCTTTTTGATTTACTGAATAATATATTGGGTAGCTTTTGGAGTGTGGGGTTTTTCTCCCGAAAGAGTTTTTCCCATGTAAATCACTATGTCATGGTTTTTTTATGTTTATTATGTTTAAGTTTTTGTAACTATTAAAGATTTGTAAAAATTTTGCATTATTCTCCTCTCAATATTAGTGTAGGAAGTTGTTCAGCTACCTTATCTTCCTTTCATTAACAACAACAATAAAAAAACTATGATAAATAAAATCACTTATAGTTCACTTAACAGTCATGAATAATATTCATACATAGAAAAAACTTTTTTTATTATTGTTTAAAAATAGAGCTACACTTAATATCGCTCAATACAAAGATATATAGCAAAGAAATCTTATTTAAAAAAATTAAGAAAAACTAATAATAGGTAGTGTTTTTACATGCACTAAAAATTGCTCGAAAGTTTCTAAAAACCTAATTAAAACTAATTAAAATAGGGAAATAGTACATAGATTTAAAACCAAGCCAATTGGAATATGTCTTGAATTAGTTATCCAACAATTGAAATGTACAAATCTTGTGGGATGAGAAGTTGGATTCCAAGGTCATAAAATTTAGTATTTCTAAAATTGTTTTAGATGATAATGTGCATGTTGGAGGTCAAGTCCATGTAACAAATCAAAAATTTGAGAGTCGATGAGTGCATAAATAGAAGTAATCATTGTAGATGTTAGTGATAAAATTTTATTATACCTTAGATAGTAGCACCATGTTTCCATACACTTGGTGGGATTTAGAATTCATTTTTCCCAAAGTGGACTATGAACTAAAAACTTAAGGTTTTGAGAAATTCAAGATCATAAGCACAATATTTATCCATGCCAAAGTTGAGGGTAAAATTAAATGTTTTTTATCAAAAATTTGGTGATGCAATCATTAGTTTTTATTAGGAAAAAATAGGTTTTGATGGGACCTGAAACCCATTATAAATAGGTTTTGAAGGGACTTGAAATTTTATCTAGACAAAGAAAGCTACAACAGAAATAATCAACAAATAAAAAATAGCATAAAAATCAACAACCATCTAAAATAAACAATACAACTTGGGCTACAACAATCAATTGGGTTTTGAAGGGACCTTTAACCCTTACAATCAGGTTTTAATAGGGACCTTGAACCCTAATTGATCGAAATAATAGACTGTATCTGTAGACACCTAAATTTGGACACTTAATTTATCCAAATTTATCCCCTTTCATCTAAGCATCCCCTTATCCACATTAATGAAGTAATATCACTATTATTTAATTAATACATCTAAATTTCTTCTAATCCCTAAGGTATTTAGTTAAATAATTAAATACCTTCCCCCTTTCATCAAATTAATTAAATAAATATACCATTTATTTAATTCCCTTCATGTCACATCCTCCATCTTTTTTTTATCTAATCCTAATCCATCTTCTAATCTCATCGTTAGGGATGTGCACATGCCTAATCCTTGATTAGGATGTGTCACATCCTCCAACTTTTGCAAGTTGGCCTCTAATCTCTCTTAGCCAATTAACCCTCCTCTAGTCCTTCATTAACTAGCCTAATCAACCTCTCAAGGAATATTAAATTTCTTTTTCTCTTCCCCATGTGATCTTTGACTTGTCACATCAAGTCACATGTGAATCTAACCCTCTTCTAAATATGTCATTAATTAGTCTAATCAAGTACTTGCACAACCTTAATCACTTAATCAAGTCAACCCTATTAAATGATTTCTCCTTTTGGACAAGGCATCTCCATTCCCTATGTGAATTTTTAATTCACATTTAATCCCCCAATGCATTTAAGGGAATTTTAAATTCCTTCTTTCATCCCCATGAGAATATTTGAGGAATTTTTAATTCCCCACTTGTCCTCTCACCCACATGGGGACAAGTACCTCCTTTATGAGGAGATCTTGTCCCAATCCCAAGGTACTATGTACCCTCTCCATGTCATGTACTATCCTTCCACCTCATGTACACATCCCCCTTTTTAAGCCATATCACATGCCACATGTCAATATGCGAGGGCTTGTGAGTTCTCAACTCACCTTAGCCCTACATCTTGATCTGGGTGGCTCAATCTTGACCATCCATTTCCCTAGAGAATCCAAAATTCTCTATAAATACCCCTCTTTTCTCTCATTTTGGAGAGATCATGCATTGTAGCCAAACTCTTGCAATTTTTTCCTAGAATTCATACTTAGCCATTTTCATGCTTGCACCCACTTACATCTATCTTCATATCATCATCTAGCTTGCATCTCTTGCCATCCAAGGACCATACAACATCGAAGATCGAAGGGCCAACCAAAGGACCGATTTGACACAAGGTAAAAGGTTCCATTTGTTGTTTTTATATTGTGTTGAATCCAACTAGGCTAATCTTGAGGTGTAGGTTTTCTTTAGTGTTATTCACATTACTTTGTTTGTTGCTCATTTTCTAGCACATATATTCGACTTATCACAGTATCAACTAGGCTACAACTAATCAGATGCTTAGAAAACTCAATATTGAACCAAGGAAGACAACCAACTGATTGGTGTAGAAAAATCACACACCCCTTTTATCTAGAGCTTCCAACACAAACAAACCCCTCTCATTAATGAAGGGATAAGATAACATGATTGAACATTGAGAAACATCAGCATCATTGCAGCACCAATCCACTTGGATAACCATCTCAAGCTTTGCCTCTATAGGAGAGAGCTCCCCTCTAAAGGAGAGGATAGTATGAGGACCCTTGCTTCTAAAGTCACCACTCTCCTTCTCCCACAAGCTCCACCTCAATAGAAATCATTAAGAGAGAAGAGAACTTTCCATCACACCTATAGTACCCAACTCCACCTCAATAGGAGAGGACTCCCCCTCAATAGGAGCAATCTCCACCTCAAGAGAAGAATTGAACTATAGAAACTAGTAGAAAACAACTTCAAAAGAAAGGGTAGACCGAATATCCTTAGGCATCACGATCTCTTGGAACATGAAGCAAGATTGAGAAAGTAACCTAGTAATCAACCAAAAAAACATAAGCACCTAAGTCTTCAAAAGAAGCATTAGGAACAACTCAGCCAACAAAAAAGAGACAACCCCAACATGCAGAGGCATCTCAAACTGACAAGGCATCAAGCTACCTTTCTAGAAAACAAAGCTTCCAGGGTAGCCCACATGAAGAAGCCGACGCGCACCCTCTAGCAGAGATAAATATGCAAAAATGAAAATCCAAACCCCACTAACAACATAGCAAACCAGGTGGGGATCCAAAACACGAGAAAAAAAACCTCTTCCCAAAATCACAAGAATATCTTCAATAAAACCATAGTGCTCACTCCAAAACAAGAACCAGAAAGAGGGGAAAAATCAGGGCTTAATGTAAAAGCTTAAGGCAACAAAAGAGATTCTACAATAGACACCAAGTCATAGTAACCCAAAGTGAGAACATAAATGTCAAAGCTCAAAAAACCATCAATGTGGTAGAGACCATCAACATGACATAGACCATCAATGTGGTAGATCATCAACATGACAAAACAAAAAACCTCCTCACACACCACTAGAGCAATAGAAGACTATAAAACCAAGCCCATAAAAGCCAAAGGAGCCCCCAATTCCAAAAAATAATCAACACGACATAAACTATCAATGCAACAAACCATTAGCACGGAAAACTAGAAAACCTCCTCACACGCCACCAGAGCAGTAGCAGACTGGAAAACCATGCCCACAAAATTCATAGGAGCCCCCAATACTAGAAAATTTGTATCAGCATAATTAGATTCACCCTCATCAATGTCTCCTTCACCAGAGGGATTTGAACTTTCTCCCCCGCTCTTCTTCCTACTCGCTCCCGCTTGATCCATTTGATAGAATTTTATGATGCAACCATTGTTGGTAAAGGACCAATCTAAGAATTTTTATGCTACTAATACAAATTGAAACATTTGAATCTTTACCACGAAGCCAAATTCAGAACTTTTGTTCTTACATCACTAGTAAATTCAAGAAATTAAAAAAGATTATTATTGTGCCTTAAAAATGTAGCAGTTGGAGGGAATTTGAAAGATTCCTCAAAATAAATTAATAATTCAAATTCAAGAAACATTCATGGTGATGGAAGGAGGCTATAAAAGGGAGTTCTATTTTTGCAAAGAGGATCTTTTGGTGGAGGGGAATTGAGGAAGGGAATTTTTGAAGGAGAATACTAAGATTTTTATTCATGAAAAGGAAAGATTTTGTGAGCTTTAGATTTGGAGAAATAAATAAAGAGCATATGGTTGGTTTGTGAACTAGATGTATTTTTCTTCATGTTGTAAATTCTTCTGTTGTTGAAATTATAATTTCTTTAGTATATTGTCACATGATGAACTACATTTTCCTTCTTTAATTTTCATATTCTTCTTTATATCTAGAAAATAAATCTTTATGTTCATCTTCTCTTCCATGTATTATATATTTTTCACTTTTGTTTTAATTTCTTTCCTTTCCCACATTTTTGTTAAAATAATACCCACTAAAAACCCAAATTTTATCATACGAGGGAGCTATTCCTCTAAAATTCAAAGGAATATTGCTAACCAATAGTGATCTCTCCAACTATTGGTTCTTTTGTCGTTGTTCAATAGGGAAAATCAAGGTCATTCTTCTAGGAAAAATTGTAGTAACAAATTTGTTTACCAAAAAATATAGACTCGTGATCAACTCTACCTGAAGCAATAACTATCTCTAGATGATTTAGATAATGTGGAAAAAATCAACTATCTTCACTGCATAGTATGAAAAATCTAGTAGATGGAGGGAAAATTTAAAATATATTAGGAATAATGAGAACACCTTCAACATAACCATTGGTCATCTATATAGTCCTTAATCATAAAACTTAAATTTATGAAGAGTTAACTATTACAATTTGAGAAGTATTTCTATAAAAAGAAATAATCAACTTGATAAAATAAATGAGTAATATAATGTGAGGCTCTAGAGTCTACAATTCAACTATGTGATAAAGATAAAGCCTATGTTAAAAGTTCATGGCCTTTTCATGTGCTACTGGAAGAATAATTTGAGGGAGAAATTGTGTGTTATTGCATGGCTTCCTATAATGTCTCTAGTCTCTTCCAACATCTAGTAACTATATGTCCCTCCTTACCATGAAAATTACAAGTATCTATTGATTTCTTATTTTCCTTAGAGGGAGACTCACTAGGATTATAATGTTTTATCATTTTTAGGAGTGGATTGGAATTTCTTATCTAAATTATACTTGGGCTTGGAGGAACTATCACTACCTAATGTAGATTCTATCTTAGGATTTGGTGTCACTTGACCTTTTCTATTGGATGATTGGGGAACCAATGCATACCTTTTAGAATTGGAAAGTGACTATAAATATGCTAGCTTATTATGTTCCCATGTCAAGTGATAAAAAAATACCTTAAATGAAGGAATGTTAAATGTAAGGTCATGCATCCATAGCAGAATAAATATTAGAAGAGGACACCTCAAATGGTCCTCAAAGCTTAAACAAGATAAAATGCATGCTTTTTCATATTTATGCTTTCCACAACCCTACAAACATGATTTGAGTGACTTGAATTGTACCAAAAAGTCTTCAATAGAGGAAAATGAATTAGGTGATAGTTTAGTCAACTTTTCCTCAATCTATAATGCACATAACTCATTAATTCTACCAAATAGATTCTTTTACTTATTCAAATTCTACTGAGGAGCTCTATAACAGTATATATGAAACAATAAATTGTCTACAACATGTAGTAGAATAAGACCCATGGATTCATCCATCTTGTTTATGTATGAAAACCTCTCATAGTCCCAAGTTAACTTAGGTGCATTATCATCCGATGTGGACCAATCCATTAGACATGACAAATATAGTCATATGAGGTTTTTATGTGTGATAGTTATTCATTGTAAGGTACTCAATAGAAGAAGTTCCCACAACACATTTTTTTAGTTTTACAAAATTAGTTAAATATTGGTTTTGAGTGTTTTTTGATTCTTTAAGGTACTTTAGGAAGGAAATTTAACCCCCCTCCCCCCACAACAATAAAAATAAAATCTTTTAAAATTTTGACAACTAAAAATAAAAAATAAAATATTTCACTTTACATTTGATATTTATGTATCTGGTAAATTTTTCAGAAAATCGATTTTGATTACAATGTAGATCATTGAACCAATTTTCAAATGCCACAACAATTATGAAAAATGGAGATATAAGCCAAAATTTATGATCCTAAAATCTAAAAAAAATTACTTCATTAGGCAACATAAATCACCAGCAATGAAATCTAAATGGGGACTAGTACCACTGGAAAGTGCTTGGAGCCAATTTTTTGACAACAATTCATTTTCAAAAAATGATTTTGTATACCCAAGTTATGCCAAAAATAACAAAATAGTCATTTTAGGACATTTAAAAGCAAGCAAGATGGTTGGTGGGTAGTGACTTGGTGGCCAGTAGGCAACACCTAGTTCTAGTAGTGATTGAGTGGAAACTGGTTATTGATAAGGTGGTATGAAAATGGTGATTAAGTGGGAGGGCGGTGGCGATTGGGTGGTGAAATTTTGGTAGTGTGTGAGAAATGGCATTTGATGATGAGTAGTGGATCACATTTTTGGGAATGAAACTATAGTGTTTCAGTCTTAGCCCCCCAATTGATGGAAACCAAGGGCTCTTGATTGATATGACAAAGGACTATGAAGAAACCTTATATCATCTATGCCAAAAAAATCATTGACAACCCAAAATAATTTCTTGAAACCTAAATTTTATCTGTAATTTTATCAGTATTAAAATACTATAGAATTATCAAAAAATGAAAACACATGCCACTATTTTTGTAAGTCATTGGAAAATTCCACAAATGTAAAAAAAATGTGTAGATGTGCCAAAATTTGATGCAAGTATGGGTACAACATCATATGACTATAGTACAATTTGTATAGTTTTGTATAATTTTTTACATATGAAATACAAATCCCTAAAAAATTGACCAAAAAATTCTATTTCTTTTATTTCAACATTTGACTAGGTGATCTTAGGGTTTTTGGATGTTGTAGATACAAAAATGAGTATGTTTGTATCCGAAGGAATTCTCTAATACCATAAGGTAAAAAAATGAAAAAATGAGAAAGACATTTTTTATTCTAAGCTTTGATACCATATTGGAGAAATGGTGAACCCATAAGTACAATAATCTATCAGTAAAAGACGAAAAGCCTTCCATGTAATTGAGATTTTCAATGAAAATTATTGCATTTCCTTAGAAAAATTAATTACATAGTAATATAATGTGAAACATAGAAAAATGGAACATTAAGTTTACTATATAAAACCTAGGGTCAATTCCACCTTTTTCTAGGGTTTCATTAGGATGCAAATCAACAAGGTGAATAGATTGATTTTCAACCACAAAGGTGAGTCAATCAGACCTAGATTTGATCCTTGTTGGTCTTGTAAATTGATTGAAATTGAATTTACCAAAAATAACCCTATTAAACTATGTGCCCTAATTTGAAATGCAAGATTCTGATAACTGGAAAACTATAACAAAAATCCAGACAATAGATATGAGAAGCAGAGTTCTATGCACCTATCCTACAAATTTAAGGCATATTTTTGAGGACATAGGTGCTTAGGGAATGAGTGTCCTTGTAGTGATTTTTTGGATCTATTTTTGTAGTCCTCTGATGTCAAATTTAATCTTCGTTCAATTCTCACCTATAAATTTTTTGAATCACTGTTAGATAATTATGTAGGTGAGTTTTCGTGAGTTGACAAGATGTAGGGATTCAAACACAACAATGATTAAATGATCTAAAAAATTCCTTCAATCCATTTCAAACTTGAAACCTACACATTCAAAGAGAGAGGAAGGGTTGTGTCATTTAGGGGCTTGCCTTTGTCAAACCATGTGTTAGTTTTTCCACTTCCACAATGGCAATGTCAATGATAAATCGATAAATGATAGGAAGGAATGATGAAATAAAAAAGTGTTGCAACTCACCACCCTTCAATGGATTCCTTGAAGGATTGAATTCATACACATCACTTCAAGGTCTTGGATATTGCTTATTTGAGTTGCTTGAATTCTTGAATTTCATGAAGACCTACAAGAGTTAGATCTCAAAAATATAATGATAACATAAACATGAACAAACTCAAATAAACTTTGACATAATGCTTAGATCTAGAATTATTGCAATAAATCATCTAATGGTTGCTCTTGACTTGCTCTTGAATTCTCTTGACAATAAGTTCTCCAATACTTTTCTAGATGTCCTTCAAAGGATGCAATAACTAGGTATTTATAGGCATTTATTCAATTTCCCAAAAATTAGATCTTGATAGTTGACTTTAGACAATTGAGTTGCAAATAATAAATTTTTGAAATCAACATATTTGAGATTGGAGGGAAAATAGGAGGAAAATCACACCTAGAGCATTAATGTCTTGGCCCTATTTTCCAAGATTTAGTGTTGGGGGCAAGGTATTAGCTAAACGCATTTTTTTCACGCTTGCAATTCATCGATAATTATTAAAAATGGGCCAATATAATGCATAAATTAAGAAATTAAGTACTCAATTAGGTCCAATAATTTAATGGGGGACAAAAATAAAGTGAAATTGTTTAGAGTGACAATTTACGGTGGTACATTTAGCCTGCACTTTAGTGAGAGTATGAACTTACACTTTGTCAAGAGGGGTCTAATTGTCCAAATGTTGAAGAGACAAGATGAAAAAGGATCTAGGGGGAGTGCACAAGCCCCCAAGATCCAAGATCCCATGGAAAACCAACATGAGCACAAAGGAACACACATATGTATAAAATGTAGCAAGACAACATACACAAACATTCATATCGAAAATACGAAGCATACACAATGAAAACACATGACATAACATAACAAAAATGGAAATGAGATGAAATCAAACATGGTGTGAACACAATGAAAACATGAAGAAAGGACACAAAGTACATGGACAAAGCACAAGGTTAGTACTAAATAGATTTGAGTTGGTAAGGTAAAGAGATCTCAATCTTAAATTATCTCAAATACCAAATGTCATCCATTGAATAAATGTTAGAAAAATAATCATTCTCATGAGGAATAATAATTTGTGTTATTCCACATCACTCATGATTCACATGGATCTACTAGCTATCAAGTTATGTTATGTTAGTTGTCCATGCAATATGATGGGTTACATAAAGCTAGAAAGTTATATTATGCTAAACACTCATGAAACACATGGCTCCACTAGAAAGAAAAGTGTTTTATGCTCTAAGGTGTCCATGTTAAAAAGAGGGTGCTCAAGTTCATGACACAAAAAACTCCATTATGTTGAATCCATGAACTATCTTGTAAAGTATCACTTTAGGGAGTGCATAAAACTCACCTCAGGGGGTGCATAAAGTTTAACAGATGAGGGACGAACAAAACTCACCTTAGGGGGTGCATAAAGTTTAATGTCATGGGGAAATTCACATTAAGGGGTGCATAAATTTTAACGTCATGTTGGGGGCTTCATATCAGGGGGTGCATTAAGTTTAACGTCACGGGGGATGAACAAAACTCACCTCAGGGGTGCATAAATGACAATAGGATAAGGCTAAAAAATTAAGGGTGTTATAACAACACCACCACAAAAGTTTATTTACAAAACAAAAAAGTGGATTTTCCAATAAATGAAAGGTGACACCTTAGGGGATATCATACATGACATCACCGCCAAGAGAGGACTAGTCAAAGAATAAAAAGATCAGCCCTTAGGGAATACTAGCCATATCATTACCACAAAGGGGAATATCTTATGCCAAGAAAAGTTGCACACTCTTAAGGGATATAAAGCCTAATATCATCACCAAAGAGACACTCACATAGGTCAAGAAGACCACACTTTGGTTGACAAGGTCACACTTCCTATGAGATGTATGCTGTCATCACTAAGAAGAGACCATTTCTTATGAAAACAATAAGCAGGGGACTATATGCCACCCTTAAAATGTTAGTGTAATTTCTACACTAACATTTTAAGAAAACACAAAGAAATCCCTTGCTAGAAGGAATGCACCTAACACAAGGCTACCTAAACCCTTTGCCCCAAAAGTGTAGGGATAAAGGTGAGGCAAAAGTGATTAAGATATGTTGCTCCTTGCAAGGTGAAAGATGATTACCTAAAGCTATGTTTATACCCCCATGGATGGTAGTGAGTATTGTGTGATACTACAACTACCACATGGAAAGGAGAAAAGAAAATGAATTTTAATCTTACTTTCCATTTGATCCCCATAAGGATCAGATTCTCGTAATGCCTTCTTTAAAGCATGACATTCATCAGAGAGATGTCCAAGTGTTCTATGATATGCACAGTAAGACATATTTGTACTCTTTCCTTTTTATATTCTTGGTCACAGATGGGTGGTAATGTAATGTATCCTAGTTTGAGAAGTGTTTCTAAGGCCTGTTTAGTCTTGGATATAGGATGTATTAAAGGTAATTTTTTAATAGGACCAATGGACTTTGTATTTCTTGGTTGGTGGAGAAAATGTTTGGTGTAAAGGTGGAGGATCTTGATAACCTATTCCTATAGTGTCTTCCAATGGTGTTTGTTCCAAAAGAGGATGGATTTCATGTTCATTCTTTATGTCACATCCTTGTTCTCTCAAGATCCTAAAGCCTTGTCCATATCTTTGTTCCAATTTAATGGGTGTGTTTGTAACTTTATTCTCACATGATGGACGATTGGTTGATGTGCCTTCCATGTGATTGGTATTGATAGGTTCTTTCATGTGCATCAGTTGAGTTATGCCTTGATATCAACTTTATGGATGTAAAATGAAAAACATTTCAAGTGGTGGTATGATAGGTGGTGTTGGTTGTTGGTATGGGTGATTAGACAATCACATGGAAGGATAAAAGGTTTCATTATTCTCATGATTATGCAAAGAATTATGTATGAATTCATTCATGCTCTCATCATCTTGTCCCAAGATATCCATATCATGAGGACATTCATTGGGAGGTGAAGGATCGTGAACATCCTCATTTAAATTAGGGTCATCACCAAACTTGCAGCTTGAAACATCAACTAAGGATTTCAAGGACATCCAAATTTTATCAAGATATCTAGCCATAATGATATGAGACTTAGCCATGAGGTTCAAATAGTTATGCAACTAGAATACAAAAAATAGATATGGATAGAGGCTTATGAGAGGGTTCTATCATAGAAATATGGGTCTAAAAAGGGAGAACAAAGGCACCCAGGGCATCTATGTCCTAAACAGGGTTTCAAAAAATTCAAAGTTTAACTATTTAGGGTGTTGTTTAGGATTCTCAAATATGTGTGCAAACAGGTTTGGCAATGAATATTTTTTATTTTTTTCCTAATTTTATGATTGTGAACTTAAGAATACGAATATAAAAGAATGTTGAAAGAAAACGATAGTTTTGAAACAACAATAACAAAATTTGGACAATAGAATACTATAGAGAACAGAGAAACAAAGATCTAAGCCGAATTTCAGTCAGAGGTGCCCAAAGGCCTATTTCTTGGATAGGTTTTTAGAAAATTCAAAGATTGATTGTGTGTGTTACTATTTAAGGTTTTCAAAGTTATGTACAAATAGGTTTGATAGTGACTATTTTTCCAAATTTTGTTGATTTTATGACTATGAAATTGAAAATGCAAGTGTGCAACAATGCTAAAAATGTATGAACAAAAAATGACAATTTTGAATACAATTTTCAAATCTAAGATGCAATAATTAACTAATTTCAAGATTCAAAATTCTAAGAATGATGATTTGATACAATTTTGAAACAACACAATGCAAATTTTCACTTTTTTGACCTAAATGAAAGATGCCTAAATGGATGCAATGAACAATTTTAGATTTTAATGACCTAATGAATGCAATTTGAATATAAATATTATCTAATATGAATGAAACAAACCCTCTTGCAACTTATGATGCAATATGATATGTAATTTTTTGAAATTTTATGACTTTTATGATATCAACATGAAACCCTAAATGAGAAATGCAATATAATACAATGTAAAACCTAGATCTAGGGTGGATTACTACAAATTTTAGAAGGTTTGTGATTTTTTCACATCAAGTTCACCAAAATGAAACATAGAAAAATGGAACCTTAAGTTTAATGTATAAAACCTAGGGTCAATTCCACCTTTTTATAGGGTTTCATTAGGATGAAAATTGACAAGGTGAATAGATTGACTTTCAACCACAAAGCTTGGTCAATCAGACCTAGATTTGATCCTTTTTAGTCTTGAAATTGATTGGAATTGCCCCAAATAACCCTGTTAAACTATGTGGCCTAATTTGAAAATGCAAGATTTTGATAACTAGAAAACTATAACAAAAATTTAAACAATAGATCTGAGAGA
The DNA here is from genome assembly GCA_007258455.2 of Sequoia sempervirens. Taxonomy (NCBI): domain Eukaryota; kingdom Viridiplantae; phylum Streptophyta; class Pinopsida; order Cupressales; family Cupressaceae; genus Sequoia; species Sequoia sempervirens. Next base: position 208,089,987 of record VDFB02000015.1, on the reverse strand, counting down.
GGTAGAGTTATGTGCACTTGTCCTACAAATTTGAGGTGGATTTTGGAGGACAAAGGAACCTAGGGTGTGAGTGTCCTTGTATATATTTTTTAGATTTGTTTTTGTAGTCCTTTGATGTCAGATCTGAGCTTTAGATTCCTTCCTATAAATTTGTTAGATCATTGTCAAATAATTATATAGTTGAACTTATGTGAGTTGACAAGATGTAGGGCTTCAAACACAACAATGAATAAATTATCCTCAAACTTCCTTCAATCCCTTTAAAACCTAAAACCTGCACATTCAAAGAGAGAGTAACGGTTGTCCTATTTAGGGTCTTGCCTTAGTCAAACCTCGTGTTAGTGTTTCCACTTCTCAATGGCAATATCAATGTTAAATGGATAAATGATAAGAAGGAATGATGAAATCATAAAGTTTTGTAACTCACCACCCTTCAATGGATTCCTTGAAGGAATGAAGTCATACACATCACTTCAAGGTCTTGGATCTTGCTTGAGTTGCTTGAATTCTTGAATTTCTTGAAGACTTGCAAGGGTTAGATCTCACAAATATAACGATAACATAAACATGAATAAACTCACATACACTTTGAAATAATGCTTAGATATATAATTGCTGCAATAAATCCTCTAATGGTTGCTCTTGAATTTCTCTTTTATGCTCTTAACAATAATTTCTCCAATATTTTTCTAGATGTCCTTTATATGATGCAATAACTAGGTATTTATAGGTATTTATTCAATTTCCCAAAAATTAGATCTTGATAACCAACTTTAGACAATTGAGTTACAAATAATAAATTGTTGACACCAACATGTTTGAAATTGGAGGGAAAATAGGAGGAAACTCATGCCTAGGGCATGAGTGTCCTAACCCTATTTTCTAGGAATTTTAGTGTCAGGGGCAAGGTATTAGCTAAATGCATTTTTTCCCACTTGCAATTCATCAATAATTGTTAAATGTGGGCCACATAATGCATAATTTAAAAGATAAAGTACTGAATTTTGTCCATTAATTTAAGGGGGGATAAAATATAAGGTGAAATTGTCAAGGGTGACAATTTACGATGGTACATGATGAAAAAAAAAATTACTATATTAGCAAGTTAAAAATCCCTAAACCTCATAATATTATGCCAAGTGTCTTGATCCTATGAATTGAGACAAAAAAAAATAACACAACCTAAGTAAGCTTAAGACTAAGGTGTGAATAGGTCCTAAAGTCTAAATGGTTAGATAAAGTACCAAATTCACACCAACAATATTATCCTATGTAGTTATTTTAATAGGAATTAATGATTGTATTAGCATACATATTTGGGTGTCTTTGGTGGTGGAATCTTTCCCAAAGGGTTCCTCCATTTATATTTGATGTTTATATGGTCTTCATTTTTTATATTTTGTTTTCCTATTTTAGATTAATATTATTGGTTTAATCAAATAATTAATTTACTTAAATAACTATCTTTTTAATATTCATATTGCCATTTACTATGTTAGTTAACATTTGGTACCAGAGTTGTGACTTAATTTTTAGAAAGGGACACCTTTCTTGTAGTTTTATGGGTTGTTTATGGTTGTACAATAGGAGTATTTTGTTTAGTGGTTTTATAGATCTGGGTGTGGTTAGAGATTCCATGACAAGATGTCTTATTTAGAAATTTAGAAGTTCAATTACTTAAATTATGAGATACAGAAACCAAAAATGAAGGATCCTTTGGAAGAAAGAGATCAATGGAGGGATGTGACAAAAAAGGAAAACCCTATAAAGTTATTAGATGAAGAATAGAAGAAGCTCAATAAGAAGGCTCATTAAATAATATGAATGTGTCTCTCTATTTCTATCATTCTAAATGTATTTGAGAAGACTTTTGAATATAGTCTATGGAGAAGGATAGGTGAAATATACCAAACTAAGAGTCTTGAACTAACAAGTTTTATTTAAAATAGAAACTATATTTCTTAAAAATGAAGGAAGGAGACTCATCTTCATACAAAGCATAACGCGATGGTGGTGATATGTTATTTGGAGATATAGGCTCACATTATATTGTTAGCAAATGGAAGGTAAAATTTTGGTTTAGTTATGGGAGAGTAATATATTTCATTGAAGTGACATAAATTATAGGATTAGTGTAAAATTTACTTTCAATTTTTAAGGTGAATGGTGTTGTAGGTTAGTTAGAGTGGATTTGGTGTTGGCTAATAGATATCAGTGTGGTATTACATAATTAAGCTTGATCCACCTACTTATTGTAACTTAAGCTATGTAATTGGGAAATCTAGTTAATGTATGTTGTTGTACCATAGATTGGGCCATGCTGGTGAAAAAATCCCTAAAATTCAAGTTAGTATATATTTTTTATGGTTTGTTTGATTATTGTAAATTTGATTTTTTTGAGCACCATGTGTTTGGAAAACATAATAGAGTCAAGTTTAATTATGATAGCATTATAGAAAATAGGTTATTAGAGGTAATTAATATTGACATTTCTTGATCTTGTAGATGTGTAAGGAGTAGGGTGGCTACTTTATGAAATGTGTAAGAGGTAAGGACATTAGTGAGGAGCACACTCACACGTGTGAGAAAGGAGTAGGGTAGGTATGCATGCTCACACATGTGGGAGCATTAGGGAGGTATGAACACTTGTCAAGTGATGGATAGTTTAGATTTTAATCCATGTATATGGATTTAATGGTTAGGTTTAAATTGAAAAGGATTGAGGGTCGTGTTTAGATTTAAAATTATAGGAAATGGTAATGGGATTTAATTTGTCAAAATCAATTAATTAAATGGATATTAATTGATTGATTTAGTTGGACAGTTTTGGGATAAGGTTAAAATTAACTAATTAAATATAAATTTACTTTATTAAAGATGAGGGTTGAAGGTAAAGGATGAACCAATTAGTTAAATAAATAATATTTATTTATTTAATTTATGTTTAGGATAAATTAAATTCAAGCGTGGTTGGGTATGTAAAAAAATTAGGTGTCTATAATTCTAACTTGTCTAGGATTTTTAAGGTGAATGAAATCTAATTCCAACTCATATAGTCTTATTGTAGGTCAAAGACCTAATTATTCCTTTATGGTGTTACAATCCTCCTAAAATTTGAATTAATTTTATAGGATCAATGTAGAACATATACTTGTTGGAAGAATGAAGAAGGTGCCCTCTGGGTTTGTTGTCATTGATGCCAACATTGGTTGGTAACTGACTAAGTAAACTACATGTTTATGTTGATATGGTATTTTGGTTTTTCCAAATCTTCTCAATAAAAGGAAACTCTATGAGTTTTTGTTATGTTGCTTAGGAGTGTCAGTTACAGGTATAAAAAAAATTTTAGTGAGCTTGTGTGATCTGGTTGAGTTATCCAAGTAAAAAAATTTTGGTACTCTTTTGGCCGATAAGTCATTTTGAATTTTGTATGTTCACTTTCAATTAGGTCAACCTAATTGATGCTGGAAAATATGACGGTGTATATATATGTGTGTATGATGGACAGAAGAAGTTTGTGAAGATATAGAGTGTGTATGCGAGTGATGTGACAAATGAAATAGTGAAAAATGATTTATGATGATTGTACATATATGCAATCAAAGCAAAAATTTGGTGTTATCAAAGCTTAACCGGAATTGTTTTTTGTACTTTGTAGGTGCACTTATCCAATTCATTTTTTGGTGTGAGCCATACCCTTTTGTATCTTGGATATATGCCATATTTTGTATTTAGGTTGTGAGCCTTTCAAGGATAGTGTATCCTAGTAGTGAGCCATGTAATATCTTATGACCGGTTATAATATATTGTGAGCTAATCCTCACCATGGTTTTTCCAACCTTGGGTTTCCATGTAAAAATCCTTGTGTCAATGTGTCATGATCTCTTTTGTGTTTTGGTTCACTATTGCATCTAGATGTGGATTGTTAATTGGATGGTTAATAATTAATTTTGTTAGCAGAATACTAATTCACCCCCCCTCAGTATTTGGTGTGTTCAACAATTGGTATCAGAGCTTCATTTGTCTGAAAAGTCTTACAGCTTGAAGAAGGTCCCAGAATTTGAATACATGGCTAACAAAAGCTATCTTGCTTCTCCAAAATAAAACTTTGTATCTGAGGAAATTAATGTTGCTCTTGAGGAATTGGATAAAAGTGAAGCTGAGAAGGAAACTATGAAATGAAGTATGAAGGAAGCAAATTAATGCATTAGGAAGTTAAGAGAGCAGATGAAAAAGTTTAAGGAAAGGCATAGGGAAGTCAGTGATCAAATGAAAAAGGAAAATGAAGACATTACCAGAATAAAGGTGTAAGTAGAAGAGAAGAAGTGAATCGAAGAGTTTTAGAAAGCTGAGATCCAAAATAAGACTAATGAATGTACAAAGCTTGAACAAGAAGTGGTAACCCTAAGAGCTAATCTAGAAAAATTAAAAGATCGTGAAGAAAGGTTCAAGAAAAGTTCTACAATACTTGATGAGTTGATTACATCTCAGAAACCTACTAAGGATAAAGGTAGTCTAGGACTTGAAGAAGGACAAAGCTCAAAGGATAAATTGGTTTCCAACAAAGTAGACAATCAAAGGAAATTTCAAGGAAATACTCATCAAATCAAGATTCAAAGGAACAATACTAGAAGGATTTCTATCCGACAACCTAATGCTCAAAGATACCCCTCTTTTAATAGATTTTGTTTCTCATGCAATAAATTCAGACATAGAGCAAAAAAATATAGAAGTAGGATGAACCAGGATAGAATGAGTTAGAATTTTGGATTCTTTACTGGACAATGCTCTGTTTACAAGTTTGGACATAGAGCTACTGAATGTAGAAACTAGATGATGATGAACAAATTTAATACTGGTAGAAGGATTCAATCTTTTCAAGGCTATTGTTACACATGCAATATCTTTGGACACAAGGCTAATCAGTGCAAGTCAAGGATGAATGCAAATCAGTTTTATCCAGGATATGTTGCATGCTACACTTGCAATAAACTAGGACGTATTTCAAAATTTTGTAGGAGCAAAATTGGGAGGAAACCTAATCTGGAAAAAAATGTTACAAGTATGAGCTAGTCCAGTGGTTTTGTCATTAATGTTGTCATTGATGTCAAAATAGTTCAATTTGTTGCAGATTGTACATGTATAGCTGAGATTCTGCTGAGATGTTGTGAGTACATGGAGCTATTTTTATGTCGTTGCAGATGTGTTGTGTTGATGAGTTTCCAAGTGATTTTTAGAAAATTAATAAAGAAGAGAAGTCAGAGTGATGAATGTGTTCATAATGTGCTTTGTGTTTCTCCTGTGTTGATCCTATGCTTGTGCAGATTTGAAGATTTGATAATTGTGATCTTGTGGTGATATATCCTGAGTTTTAGCTTCTAGTGTTCATTGTGTTGATTTACTTTCTATTATTTGTGTTTCATGCTCTTACTTAATAACAAAATAGTGTGCTTGTGGAATTGATAAGTGTTAAAGTCTTAAGCTTGGATTTTGTGACAATTGATTTACCCCCCCACTCAGTTGTCCTATGCATGTTTAACAATTGGTATCAGAGCCTTGGTTCCTTGGTGTAGAGCTTAACCGCTTAAGGAAGATCCGATGGCGCATAAGTTGGCGATCCCTATGTTTGATGGAACTGACTACAATGATTGGAAGGGACAAATGATAAAGGATATATTATCTCTCTTGGTTTCAAGACCTAGAAGGATGTTGAGATGTAGTATACACCCCTATTTAGTGGTCCTACTACTGCAAATGATATTTCTGCTTATGAAGAAAATGAGAAGGAAAAATATGCTATTTGTAGTGGCTTATCTAAAAATGAGTGATCTAAGGTTCTTTCTTTGGATACTACATATGAAGTCTGGAAGAAGTTGGAAGACATGTATGAAGGAAATGAAAGAGTGAAACTGACAAAGAAGTTGGCAGCAAAGCGTAGATTTGTAAATCTGAAAATGGAAGAAGGTGAAGAATTTACAAGATTCTTTTAGAGGGTTGAATTGAATACAAATGAAGTTTGAAATCAAGGAGGAAAACTATCAGATGAAGATATAATTGAGAAGATCCTGATCACCCTACTGGATTGCTACAACGATAATATCTCAGTTATTGAAGAAATGTATGATCCTAATAAGTACACTTTAGAACAGTTGTTCAACACCTTGCAAGCATTTGAGATGAGAAAGTTCCAGAAAGAAGACAAGATAGAAGAAAAGACAGAAACAACATTTAAGGAAATGAATATTGAAGACAAAAAAGATAGTGATTGTGATGGTGATGATGAGTTGGAAGCAAACTTCACCAGGAAGTTGAAGAAAGGTACCAGAAAGTATAAAGGTATGTTAGCCTTTAAATGTTTCAGTTGTGAAAATATTGGTAATTATGATTCAAGTTGTCTAAATAGAGTTGTACATAAGAAGAAGGATTATAAGGATAAGGATAGAAAGGATAAGAAGTATAAGAAGTTGTATTATGTTAAAGAAGAAGAAAGAATTTCTGATGATGATCTTGAGAATGAGGTTGATGATAGTGAATGTTTATTCTTAGCCTTGGAAAGTAAATCTATATCCACTAACCCTGGAAAATGTGTAAGCAAGAAGGCTCTATAGAATAAGAGGAATAGGATGGAAGGTACTTTGGTTACCATTTTTCATGCAAGACAAGATGAAGACTACTAGGTAATTGATAGTGGATGTTCTAATCACATGACCAAAGATAAGAGTAAGTTCACTAAACTTGAGAAATACAATGGTGGTTTAGTTATGTTTGGTGATAATTCAGGAGCTAAGATTTGTGGGAAAGGTTCAATTAGTTTTGATGGAGTGCATAGTATTGGTGATGTATATCATGTGAAGGGTTTGAGGCATCACCTTTTGAGTGTTGGTCAGATGTGTAGCAATGGTTTTAAACTTGTGTTTCAAAATAATACCCGTGCAATCAAAAAAGGATCCGGAAATGGAGATATGGTTGCTACTGGAAGAAGAACTCATGGAAACATCTATCAGCTTAAGGGAGTTGATGGTCAATGCCTTGTATCTCAAATCAATGAAAGTTGGTTATGGAACCAGAGAATGGGACATGTAAATTTTGATAACCTGGTCAAAATCAGTGCAAAGGAGATTGTTCAAGGGATGCCTAGAATCACAAGACCTGCTAATGCTATTTGTAGGAATTTTCAATTGGGGAAACAAACAAGATGCAACTTTAAGGGAAAAGAGCACTCTACTACTGAAATGCTAGAGTTAGTTCACACTGATCTTTGTGGTCCAACTAGAACTAGAAGCCTGAATGGTGACAGGTATTTCATGTTGCTTATTGATGATTATACTCGAATGACATGAGTTTCTTTTCTTAGAGAAAAGACTCAGGCCTTGGATAGGTTTAAGGTATTCAAAGCAAGAGTAGAAAATGAAGTAAATTTGAAAATAAAGTGTTTGAGATTTGATAGAGGTGGAGAATTCACTTTTGGTGAATTTAATGTATTTTGTTAATACTATGGCATAAAAAGATAGTTCTCTGCTCTGAGAACCCCTGAGCAAAATGGAGTAGTTGAAAGGAAAAAAAAGACACACTATTGGATTTAACACCATTTTCCAAAGGGCGTTCGTTGGTCATTCGACAAATCTTTGTTGGAAGAGCAATGCAATGGAAAAAATCTTTCCATCGCTATTTTTTCATTGCAAGGCCGACGAAAATTAAACTTTGAAATAATAAGGAAGAATCGTCGGTCGACGGCATCATAAAATACTTCAGGATTTCATCAGAATATCTACGAAAAATTTGTTTATCCATCGAAGAATTACACCAGAAGTTCATCACCGGTTCGACGAAATGAGCAAGCAGTAGCATCGAAATAACAGAAGACATTCGTCGAAATTGCGATGAAATACTCAAGTAGTAGCGTCAAAAGAACACCAAAAGTTCCTCGAATGTGTGACAAAATAGGCAAGTAGTAGTGTTGAAACAACACCAAGAGTTTGTCGACTTTGCGATGATATTATCAAGGAGTAGCATCAGAAGAACACCAAAAGTTTGTCAAAAGTGCAACGAAATGGGTAGGGAGTAGCATGGTAGCAACGTCGAAATATCGTCAGAAGGGCAATGAAATGGGCAGGGAGTTACGACAAAATCGTCGTCGTAGCTATAGCAACTTCGTCGAGCCTTTCTGTTGATTTTTCGGTGGTTGTCATCGAAATTGCGACGAAGAAGCAAAATTTTAAAAAAAAAAAATTCGTGGAAATGTACCATTGTGGAGACTGACGATTGATCATACATATAGACTGCATATTGGTTTGATGCTTCAAATAATGCATTTCTTATATTGAAAAGTGCATTACCTTATTGAGCTTCTCTTTTTTTTTAGTATAGTTTAATATTCTCTACTTAACAAGGCCAACCACGTGACGGTGGAAGATCATTTGGCCCCTCCCCCCCTCACATCACTCTCAATTCCCCATACCCAATCATATAACATTAATCATTGATTCATCCATTAATAACATATAACATTCATTCATTAACATATAACATTCATTCATTAACATATAACATTCATTAATTAACATATTCACATTCATTCATTAACAAATAATATTCATTCTTTCAGTTTTTACATATTATCAAAAATATGGTTGTCATGATATGATTACAATCACTTTTTTTTTGTTTCTTTTTCAAAGCTACATAAAGCTGAAGTGGAGTATCATTTTCTAAATCAATATTTGTCCCCCTTTTAGTTGTTCTGCCCTCTACTTGTGATCTTAATGTACACGTAGTCGTGTGCTCATGACATGGACGCTACTTCAAGGGGGGATCTGCTGCAATAAGAAAGAAATGTTAAACTGATATGTTTTATTATTATTGTTACAAGTATTTGATTAATTAAAAGAACATTAGAGTGGTTCTCTTTACCTTATGGGTCCACATCATGTTCTTGAACTTTTGTTATACACTCATGCTCAACATGTTGAACACCCTCTAAATCTTGATCTGCAGTTAAAACACGAAAGGTTACATTAATTAATACACCAATTGAAATTAAATATGTTTAAGAGAACATGAGGGTTGTCCTCCTTACCGGATGGGGCCACATCATGTTCCTAATCTTCTCTAGCCTAATCATGCTCAAAACGTTGATCATGGTCTACATTCTCTAAAGTTGAAACATGAAAGGTTACATTAATCAATACACCAATTGAAATTAAATATGTTTAAAAGAACTTTAGAGTGGTCCTCTTTACGATGGGGCCACATCATATTCCTGATCTTCTCTAGCTTGATCATGCTCAACATGTTGATCACGCTCTACATGCTCTAAAGTACCGGGATGCACACCATGACCTTCATCTGCACATTGCTCCACCCTCACCAGGCTGCATTCCAATGTTATGTGCAGTATTATCATTGCTTGAATGTTTAAAAAAGAGGCATGTAATTACTTTATGGTGGAAATTAATATTGAATAGATTGCACAAGTATTCAATTTTAAATAAAATTTATTGATTTTATTTACTGGTCGATCAATGGAAGAATTGTGTTTGCCAGTCAAGACTCTTAGGCATTTAGCCACGACTCCATAGCCTTGCTAGAAGGCAATCTTCAGGTCCTCTTTGTGGGAACTTTGTTGAATTCAGAACCCTACATTTTTGTAGATCATGAATTTTGCTTCTATGGTGTGATAAAACCAAAATTGTTTTCAATTTATTATAGTTTGGATGCACTATTTCATTTATTAATACTTACAATTCATGCGGCTAATTTCATATAACCACCAGAGCCAAGTTTGTGTTGCTTTCTGCTTTTCTAGTCTTGCCTTTGTTGCTTTTTGATGTGTCGAGGCGACCTATGAAAAGTATGGAATGGATAGATTATGTAAAAGAAAAGTAA
>VDFB02000015.1:208053967-208077203 GCA_007258455.2 Sequoia sempervirens | reverse complement strand
AAACATTTTCCTCGTATTTAATTTGAACAATTACAATGAGATAAACCTGTTGGGTAGAAGTGGTTGTAGATACATCGCGATTTGTACTCTGGGCCATAGCCTTCTCCGTACAAGCAATGTTCCCCTATGACAAAAATTAAATATAAAAAAACATTACGAAAATGAAACCAATAGACTTATGAAAAAAAACATAAGAATAAAATGGTATATTGGAGTCATTAATTGGAGGTTGGGTAAAATGGTACATAATACGTACCACCCCCATAGTAATTGTGTTTGTAACTAAGCGATTCAAATTGTAATCAATTAGCAACTCTTCCCTATAGTTATTGATTCTTTATCGCATACGTATGTTTCCTGCAAGTACTAATATGTAAATTGGGTTGCTTATTTTGCTGGACCCAAGTCATGTACCGCTTATAAACCCTCAGTAATACTCCCTCATGCTTTTAATACCTTCCACAATGTACATAGCCACTCCTTTATTTTGATCCTTATCTTTTAGTTGTATATAATTTGCTGACAGTGCATACCTACACATACTTCATGTATATTGAACCAGTTGCATCCAATGTTTTGTAACTCAGAATAGGGTCCAACATACTTCATCAATTCAGTAATCGTAACAAACCTTTATGCCTTCCATGCAAAATAGGCTCAAACTATGTAATGATGATGGTGCTATGCGATATATCTTCTCATTTACACAAAAATCGGTGTTTATTGGAGGAAGTTCCTTGGGTACCCATTGTTTTCATAGATGTTTGTACCTCAAGCACACCTCGACGTTGCCTATGCTCTCATCATCATAAGAACATGACCCCCCTTCAACAAGAATTTTTTTTATGCATTTACTGAATTTTCTTCTAGTCTTTTGACCTCTAGTTGATCTCCCTCTTTTAGACATACTACATGTCTCACTTCCCTCTTCTCTTCCTGAATTTCCCTCGCTCGAGGAAGACAAATTTGACAAATACCTATTTGGTGGTACCTGTAATTGTAAGGATGTTGGATGAAGTTCTTTCATGGTGATGTGATCCCAAGGTGACATTAAGATTAATCTATCATTTCATCACTAGAATTTTACAGGTTATAAGGTAATCAAGTCTTGATAGATTACAAGCTATTGTTACTACCGTCCAAATGTGTCCATCACAAATCAAATCTACTAAACATTTTAGCTCCCAAACTTTGTAACAAGTGTTAAATGAGACTATGGTCCACCAGTTACACAACCAAGGCCTCAAATGTATTCTCTAATTGTAATCAAAGGACTTTTTCTCTTCATTCAAGTAAATAAACTTGAAGGGAAACACCACCAAGTGGTTTATTGGACACCTACATGACTAAAAATAGAAGCAAATTAACATTTAATTTCCATATGTCTAAGTGGTTAACGGGGAGGGAGTGTGTACTAGGCCTGGTTAAGTTATCATAAGTTTAAACTTTGGCAATAAATTTTTAAGTCATATTAAATCTTCCTATGTCTAATTGCTAGGGAAATTTTGGTATGTTTTAAGGTAGGATGATTGATGAAAGAGCCCAAAGACTAGCCTTTCTCCATGGTATCCAGGTATAGCATACAGGTCTTCCTTATACGTTGGACATGATTTAAAGAACTTAGATAGGAATTATTCATTTAACCTAAGGTTTTCTCATAATGCCATCATTGGAAAAGTATGATCAAATTCTTCTATTATGAAGAATTGGTCTATTTGCCTCTAGTAATCACTATAAATGTTTGTAAGGATAAAATGACTAATTGCATCAAGTAGGAGAGAATCAACTTTGAGTTCTTCAAAGATTATATTCCTCTATTCATAATTTTATGGGTTGTGTGTGGAGGAGGTTATCACTACCAAGAAGGGAGGAGACCTTTCCTTATATTCTTTTATAATTTTCATTATTCTTATTTATTTTACACCTACATTTACAAATACACATACATATGCATTTACTGTTTTCATTTATTTCTCATGTAGCTTAATAGTTTGATCTGATGGAGCCTCAAATTTAAGTCCTTGGTTTCCTTTTGTTACTAGTTTGTCTTGATTATTTGGAAGGTACCTGGGGCTGAATTTTTTCTTTGCTTCCATAAAACCTTGGTGTTCTATCTTTGGGTTGGGTTTTTTCTGTCGTTACCTTTAGAGGAGGGGTTCTAAAAACAACTTATGTCCCATTGAATCGTCTAGGCCAGACCCCTTTTTAATAAAAATGCTAAATATTTTGCTTGCCCCTTTTATTTATTAAAGTCTGGGTTGGTTTGTGGCTCGCACTTTTAAAACATTGAGTCATTGACTGTCGTTGCCCTAGGCGGTGTCCCTTTCCCCTTATTTTCTTCTAAGTATTTTTAATTTTTTGTAGGGATTATTTTGATGACCGTCGATTTCCCTACGGTTGATTTTTACCATTCCTCGCGATCTCACGATGACACCATCGCTGGGCTGTTTGGTGATCGCGATATCGTGAGCGGGCGCCACATGTCCCAGTTTGCCGATGCTGAAAAGAGTAAAAAAAAAGTGTTTAATATGTGTATCGGACTTTAGTGCATTATGGAGCGGGTTACTAAACCACATGTGAGATGCACGTGCTCATGATCAACGGCGATGTTTTAACCTTGTTGAAAAAAGCTGCTCGATGGATAGGTATTGATGCTGCTCCATGTTATGTATGATCGTAATTACTGATGAAGGGAATCAACGGTTGCCCGCTATCGCATGATCCTAAACTTAAGGGAGTTTAATGATCGTGATATTGCGGGTGGGCACCACATGTATTCTTTTGGTGCTGCGTATTATGGTGGGTCCTTGATAATGACACGGAGATGTTGTCACCTTCTTTGAAGGTGACCGTTCGATAATCTGACAGAAACAAGAGATTGACGAAAAAGATTTAAATTTGCGTCAAATACAATTGAAGCTGTTGGCGCTGCATGCAAGTAAGCTTTAATGGTGGACGAGACGTCTTCTGGCCATTTCTCATAAATTCTAAGTATTTAATGTCAGGCTATCTTCACCACAAGGGCATTCAAGTGTTTTCTAAGCGGTCTAGAGCCAAAGATAGAGTTTTTTCAAAGCAATTACAACAGGGTTTGATTTTCTGCAGGGCGCGAAATCCCGTGAGTTACTTTCTTTATCACTATTTCTGTTTGAATGTGATTCTTGTGGAGGGTTGTTTTGTGTTGGTCAATGGTTTTATGGATTAAGGTTCTAGGGTTACTGGCTCTTTTGAATTGTGGAAAATTGCAAAATTCTACTGTAATTTTGTTTTGGGTAGCCCTAGATTGTTCACAAATTTGATCTTAGGAGAAGCCTTGGTTGTTTAAAATGGCGCCACTAAAGTAGCATTCTAGCCATATTGATTATTTGCGAAGGAATCTATACAATGATTTCCTTGACCAATTCCCTTTGTCAACAAATGACAAGAAGAGGGGTTTGATCTTAATAAATGGGACAGCCTTAAAGGTGAGGGATTAAGATATAAAACCTATAACATTGCGGATGCTAGGGTAGAAATGACAGGCTTGGAAATGTTTAGGAGATGGTATGGGCAGTGAAATATGTCTCATCCTTTTTCAAATGGTTGGAGATATGATATGGGAAAACTTATGGTGCAAAATGTATTTCTTGATGTTGACCTACTCAGGGTAGTGGCTACACCATATGATCCCGTCACAAGGATTATCAGGGATAATGATGGCGGGGTTTTACTGAATATAAATACAAATTAGATTCGGTAGGTTTTTTATTTAAGTGAATACAACTCATTCTTGGTCTAGATAGACCTTGATGAAATGGAGCAGGAATATGCCAGGGCACAACCTCTTTTCAGATTAAAGTTGCTTCCTCCTTATCTAGCCAGGGTGGGCAGTTCAACGATTCACATCAACTCAACTGACCGGGAACCTTTCAGGTTGAGTTATTTTGTTGATCATTTCTTGGCAACTTTTTATTCACTTTGCCAAATTTTAGGTTTCAGCCCTAATACCGAGATGCCCATTGCTTATATGTTTATGGGAGCTCAAATTCAACATCCTAACTTTTTTGTAGTGTATGACTATGCTTCTTTCCTTGCTGAAAGGGTACATGAGGGTTTGCTGAACTTGTATGTGGGGGACACTGGTACTCCTTTCTTTTGGTACTCCTTATTAATGCATATGTTCTTGTACAAGAATGCTAATTTCTTCTTAGAGAAAATGGAGTTGAGGCAGGAGATGAATGGAGAAAAATTACCAGTGCAGGCTTAGAGTGCAGACTTGTCTTACAACAAAGGAGATGCCAATTTTGTGCAGTTTGATAACTGCTTTGCTTCTAGGCTCAGAGCTAGACTGATGGTGAATGTGCCAAGGATTCCTGAGGATTTGCACGACTTCCTCTGACCCAAAGTGAGGAAGCCTGATTTGAAGGTGTGTCATAATTGGGGTGACATCATTCTATACCTTGTAAGCACTGTCCTAAGGGTTTATGGTTTCTAGGGATCTCCTCATATTCTCCCATATAATGTACCATCAAGAATGGGATTTGTAGAGGTCATGTGGCAACTAGGTTGCATTCATGAAGATAATTTGACAAGAAAAGGAAAATGGACTTTGTTCCCTAATTATACTGTTGTTTCAAACTTTGTTTTTTTCAAGGGAGGATGGGTTCACTTTGATAGATATTTTGATGACTACCATTTGAAGAGTGGATGTAGGAGGCAACATGACCCTGAGGGATTCTTTGCCCTATTTAGGCAAAAAATTAAGGGTGGAAAGTTTTCTCATGTTTTTAATTTTCCTGAGGATTTGATTAGAAATGAGTTCGATTTGAGCCAATAGGAATTAAATAAAGAGAAGTGGATTGCTTATGAGAAAATGTTGGCCATTGATCTGAGGGACAATTTTTTAGTGAAAATTGAAGTGTCTCCAATACTCCAAAATTCAGCACCATCAGAAAGAGAATGTTGTCCTGATTCCAACGCAACTTGAACGGGGAAAAAAGGACTCCGTTTGTGCAAGTTACAACCGGTCAAACTTCTAGTCAAACTAGCTCTAGGGGTCATCCAGAAGGTGAAAAAAATTATCATCTCAAAAATTGATGGACCCAGCATCATCGCGAAGAGCTCGTCGAGACAATTCCGGCAATGTTTGTTTCATCAAAATCCGACGTCGTATGCTCAAGATACAGGTGGTCAAAGTTTCAAGTTGACTTTTGAGCTAACTGTACGGATGATGACATCAATAGATCATCCGTACCGTACAGAATCCACATGGATGAATTCTGACCCAACATGTGGTAGGTGATTCAACTATACGGACCAATCAGCAACTAACACGTGTCCGTCCATACTGATGACGTAGCTCTCTGTACCCCGAGGTGGCATCACACGTGGCGGTCCAGTCAACGACATGTCAATAGCCTCGTTAGCATCTCCGCTGAATAGGAGATCGACACGTCGAAGGCCTCATCAGCAGCTTTAGCGAATAGGAATCTGACACGTGGCTAAGGATGGTCGGCGATTTCATTTGGTTGTTTTAACAAAAAGGACTAACGGGTTCGAACCCGTGATCTCTGTGCTAATGGCCGACGGTTCGACCGTTGCACCCGTGACAGGTGCCCATACTATGTATAGCTTGTCGTTGCTTTTGTTGTTTTAAAATGTGGGTTGAGTGATAAAATCGAAGCCGGTGGGGTTGGAACCGCTGACCCCATGGCCACTAAAAGGAGTATTAACCGTTGAACCACTGAACCGTCCACATGTATATATAGAGGTCGATTGCTTTTGACATGTATCTATGCCCGAATATATAACAAAATGGCTTAATAAGCCATAAACAAGTACAACAACCTAACCATAAATGAAAACCAGAAGCTAATAGAAGACAAAAGAGATGTTGTATGAGATGGTAAGGGAGTTAGGCATTTATTTTGATGGTTAAGCCTTTTTAGGCAAATTTTATGTATAAAAAGAGGGGTAGAGATGGGCTTTTCCCCAAGTCAAGGTGGTGAGAATGAGAGAATGCTCAGGAGATTTTGCAGACATTTCTGCACATCAGAGGAACATTATGCTGCTGTGCTTGAAGGAGATAGTCCATAAAGCAATTGTAACTATTTTTGGAGTATAATCAGATTGGTCACTCCGTTGGAGAGGGGCCCAGAGATGTAGTCCTTAGGGACGAACTCCGTTATCAATTGTGTTTGTCTTCTCTTTATTTTCTCTCTTTATTTTCAGTTCATTATCTTGGCCATTATATTATGTTAATTTGTTCATTTAAGCATTGTAATAAGTTATCGTTTTGCGTTAAGCATTCTAAAAGAAATTGTCCTAGATCCTAAATATATCAAGTTGGTATTAGAGCTTTGTGTGTGGCTAGTATTGCAAAAATTGAATGCTAACAAGATCCAGGTTTCAACGAGGTGAAGGAGAACTTGAAGAATATAATCCTGAGATCGGAAGATGAAGGGCTAATCCACCGTCACAAATGGAAGAAAAATAATGTGGACAAAGTTCAGAGCTCAGTGACAAGGATTTCCAGAAGCTATTTCTTGATATGAAGGCGATGGTGGAGGAACTTTATGCAGACAAGAAGAAGTGTGAAAAGGGAGGTTCTTCAAAGCACAAGAAGCAGGAAGATCATAAAGACACAGAGGAGAAAGCTCCAGAAACTCCTTCTCCTCCATCTTCTCCCTCTTCTTCTTCTCCCCCTTCTCCTTCTCCTTCTCCTTCTCCTTCTTCTAATGTGAATCCATTTAAGAGCAAGTATAAGCCTGTTGTTAAGCTAGATGTAAAATTTGAGTTACCTAAATACTGTGGGGAGTTAAATGCTGAGAAGTTAGATGATTAGGTCCAGCAAGTAGAAGTATACTGTAGGATTCAAGACCTAGTAGAAGATGCTTCTAGGATTCAATTAGCCACTCTCCGGTTGGGAGGTACAGCTCTCACCTGGTGGGAGAGTAAGACTCGGGAAGAAATTGCTCGCCATGGTCAAGTTAATATGTCTTGGATGGAGTTTGTTGCTACCCTTAGGAAACAATTCTATCCTTTAGGTTACATGCAGCAGTTAACCATGAATTGGCAAACCTTTAGGCAAGGTAAGGGGCAGTCTGTCCAGGATTATACTCATGAGTTTAGAAAATGGGCTATTGCTTTAAATTTTCCCTTGTATACCCAAGACACATTACTTAAGTACATAGATGGTTTGCATTCTTACCTTAGGCACACTATTTTGATGTTGAGTCCCAACAATCTAGACGAGGTGTCTGTTCAAGCTACTCATATAGAGTCAAGGGGTAAGAACACTTTTAGTGATAAATTTTCCAAGAAGCCATCTAAGTTCGAGGGTAAGTCTAAAGGGAAAGAAAAAGACAAAGATAAAGGCAAAGGGAAGAAGACAGCTACAACTAAGAAAGAGGGTGAGAAACCGACGTGCTCCCATTGCAAGAAAGAGGGGCATGATGATTCAAGATGTTGGAAGCTTCATCCTGAGTTGAGGCCGAAAAGATATGGAGGTAATAAAGGCAAGCAAAAGACTACTGTAGTGATTCAACAGGATCTTGGTTCTGACTCCGGAGATGAGACGAAGATTGTTGCTACCGGAATCCAAGGTAAAGGGAAAGGTATATCTCTCTCTTCTGATGCAAGTTTTTCTAATTCTAGTGCAAGTACAAGTAAAGAATCTTCTCCTAAGATTGATAAGCAAAGAAATGAATTGTTTCACATTCGTGTTGTAACAAAACACATTAAGGCTGATACATTGTTTGATACGGGTTCCCAAGTCAACTTAATATCTGAGGAAGTTGTAAAGAAATTAAATTTGACTACAACACCTCATCCGAAACCATATCCACTTGGATGGGTTTGCAATGATGCTCAACTACAAGTAACTAAACAATTTAAATTGAGATTTGCTATCACTACAAACTTTGTAGATGAGGTAGAAGTAGATGTGGTCCCTTTGGATATTTGTGGGCTTGTGTCGGGAAGTCCTTATCTTTATGACATAAAAGCAATCTTTTATAGGGGGGAGAATAAGTATCATCTTTTTGAAGATGGGGTAGAATACATTGTACGGGCACATAAGGTGAAGACTAATCTTACACTAGTTAATGCTGGTCAAATGAAGAGGTTGGTCAATTCAAGTAAGAACTTTGTATTAATGCTTGTAAAAGCCAAAGAAGATGATAAATCTGAGGCATTCAAGGGGTGTGACCCAAAACATAAAGCTGAAATGGTCAAAATTATTTCCACTTATGATGACATGTTTCAGGAACCGAAGGGGTTGCCACCCAAGAGAGAGATACAACATGAAATCCAGTTACAACAGGATGTGCCACTTCCTAATATCGGCATGTACCATCTATCTGTTATGCAGAATGAGGAAATTAAGAAGTAGGTTCAAGAGTTGGTGGAAAAAGGAGTTATTCATCCTAGTACTTCTCCTTGTGGTTCTCCAATCGTCTTGGTTTGAAAGAAAGATGGAACTTGGAGGATGTGCATCGACTACCACACCTTGAACAAGATAACGGTAAAGAATAGGTATCCTCTTCCTAGAATTGATGATTTACTTGATTAGTTAAAAAATGTAGTTTATTTCACTAAGTTAGATTTACAAAGTGGTTATCATCAGATAAGAATTGCAGAAGATGATATTTGGAAGACTGCATTTAAGACAAAACAGGGACTGTTTGAGTGGTTGGTTATGCCTTTTGGGCTTTGTAATGCACTAGCTACCTTTATGAGAGTCATGAATGATGTCTTTCGTCCTTTTATTGATGATTTTGTCATAGTCTATCTAGATGATATTCTTGTATTCAGTCAAACTTGGGAAGATCATGTAAGTCATGTAAAGAAAGTCTTTGATGTATTGAGAAAAGAAAGATTGTATGTAAAGATGTCTAAATGTGAGTTTGCTAAGACATCCTTAGTGTACTTAGGCTATGTCGTAGGGGGTGGTCAATTGAAATTAGACCCTGTGAAGGTCGAAGCTATTGTAAACTGGCCTAAGCCAAGTACAGTCACAAAGGTCAGAAGTTTCCTAGGTGCAGTTTAGTACTGGAGAAAGTTTATTGCAAATTTCTCTTATATAGCATCACCATTGCATGCATTAACCAGTACAAGAGCAACTTTTCAGTGGGGAGGTCCACAGCAGAAGGCTTTTGACACTTTGAAGGGAAAGTTGAGCACCGCACCAGTTTTGGCCTTACTAGATCTACATCAACCATTTGAGATCAAGATAGATGCAAGTGGATTTGCCATGGGAGCAGTACTCATGCAAGGAGGAAAACCAGTTTGCTACCACTCTGAAACTTTTTTAGGAGCAGTAACTATCCCACTTATGATAAAGAACTCTATGCTTTAGTTCAGAGTGTTAAAAAATGGAAACATTACATAATGGGGAAAGAAACTGTAATCCACACTGATCACCAGCCACTTCAGTTTTTGCACTCACAATCTAAACTGCAACAAAGTAGGCACTTTCGGTGGATGGGTTTTTTGCAACAGTTTCATTTGGTTATTAAGTATAAGAAAGGTACCCATAACAAAGTAGCAGACATGCTCTCTAGGCCTCCTATGATGAATGCTTTGATAATCCTTCAGAATAGTTCAATGGTTCATGAAAGTTTTCAGGAACAATATGCTAATGATGAGAACTTTAAGGATATCTATGCTGCTTTAATGAAAGGTAAACATGTAGAAGAGAAAGATTATTATGTGCAGGATAAATTGTTATATCACTTGGGAAAATTATGTGTTCCAAGAGATGAACAAGCATAGGTTATTAGAGAAGCACATACCTCATTGATTGTAGGACACTTTGGGGTAAAAAAAACATTGACTCAGCTGTAGAAATATTGTTATTGGCCTCGTATGCAAGAAACAGTAACTAAGTATATTAGAGGTTGTGTTATGTGTGCAACTAGTAAGCCTAGTAACAGGAAGTTGGGTTTGTACACACCTCTACCTGTACCTTCTCGTCCATGGGAAAGTGTGGCAATGGACTTTGTTGGGGGGTTACCTATGTCTAGGAAGGGACATGATTATTTGTATGTAGTAGTTGATCGGTTCAGCAAAATGTGTATCTTAATGCCATGTAAAAAGCAAGTTACTACTGAACTAACATCTCATATGTACTTTCAATTTGTATGGGTTCATTTTGGGTTACCTACTTCTATTGTATCGGATCGAGATTCTCAATTCTTGGGGGAATTTTGGTCAGCTTTGTGGGGACTCATGGACACCAGACTGAAGAAGAGTACAACCTTCCATCCGTAGACCGACAGACAAACAGAGGTTGTAAACAGGACAGTTGTGCATCTACTCAGAGGGTATTGCAGTAAGCATCCTGAGTTGTGGGATGAGAGTCTTCATTATGTGCAACATGCCTACAACCATGCAGCACACTCTTCTACTAAGAGGTCTCCTTTTGAGACATGCTTTGGTTAGGTGATCAAGACACCGATGGATTTTGCTTTTGGGAAAGATGATGTTAAAGATGGACGACATGATGCAGAGAAGGCTTTGAAGTTCATCCAGAAAGTCCAAGCAATTCATCAAGCAGTGGAAGCACGGTTGGAACAGAGCCAAGCAAAATACAAGGTTTGCCATGACAAACATCGCATTGATCATCATTTTCAGGTTGGAGACCGAGTTTGGTTACATATCAGCAAGGAAAGGATGCAAGGTGAAGGTAAAAAGCTTAAGCCAATTAGGTATGGTCCTTTTGAGATCCTTGAGAAGATTGGTACTAATGCCTTCCGCCTCAATCTTCCTCCATACATGCATATTTACTCGGTTGTCAATGTTGAGAATTTGAAACTGTATGAGCCTCCAATGATCCTAGATGAAGTCACAGACATTCAAGTTCCATCAGTTGATGACCTTTCACCAGAGTACATGTCAGAGTTGCCAGAAGATGTTATTCTCGACAGGAATGTCAGAACTTCACGAAGAGGAGATGTTGAGTACCTCAGAGTGGGCCTGAAGGGGATGCATCCAAGCAAAGCAAGATGGATGGAGATTGGTAAAGTGAGGGAACTTTACCCTCACTTACTTTCCAAGTAATCAAGCTTTCGGAGGTCCAAAAGCTCTCCAGTGGGGAGGCCTGATCCGGGGGAGAATTTTTTAGTGAAAATTGAAGTGTCTCCAATACTCCAAAATTTGGCACCATCAGAAAGAGAATGTCATCCTAATTCCAACGCAACTTGAATAGGGTGAAAAGGACTCCATTTTTGCAAGTTACGGCCAGTCAAACTTCTAGTCAAACTAGCTTTAAGGGTCATCCAGAAGGTGAAAAAAATTATCATCTTGGAAATCGACGGAACTAGCATCATTGCAAAGAGCTCGTCAAGACAATTCTAGCAATGTTTGTTTCATCGAAATCCGACGTCGTATGCTCAAGATACAGGTGATCAAAGTTTTGAGTTGACTTTTGAGCTGACTGTACGGATGATGATGTCAGTAGATCATCCGTACCATATAGAATCCACATGAATGAATTCCAACCCAACACGTGGCAGGTGATTCAACTGTATGGACCAATCAGTAACTGACACGTGTCTGTCCATACTGATGACGTAGCTCTCCGTACCCCGAGGTGGCATCACATGTGGCAGTCCAATCAGTGACATGTCAACAGCCTCGTTAGCATCTCCAGTGAATAGGAGCTCGACACGTCGATGGCCTCGTCAGTAGCTTCAGTGAACAGGAATCTGACATGTGGCTAAGGATGGTCGGCGATTTCATTTGGTTGTGTTAACAAAAAGGACTAACGGGTTCGAACTCGTGATCTTTGTGCTAACGGTCGACAGTTCAACCGTTGCACCCACAGTGGGTGCCCATACTATGTATAGCTTGTCGTTGCTTTTGTTGTTTTAAAATGTGGGTTGAGTGATAAAAGCGAGGCCGGCGGGGTTGGAACCGCCGACCCCGTGGCCACTAAAAGGAGTATTAACCGTTGAACCACCGAACCATGCACATGTATATATAGAGGTTGGTTTCTTTTGACATGTATCTATGCCCAAATATATAAAAAAATGGCTTAATAAGCCATAAACAAGTACAACAACCTAACCATAAATGAAAACCAGAAGCTAATGGAAGACAAAAGAGATGTTGTACGAGATGGTAAGGGAGTTAGGCATTTATTTTGATGGTTAAGCCTTTTTAGGAAAATTTTATGTATAAAAAGAGGGGTAGAGATGGGTTTTTCCCCAAGTCAAGGTGGTGAGAACGAGAGAATGCTCAGGAGATTTTGCAGACATTTCCACACATCAGAGGAACATTATGCTGCTGTGCTTGAAGGAGATAGTCCATAAAGCAATTGTAACTATTTTTGGAGTATAATCGGATCAGTCACTCCATTGGAGAGTGGCCCAGAGACGTAGTCCTTAGGGACGAACTCTGTTATCAATTGCATTTGTCTTCTCTTTATTTTCTCTCTTTATTTTCAGTTCATTATCTTGGCCATTATATTATGTTAATTTGTTCATTTAAGCATTGTAATAAGTTATCGTTTTATGTTAAGCATTCTAAAAGCAATTGTCCTAGATCCTAAATAGATCAGCCATGGTGCATAAAATGGATCCAAAATATGATCCACTGATGGAGTTCACTCCATTTCATAAAAGAATTGATTTTTTGATGAATAATTTTAAAGAAATCATGAGCACCGTGAGAACCAAGAAAATAAACTTGGAACTGGACTAGGAAATTCAGGGATTAGAGGTGAGGCCTGAAGAAACAATGCCGACCTATCAGCCACCAGTGGACAGGCCTCTATATAGGAGGAAGAGAGATGATAGCAGTGATGAAGAAGGAGGAGATAAAAAGGGAAACAAATAATGAAAAAATCATCACAACCGGGTCATGGGATTAGGAAACTTGGGGGGATAAAGATTGTGGATCTAGATTCACCACCTAGAAATGACCCTGTAGAGCTACCATCAGAGCCAAGCCATAAGAGGCGAAGAGTTAAGGAGTCACAAGAGGCTCTGGTGGATGAAATAATCGTAACTAATCAGGACATGCAGGTTGGTATCCCCTCCCCTCCTAGATCAGCACAATTGGTGTTAACTGATATGGATATAAAGGGGCAGTGTGTATAGGATGCCAGGATGGTGGCTTGCAAGGCGTTCTTGGATGATGATGCCTTCGTGAAAACTCCTGTGTTCTTGCAGTTGATCTAGAGGATGAAACTTGAAGAATATTAGGATAAATGCAAGGCCAGGAGGGAATCAATACCTGATAGGTCTAACCAGGAGAATGATGATGAAGTCAAAGCTAAATTAATGGAGCAATTCAAAAGCATCACTCCTGATGAAGGAAGGAAACTTGTATCTCAGGCTGGTGTCTTACTCCTCCCTAAATGGGACATAGCTGATGTTGTAGCATTCAATGCTATTATGCATTCTAAGCATCCTATGCAAAACAGTGAAGAAGAAGTCAAGGCAGCTCTACAAGACTCTACTTTTAGTGAGGAATATAAAACTTTAGCCATATGGGCACTGGCACCTCAAGGTAGAAAACCAAATGTGGCTAATATTAGCCCAAGTCTAAGGGGCGGGCTCATTATCAAGAGAGCTTTTGAAACCTCAACAATAGAAGCCACAAGCCTGACACTGAATGTGGCCAAATTGGCCCAGAAGATAGCTGAAAGAGATGAAGCTGAAAAGAAAACCTGATGGAAAAGTACAATGCAATAATTGGGGAGTATACTAGAATGCAGTAGATAAATGTTGAGCTGCAATCTGAAGTAGATAGATTGAGATATGGGCAGGTGGAAGAATCCTCTAGTGCCTCTGCTATCAGAGCATTACCTACTACTTCGGGGTCATTTCCCCCTATTATCCCAATCATTTCTACTCCTGGATCCCCAATTCAAACACCTATTAATAGCCCTGCACCAGGGCCAGTCGAAGAGGAAGATGAGTATTCTGCAGATCCTACCAAAAAGCAGATGATGAATAAAATCATAGAATTACAAGCTGCCCTAAGGGCGAGTGAGGATGGTGCTATGGCTAAACACAATGAGGTGGTTGACACTATTTTGAGGCATTTAAATGAGAAGATTGATTCTAGATTTCCAACTGTACATTCTTTATATTCTTTATTCTTGGGTGGAATACAAAACATTAACAAAGATCGGGAAGTGGTTCTACCTCTGGTTGAGAAGTGGATCCCTCGGGCCACTGATTTAGATGTTATGTTTAAGGCTTCCAGATTTGATGTAAATAACAGGCCCCAGTCATTAAAACCTACTCAAATCTTTGTGAAATCATTGAAAGGATTCTAGGCCCTGCCTGATGATTTGAGTAGGAAAATTAGAGAACTAGTTAAGAGTTTTGATGATTGGAATGACACTTTTCTGCCAGATGTAATAGATGCACAAGGAAATATTAAGACACTGCAGCAGTGGAAGATAGGGAAAAAGAGGTTATTAATGCACAAATAAAATTGATTTGTGATGACTCAGACCATGACTTGTTGGTAAGCAGTATGGATAAAATAATTACTACCAGCATGTTCTTAGAGTCATTTGAGAGGGAGGCCAACTAGGTTGCGGTGAATTCACACCTTACAATACCAAGGTGAGGGAGGTGGTGAATTTTAATTGGCCAACAGATGAGGAATATCAGAATTGGGTGGACAAGTAATTAACTGAAGAGGAGTGAAATGGTGTCTATTAATGGCAACTGACAAGTCAGCGTTATATTATAACTGATTATGGTTTTGTTTCCATGGCGGCTTTGGGCATAGGTTCTGAGGTGTAACAAATGCTACAGCTATTGTGTAATGAGTAGAAATCAATGAAAAGATGCTTCAGGACTTGGTGGTTTTGATCATAGTTTTGAATTGGCACATAGCGGTCCAATTCACCGGTGAGATGTGTAATTTCTAGCCTGATGCTTGTTGCTCCTTCATTTTCTATAAGAAGGATTTCAAGGCCGAAAATAAGGGTTGGCAAGTCAAATATTTTGAAGGTCGAGTCTAGGTATAGTTGTAGAGCAGATTGTAAGAACCTTTTTGAATGTTAAGGCAATTTAGGTTTGGGGTTATCCTGTAATGGGTTTTAAAGTTATGGAGATTTGATGTTTCATAAGCAGCACTAGCATTTGAGCTATAATGTTATATCTTGAGCTCATGTCTCTCCTTTGTACAAACATATCATAATTTTGAATAGAATAATCAAGGATTATGACGTTCATCTCATTGCTCTGATGTGTGTGTTTTCCGTTTTGGCTTTAATTCGAAGAATTAATTAAAGTGCTTGGATGGAATCATGGATGGGTATGTTTGTAGAGGGATTTAGTTAGAAGTATTGGGCTGGGACAGGAATTGACACTATTGTAATGCAATATTGCTAGGGATCATGCGTGCTAAGTATTTAAATCTATTGTTGAGTCATGAATGTTTGTGAATTTGACTCCCCAATGGTATATGACACTGATCTAAATTGTATGAATTTGTGAAACTCTGTGTCTGTATGTCTTTGCTTAGGGCTTGCTGCCAAATTGAAAATAAAATGACTATCATAAGTTATGAAATAATGTTGTAATCATCTCATGCTCCAAGTAGTTGATATTACTAGTGAAAGGCCAATTCATTTTAGTGGTATCCTATTCGGTTGAGCTATTCATGGGATTATCTGTGAATCGTTAATCATTGTTTATGAGTTTGGTGCAGAGATCATAAACACATTATAGGGACCACCCTCCTGGGTCTTGTAGAGCCCAAAGTGTAGGAGGTTATTATTAAAATCCTCGTCAGTTGGTCCAGGTCCTTCGAGCTGCCCTTGATTGGAATTGGCAATTCCATAGGTAGATTAGAAGATCAACCTGGTTTACAGGAAAAAAAACCAACATGATCGATTTCATATTATATGTGTTGAAGACTTTAGAATTTCAATTACATTAATTTATGGATATGTTGTATCTATAACACTACAAAACCATATGCTCTTTGCATTTACATTTGCATTTAGAAATACACATTTATATACATAGATATAGATTTCTTTAATGATTGATATGTTGCATTTATTGTTCTAGGAGAGCATCTAGTAATTGCATTTACATTTACATTTAAAAATACATATACATACATATATGTGTGTGTGTGTGTATTATTTATATTCAGTGTTTTAGAAACAACCCATTAGGTCTGCACATGGATAAAAATTCATAAAATCAGATCTTCCATACATGTTTTGTTGAAACCTACGCCCTATTCATGCATCCTACAATTACAACAGTATCCATGGGGCCTGTTACACAAGCTACAGTAATCACAAAAAGTGTAAGAGCCACTTTATATCATGTTTGGATTACAAAACCCTGAAAAATAGGGTAACTCAAATTATGATTTGTTGGTGAGTTGTATGGACAAAATCATTAGCACCAGCTCATTCTTGGAGTCTTTTGAAAGAGAAGCGAATTAGGTGGTAGTTAAGTACAAACCTTATAGTGTCAAGGTGAATAAGGTGATCAATTTTGATTGGCCAACTGATGAAGATTACAAGGCATCCAATTGGTTGGTGACACATGTGCTT
The DNA here is from genome assembly GCA_007258455.2 of Sequoia sempervirens. Lineage (NCBI taxonomy): Eukaryota > Viridiplantae > Streptophyta > Pinopsida > Cupressales > Cupressaceae > Sequoia > Sequoia sempervirens. The sequence continues at coordinate 208,060,678 of VDFB02000015.1, read as the reverse complement.
TCTGGCCCAATGCTTGTTTGCTCCTCCTTTTTCTATAAGAAGGATTTCAAGGCCGAAGTACGGGTTAGCAAGTTAGATATTTTTGGTCGAGTCAAGATGAAGTTGTAGAGCAAATTGTAAAGTCTGATGGTTTTAGGGAAAATGCAATTTAGGTTTTGAGTCATTCTATAGAAGGTTTTTAATTCATGGGGATTTGATGTTTTATGACAGTACTGCATTTGAATTGATATGATTAATTCAAACTCATGTCTCTCCATTGTACAAGCATATCTGAATTTTGAATAAAATGATCAAGGGTTGTTTCGTTCATCTCACTATTGTGGTGTGTATGATTCTTGTTGTAGGTTTAATTCAAAGAATTAATTAAAATGCTTGAATGGGATTGTAGGTGGATATGTTCTGTATAAGATTTTTTTTTTTTCTGTCTTATCTTATACCATTTTAAGAGAATGGGGGTGCCAATGTACGAGAAGATATTTGGAAACTAGGCATGAAAATTGAAGGTTAAAGAGAATGGGGGTGCCAAACTTACAGTACTCATTGCCCCTTGGTTGTCGATTTTCCATGAGTGCCCTCAACCTCATCTTCGGTGCTGGTATTGACCTTGTTTTCACTCCTCCAAACTCTTCCTCGACGCTGATATTGACCTTGTTTTCACTCCTCCAAACTCTTTGTTGGCACTGGTATTGACCTTGTTTTAACTCCAAACTCTTCCTCGGCGCTGGTATTGACCTTGTTTTCACTCCTCCAAACTCTTCCTCGACACTGGCATTGACCTTGTTTTCACCACTCCAAACTCTTTCTCAGCGCTGGCATTGAGCTTTCACTTCTCCAATTTTACGAGTTACAACTTGGTTTTGTTAGCTTTTATAGTATGTTAATTAAGTTCAAAATTTTGGCACCATTTAGCTAGGTTTTAATATTCTACAATATAGTTAAGTATATATTAGCTATATTTTACATAATAAATAATATAATTATTCAACTTATCATAATTAAATATTCTATTTTTTAACAAAATTATTAAATATGTATAAAATGTAAAGAACCAAACCAATTTTTTTTGTTTTTGCAATGCAATTACAATTCAACACTCACCCGTTAAGGTTAGCTCTAAACCAAAACAATGAGGAAAGAAACTCTAACCAAAATGTACACCAGGATCCCGATGTGGGCAAGGTGTGAGCATTGGTCAGAGGGTCTAATGCAGATACAAACTAAAACGGAACTCTAACCAAGAATGCGTCAAGGCAGACGAGCATATGGTTAGAGGATCAATGCATGATAAACTGAGGTAACCCTAACCAAGAATGGCGCCGAGTGATGGTGAGCATATGGTCAGAGGGTCCCTAAGCTACTAACTGAAAGTAAATATGCGGCAAGCTAGCCTCTTCCATTTATGCAGCGAGTATTACAATAAGTAGATGGAAGATAAAAAGGAGAATTTCTATTAGTACTACTAAACAACTTACAATATATCAGAATGCTTTGCCAGAGCCCAATATTTCAAGTTCTTCAATGCTGCAATAACCTAGAAGACTTTCACAATGCATAACCAACCTCTCTAAACTCAGACTACTCACAAATCTGCAATTACATATGACTGATATGACAGACCAGTGATGGAAATGAGTAATCAGCAACAACATAATTCAACTAAATGCACATATCTAGCTCATAATTCAACCAAATGATGAGATATCAGATGCAAGAAGCTCTAAGAATGATGGTTCCCAAGTTAAGACAAAGAAACACACCCAAAATACCTCTATTTATTTTTGTACGGAAACCAAAGCACACCCAGATGGTACGGCCCAGCAGCAAGGGCGATTTTGCTCTATAAAATCAGGGACACTTCAATAAAATCTACAAATTAGCTAGAATGGTTGCCCCTCATAAATAGAAAGATAGAAACAATACCCATAACAATAACATTTTTATTTCACGAGCTATGAGAAAATCTTACATTCCTCAATGACATTAAGCAACTCCAAAAATGAGACAGAAAATGCAAACTAGAACTCCAAAATGAAAATACTCAACTGAAAATGCAAATCAAACCTATTACAAGCTAACTCTCAACTAGTTGTCATCTTTCAAGCAAGAAGATGAGCCATTGCTAGGAGGCGTGCTTTCCTCGAAGCGAGTGCCTAAAGACAATTTAGCAACATAACGGTGTAGTAGACAAAAGATGATCAACTGAAGAGAAGAGGTCTCCTTTTATAAGCTTGAAGAGAATCTCCAGAAGTCTCTAGAAGGTGTGCCAAAAACAGAAGTCAAGGCAATTCAAATTTTAGTTCACTCTTTTCCCTCCAAGGTGGCGTCCATTTTCGAAGAGCAATAATATTTACTTTTTAATAAAATAATCCTCCCTTCAAGTTGACGTCCAACTCTCCTTAAGAAAATTTGAACCTTAGATTTATTTAAACTTCTCCTGATGAGGACTTTACCCATAATGTCCCCTTTTTTAAAAACAACATAAAGTTATAATGCTAGGCCAAGGGGTATAATATTAAAATATAACATTATAATGTGAAATTAACTTATCCCTCTGTAGAAATGCATCATAAGGCCCGAAACAACAATACCAATTGAAATTCCTGAAGGAGAAGACCAACTAAACTGAAATCAACCTATCCACTGCCAAAAATAGAATTTACTAAAAATAGTAAATTCATGAAGCTACTCGAAACACCAAACTGACCATACCACCGCGAAGCTCTCTGAAAACCTAGAAAGAATCTGCAATCCAATTTCCAAACTTCAAGCAACAACCTCCTCAAAATTAGGAAACCCTAATTTCACCATCCGAGTAGCCTACGAGTCTCCGGAATAGGCCAACAGTCAACTGAAATGATCACATTCGAGAAGGGGACATTACAGTCCGCCCTCCCCAAGATTACTTGCCCTCAAGCAATTGTAAGTCTGGATGCTATAGAATCTCCTCATTCTCCCAAGTAGCATCCTCTAAGGGTAAATTCTTCCACTTCACCAAGTACTCTTTGATTGTCCTCCTCCTTAAAGAATTCTCTCTGGAATTAATAATCTCTTCTAGAATCAAGGTCAATTTCCCTTCTTCATCTAAGGGAGGCAATTGTGATGAAGCAACAACATTGTGTCCTAGTGCCTTCTTGAGGCGAGACACATGGAAGATGTTGTGGACCTTACTACTCGATGGTAGTTCCAACTCATAAGCCACTACTCCAACCTTTCTGACAACTTTGAATGGCCCATAGAAGCGATGTTTGAGCTTCTCCGCTTCACTCTTCTTGAGTGTAGACTGTCTATAAGGCTGAAGTCAAAGATAAACCATATCACTAACCTCAAATGAACGCTCAACACGCTGCTGATCAACATACATCTTCTGCTGATTTTGTGCTATTTGAAGGTTGTTCTTCAAGGACTTCAAAATATCTTGACTTTGCTACAACCAATCCTTGGCTTGAGGAGCTTTGCTATCACCAAACACTGAATCAGCAAAGCTAGGAGCCTCATAACCATGGAGATTCATGAATGGATACATCCTTATTGACATGTGGAAGGATGAATTGTAGCAATACTCTCCAATGTGGAGCCACTTCACCCATGCTCTTTGCTGCTCCAAGACATAATTTCTAAGATAGCCTTCCAACCATTTGTTCACTATCTCAATTTGACCATCTCTTTGAGGGTGATAGCTAGTGCTCAGAGTAAGCATTGTACCACTCATCCTGAAAACTTCTTGCCAAAAGGTGCTTAGGAACTTGTTGTCCCTATCACTTACAATGTTTTTTGGCAACCCATGCAATCTAAACACTTCATGGAAAAACTGATCTGCAACTTGAGCTGCTGAAAACGAACTAGTAATGGCAAAGAAATGAGCAAATTTTGTTAATCGATCCACCACAACATAGATACAATCTTTGCCTTGAGCCCTAGGCAATCCCATGATGAAATCCATCGAAATGCTTTCCCATTTTTGATTTGGAATGGGAAGTGGCTGCAGTAGACCAGCTGGAAGAGAGTGCTCATTTTTGTTCATTTGACAAGTGCTACACTCCTTGATGTAGCATTGAACTTCCTCTTTCAACCCCTTCCAAGAGAACCTTTCTCAAATCTACCTATATGTCTTGAAATACCCTTGGTGACCAGCAAGTGAAATGTCATGGAAGGTCATCAAAATCTTCTTCTTAAGTTTGGAATCAGCCACCAAAAAGATTCTTCCCTTGTAATGTATCAAACCATCAATTACCTTGTACCTTTCATCATGAAAAGTTCCTTCAATGATGTTGGTTGCGAACTGATTTTTGGCATAATCAGCAAGCAGCATCTCCTTCCAATCAGTAGTAAGCTCACACAATGAGCTCAAATGAGGCCTTCTAGATAAAGCATCAGCCACAATGTTGTTCTTCCCTTTGACATACTCAATGTCAAAATCGTAAGCTTGCAGCTTACTCACCCACTTCTGTTGTCTTTCATTCAAATCCTTCTTATGCATGAAGTGCTTGAGACTATTGTGATCAGTTTTGACCATGAATTTTCTCCCCACTAGATATTGTCTGAACTTGGCTAATGCATGCATGATTGCAAGCATTTATTTGTCATAGATAGAATAGGTCCTTTCAACACCCCTTAGTTTTCTACTTTCAAACACAATGGGATGTTTGTCCTGCATCAAAACAACACCAACACCTTCTCCTAATGCATCACATTGCAACTGGAAAGGCTTGGAGAAATCTGGTATAGCCAACACTGGACAAGAACTCATGATTTTCTTGAACTTATCAAAAACACTTTGAGCCTTTTCTAACCACATGAAAGCCCCCTTTTTAGTGAGGTCAGTAAGGGGAGCAGCACTTTGAGAGTAGCCCTTCACAAATCTTCTATAGAATCTACAAAGACCCAAGAACCCCTTCAAATGAGTCAAGTTTTCTAGAGGTGGCCAATCAACTATTGCCTTGATCTTTTCAGGATCAACCTTCACTCCATCAGCGCCGATTATATGACCAAGGTAGAGTAGCTCTTTCATTCCAAATTCACATTTGGACTCTTTGGCAAACAAACTCTCCGATTCAAGAATGCTAAGCACTTCCTCCAAGTGCTTGAGATGTTCTTCCCATGTCTCTTTGAAGATGAGAATATCATCAAAGAAGATCAACACAAATTTCCTCAACTATTTTTGGAAAACTCTGTTCATACAAGATTGGAAAGTGGTCGGAGCATTAGTCAACCCAAAAGGCATGACTAGAAACTCGAAATGTCCATAGTGGCATCTGAATGTCATCTTCTCGACATCTGAACCTCTCATCTGGATTTGATAGTAGCTCAACCTCAAATCAATTTTCAAAAAGAACTTGGCACCATGTAGCTCATCAATGAGCTCATCAATTCGAGGAATAGGATACCGATTCTTTATTGTGCTTTGATTCAAGGCATGATAATCCACACACATGCGGATGGTCCCATCCTTCTTCTTCACAAGAACTACTGTAGAAGCAAAGGGACTCTTGCTTGGGTGAATGAACCCCATCTCCAAGAGTTCTTTTATGTTTTTCTCGATCTCATCCTTCTGCTTCTTAGGATACCGATATGATGTTGTGATGACTAGCTTGGCCCCTTCTTTAAGTTCAATGACATGCTCAACTCCTCTTTTAGGAGGTGGCCCAGGAGGTAAATCAGCAAACACCTTACTCCTCTTGGTAAGTATAGACTAGATGTCTAGAGGATAGTCCCTCTTTGTCTCAACTGGACTAGTCGGAAGAACCATGCATTCCGCAGCCCACTCAACTTGATCGTGCCTAATCAGCCTCTCCTTTCTTTTGAATGAAACAATTTGAGGACCTCCATTGGACATTCCTCTTAACACCACCCTCTTTCCATCAGATTGGAACTTGAGCTCCATTGTTTGCAAATTGAGAAATATTTCACCAAGTGAGCGTAACCATTGAATACCGAGTACTGCATCTGTGTCTCCAATAGTAACCACATAGAAGTCATCCTTGACTTCATAGTTGCCCAACTACATAGACATGTTAGGAACTCTTTGGTTGCATGAAATATGAAACCCATTAGCCACCATGACTTTGAATCCTTCAAATTCTTTTGTTTTGAGACTTCTCTTTGCAACCACACCTTCATCAATGAAGTTATGTGTTGCCCCAGTATCAATTAAGGCAACAATATGATGACCTCCAACTCCACCACAAACCTTGAAAGATTCGTTCTTTTGGAAACTAGAGAGTTGGGCAATAGGGCCCCCAACTCCTTGCTCATGATCGGACTCTTCTAGAGCTCTCTCTTCCTCGCTGTCCCCAAAATAAGACTGTTGATTAGATATATCAGATTTTGATCTATAGTTTGAATAGGCCCCCATTTGATTAGAATGCCCTCTTTCAGGACATTTATGACCCTTGGTCCAAGGCTCTAGGCATGTGTAACACTTGCCCTCCTTCCTGAGCTGTTCACGTTGCTCTTTAGTCAACTTGGGTGGAAACTTCTTGTGCTGATTTGAAAAATGTCTCTTATCCTTCTTGTGGCCAAAGGGCTTTGGTGGAAATTTAGGCCTAGGGGTTGATAACTCCATACTTCGAGACTTCTTGATTGCTTCTTCAAGACTTGGTGGATCGAAAGCTTTAACCCACCCTTTCAAGGGTTCAACCAAACCTTCAGAAAACAAAACAACCAACCTTCTCAGTGATGTTGGGTACCATCACAGAAAGTCTTTGGAAATCA
>VDFB02000015.1:207912187-208053867 GCA_007258455.2 Sequoia sempervirens | reverse complement strand
AGAAACTAGTAGAAAACAACTTCAAAAGAAAGGGTAGACCGAATATCCTTAGGCATCACGATCTCTTGGAACATGAAGCAAGATTGAGAAAGTAACCTAGTAATCAACCAAAAAAACATAAGCACCTAAGTCTTCAAAAGAAGCATTAGGAACAACTCAGCCAACAAAAAAGAGACAACCCCAACATGCAGAGGCATCTCAAACTGACAAGGCATCAAGCTACCTTTCTAGAAAACAAAGCTTCCAGGGTAGCCCACATGAAGAAGCCGACGCGCACCCTCTAGCAGAGATAAATATGCAAAAATGAAAATCCAAACCCCACTAACAACATAGCAAACCAGGTGGGGATCCAAAACACGAGAAAAAAAACCTCTTCCCAAAATCACAAGAATATCTTCAATAAAACCATAGTGCTCACTCCAAAACAAGAACCAGAAAGAGGGGAAAAATCAGGGCTTAATGTAAAAGCTTAAGGCAACAAAAGAGATTCTACAATAGACACCAAGTCATAGTAACCCAAAGTGAGAACATAAATGTCAAAGCTCAAAAAACCATCAATGTGGTAGAGACCATCAACATGACATAGACCATCAATGTGGTAGATCATCAACATGACAAAACAAAAAACCTCCTCACACACCACTAGAGCAATAGAAGACTATAAAACCAAGCCCATAAAAGCCAAAGGAGCCCCCAATTCCAAAAAATAATCAACACGACATAAACTATCAATGCAACAAACCATTAGCACGGAAAACTAGAAAACCTCCTCACACGCCACCAGAGCAGTAGCAGACTGGAAAACCATGCCCACAAAATTCATAGGAGCCCCCAATACTAGAAAATTTGTATCAGCATAATTAGATTCACCCTCATCAATGTCTCCTTCACCAGAGGGATTTGAACTTTCTCCCCCGCTCTTCTTCCTACTCGCTCCCGCTTGATCCATTTGATAGAATTTTATGATGCAACCATTGTTGGTAAAGGACCAATCTAAGAATTTTTATGCTACTAATACAAATTGAAACATTTGAATCTTTACCACGAAGCCAAATTCAGAACTTTTGTTCTTACATCACTAGTAAATTCAAGAAATTAAAAAAGATTATTATTGTGCCTTAAAAATGTAGCAGTTGGAGGGAATTTGAAAGATTCCTCAAAATAAATTAATAATTCAAATTCAAGAAACATTCATGGTGATGGAGGAGGCTATAAAAGGGAGTTCTATTTTTGCAAGGAGGATCTATTGGTGGAGGGGAATTGAGGAAGGGAATTTTTGAAGGAGAATACTAAGATTTTTATTCATGAAAAGGAAAGATTTTGTGAGCTTTAGATTTGGAGAAATAAATAAAGAGCATATGGTTGGTTTGTGAACTAGATGTATTTTTCTTCATGTTGTAAATTCTTCTGTTGTTGAAATTATAATTTCTTTAGTATATTGTCACATGATGAACTACATTTGCCTTCTTTAATTTTCATATTCTTCTTTATATCTGGAAAATAAATCTTTATGTTCATCTTCTCTTCCATGTATTATATATTTTTCACTTTTTTTTTAATTTCTTTCCTTTCCCACATTTTGGTTAAAATAATACCCACTAAAAACCCAAATTTTATCATACGAGGGAGCTATTCCTCTAAAATTCAAAGGAATATTGCTAACCAATAGTGATCTCTCCAACTATTGGTTCTTTTTTCGTTGTTCAATAGGGAAACTCAAGGTCATTCTTCTAGGAAAAATTGTAGTAACAATTTTTTTTACCAAAAAATATGGACTCAGGATCAACTCTACCTGAAGCAATAACTATCTCTAGATGATTTAGATCATGTGGAAAAAATCAACTATCTTATCCGCATAGTATGAAAAATCTAGTAGATGGAGAGAAAGTTTAAAATATATTAGGAATAAGGAGAACACCTTCAACATAACCATTGGTCATCTATATATTCCTTTAACATAAAACTTAAATTTATGAAGAGTTAACTATTACAATTTGAGAAGTATTTCTATAAAAAGAAATACTCAACTAGATAAAATAAATGAGTAATATAATTTGAGGCTCTAGAGTTTACAATCCAACTATGTGATAAAGATAAAGCCTATGTTAAAAGTTCATGGCCTTTTCCTGTGCTACTGGAAGAATAATTTGAGGGAGAAATTTTGTGTCATTGCATGGCTTCCTATAATGTCTCTAGTCTCTTCCAACATCTAGTAACTATATGTCCCTCCTTACCATGAAAATTACAAGTATCTATTGATTTCTTATTTTCTTTAGAGGGAGACTCACTAGGATTATAATGTTTTTATCATTTTTAGGAGTGGATTGGAATTTCTTATCTAAATTCTACTTGGGCTTGGAGGAAATCTCACTACCTAATGTAGATTCTATCTTAGGATTTGGTGTCACTTGACCTTTTCTATTGGATGATCGAGGAACCAATGCATACTTTTTAGAATTGGAAAGTGACTATAACTATGCTAGCTTATTATGTTCCCATGTCAAGTGATAAAAAAATACCTTAAATGAAGGAATGTTAAATGTAAGGTCATGCATCCATAGCGGAATAAATATTAGAAGAGGACACCTCAAATGGTCCTCAAAGCTTAAACAAGATAAAATGCATGCTTTTTCATATTTATGCTTTCCACAACCCTACAAACATGATTTGAGTGACTTGAATTGTACCAAAAAGTCTTCAACAGAGGAAAATGAATTAGGTGATAGTTTAGTCAACTTTTCCTCAATCTATAATGCACATAACTCATTAATTCTACCAAATAGATTCTTTTACTTATTCAAATTCTACTGAGGAGCTCTATAACAGTATATATGAAACAATAAATTGTCTACAACATGTAGTAGAATAAGACCCATGGATTCATCCATCTTGTTTATGTATGAAAACCTCTCATAGTCCCAAGTTAACTTAGGTGCATTATCATCCGATGTGGACCAATCCATTAGACATGACAAATATAGTCATATGAGGTTTTTATGTGTGATAGTTATTCATTGTAAGGTACTCAATAGAAGAAGTTCCCACAACACATTTTTTTAGTTTTACAAAATTAGTTAAATATTGGTTTTGAGTGTTTTTTGATTCTTTAAGGTACTTTAGGAAGGAAATTTAACCCCCCTCCCCCCACAACAATAAAAATAAAATCTTTTAAAATTTTGACAACTAAAAATAAAAAATAAAATATTTCACTTTACATTTGATATTTATGTATCTGGTAAATTTTTCAGAAAATCGATTTTGATTACAATGTAGATCATTGAACCAATTTTCAAATGCCACAACAATTATGAAAAATGGAGATATAAGCCAAAATTTATGATCCTAAAATCTAAAAAAAATTACTTCATTAGGCAACATAAATCACCAGCAATGAAATCTAAATGGGGACTAGTACCACTGGAAAGTGCTTGGAGCCAATTTTTTGACAACAATTCATTTTCAAAAAATGATTTTGTATACCCAAGTTATGCCAAAAATAACAAAATAGTCATTTTAGGACATTTAAAAGCAAGCAAGATGGTTGGTGGGTAGTGACTTGGTGGCCAGTAGGCAACACCTAGTTCTAGTAGTGATTGAGTGGAAACTGGTTATTGATAAGGTGGTATGAAAATGGTGATTAAGTGGGAGGGCGGTGGCGATTGGGTGGTGAAATTTTGGTAGTGTGTGAGAAATGGCATTTGATGATGAGTAGTGGATCACATTTTTGGGAATGAAACTATAGTGTTTCAGTCTTAGCCCCCCAATTGATGGAAACCAAGGGCTCTTGATTGATATGACAAAGGACTATGAAGAAACCTTATATCATCTATGCCAAAAAAATCATTGACAACCCAAAATAATTTCTTGAAACCTAAATTTTATCTGTAATTTTATCAGTATTAAAATACTATAGAATTATCAAAAAATGAAAACACATGCCACTATTTTTGTAAGTCATTGGAAAATTCCACAAATGTAAAAAAAATGTGTAGATGTGCCAAAATTTGATGCAAGTATGGGTACAACATCATATGACTATAGTACAATTTGTATAGTTTTGTATAATTTTTTACATATGAAATACAAATCCCTAAAAAATTGACCAAAAAATTCTATTTCTTTTATTTCAACATTTGACTAGGTGATCTTAGGGTTTTTGGATGTTGTAGATACAAAAATGAGTATGTTTGTATCCGAAGGAATTCTCTAATACCATAAGGTAAAAAAATGAAAAAATGAGAAAGACATTTTTTATTCTAAGCTTTGATACCATATTGGAGAAATGGTGAACCCATAAGTACAATAATCTATCAGTAAAAGACGAAAAGCCTTCCATGTAATTGAGATTTTCAATGAAAATTATTGCATTTCCTTAGAAAAATTAATTACATAGTAATATAATGTGAAACATAGAAAAATGGAACATTAAGTTTACTATATAAAACCTAGGGTCAATTCCACCTTTTTCTAGGGTTTCATTAGGATGCAAATCAACAAGGTGAATAGATTGATTTTCAACCACAAAGGTGAGTCAATCAGACCTAGATTTGATCCTTGTTGGTCTTGTAAATTGATTGAAATTGAATTTACCAAAAATAACCCTATTAAACTATGTGCCCTAATTTGAAATGCAAGATTCTGATAACTGGAAAACTATAACAAAAATCCAGACAATAGATATGAGAAGCAGAGTTCTATGCACCTATCCTACAAATTTAAGGCATATTTTTGAGGACATAGGTGCTTAGGGAATGAGTGTCCTTGTAGTGATTTTTTGGATCTATTTTTGTAGTCCTCTGATGTCAAATTTAATCTTCGTTCAATTCTCACCTATAAATTTTTTGAATCACTGTTAGATAATTATGTAGGTGAGTTTTCGTGAGTTGACAAGATGTAGGGATTCAAACACAACAATGATTAAATGATCTAAAAAATTCCTTCAATCCATTTCAAACTTGAAACCTACACATTCAAAGAGAGAGGAAGGGTTGTGTCATTTAGGGGCTTGCCTTTGTCAAACCATGTGTTAGTTTTTCCACTTCCACAATGGCAATGTCAATGATAAATCGATAAATGATAGGAAGGAATGATGAAATAAAAAAGTGTTGCAACTCACCACCCTTCAATGGATTCCTTGAAGGATTGAATTCATACACATCACTTCAAGGTCTTGGATATTGCTTATTTGAGTTGCTTGAATTCTTGAATTTCATGAAGACCTACAAGAGTTAGATCTCAAAAATATAATGATAACATAAACATGAACAAACTCAAATAAACTTTGACATAATGCTTAGATCTAGAATTATTGCAATAAATCATCTAATGGTTGCTCTTGACTTGCTCTTGAATTCTCTTGACAATAAGTTCTCCAATACTTTTCTAGATGTCCTTCAAAGGATGCAATAACTAGGTATTTATAGGCATTTATTCAATTTCCCAAAAATTAGATCTTGATAGTTGACTTTAGACAATTGAGTTGCAAATAATAAATTTTTGAAATCAACATATTTGAGATTGGAGGGAAAATAGGAGGAAAATCACACCTAGAGCATTAATGTCTTGGCCCTATTTTCCAAGATTTAGTGTTGGGGGCAAGGTATTAGCTAAACGCATTTTTTTCACGCTTGCAATTCATCGATAATTATTAAAAATGGGCCAATATAATGCATAAATTAAGAAATTAAGTACTCAATTAGGTCCAATAATTTAATGGGGGACAAAAATAAAGTGAAATTGTTTAGAGTGACAATTTACGGTGGTACATTTAGCCTGCACTTTAGTGAGAGTATGAACTTACACTTTGTCAAGAGGGGTCTAATTGTCCAAATGTTGAAGAGACAAGATGAAAAAGGATCTAGGGGGAGTGCACAAGCCCCCAAGATCCAAGATCCCATGGAAAACCAACATGAGCACAAAGGAACACACATATGTATAAAATGTAGCAAGACAACATACACAAACATTCATATCGAAAATACGAAGCATACACAATGAAAACACATGACATAACATAACAAAAATGGAAATGAGATGAAATCAAACATGGTGTGAACACAATGAAAACATGAAGAAAGGACACAAAGTACATGGACAAAGCACAAGGTTAGTACTAAATAGATTTGAGTTGGTAAGGTAAAGAGATCTCAATCTTAAATTATCTCAAATACCAAATGTCATCCATTGAATAAATGTTAGAAAAATAATCATTCTCATGAGGAATAATAATTTGTGTTATTCCACATCACTCATGATTCACATGGATCTACTAGCTATCAAGTTATGTTATGTTAGTTGTCCATGCAATATGATGGGTTACATAAAGCTAGAAAGTTATATTATGCTAAACACTCATGAAACACATGGCTCCACTAGAAAGAAAAGTGTTTTATGCTCTAAGGTGTCCATGTTAAAAAGAGGGTGCTCAAGTTCATGACACAAAAAACTCCATTATGTTGAATCCATGAACTATCTTGTAAAGTATCACTTTAGGGAGTGCATAAAACTCACCTCAGGGGGTGCATAAAGTTTAACAGATGAGGGACGAACAAAACTCACCTTAGGGGGTGCATAAAGTTTAATGTCATGGGGAAATTCACATTAAGGGGTGCATAAATTTTAACGTCATGTTGGGGGCTTCATATCAGGGGGTGCATTAAGTTTAACGTCACGGGGGATGAACAAAACTCACCTCAGGGGTGCATAAATGACAATAGGATAAGGCTAAAAAATTAAGGGTGTTATAACAACACCACCACAAAAGTTTATTTACAAAACAAAAAAGTGGATTTTCCAATAAATGAAAGGTGACACCTTAGGGGATATCATACATGACATCACCGCCAAGAGAGGACTAGTCAAAGAATAAAAAGATCAGCCCTTAGGGAATACTAGCCATATCATTACCACAAAGGGGAATATCTTATGCCAAGAAAAGTTGCACACTCTTAAGGGATATAAAGCCTAATATCATCACCAAAGAGACACTCACATAGGTCAAGAAGACCACACTTTGGTTGACAAGGTCACACTTCCTATGAGATGTATGCTGTCATCACTAAGAAGAGACCATTTCTTATGAAAACAATAAGCAGGGGACTATATGCCACCCTTAAAATGTTAGTGTAATTTCTACACTAACATTTTAAGAAAACACAAAGAAATCCCTTGCTAGAAGGAATGCACCTAACACAAGGCTACCTAAACCCTTTGCCCCAAAAGTGTAGGGATAAAGGTGAGGCAAAAGTGATTAAGATATGTTGCTCCTTGCAAGGTGAAAGATGATTACCTAAAGCTATGTTTATACCCCCATGGATGGTAGTGAGTATTGTGTGATACTACAACTACCACATGGAAAGGAGAAAAGAAAATGAATTTTAATCTTACTTTCCATTTGATCCCCATAAGGATCAGATTCTCGTAATGCCTTCTTTAAAGCATGACATTCATCAGAGAGATGTCCAAGTGTTCTATGATATGCACAGTAAGACATATTTGTACTCTTTCCTTTTTATATTCTTGGTCACAGATGGGTGGTAATGTAATGTATCCTAGTTTGAGAAGTGTTTCTAAGGCCTGTTTAGTCTTGGATATAGGATGTATTAAAGGTAATTTTTTAATAGGACCAATGGACTTTGTATTTCTTGGTTGGTGGAGAAAATGTTTGGTGTAAAGGTGGAGGATCTTGATAACCTATTCCTATAGTGTCTTCCAATGGTGTTTGTTCCAAAAGAGGATGGATTTCATGTTCATTCTTTATGTCACATCCTTGTTCTCTCAAGATCCTAAAGCCTTGTCCATATCTTTGTTCCAATTTAATGGGTGTGTTTGTAACTTTATTCTCACATGATGGACGATTGGTTGATGTGCCTTCCATGTGATTGGTATTGATAGGTTCTTTCATGTGCATCAGTTGAGTTATGCCTTGATATCAACTTTATGGATGTAAAATGAAAAACATTTCAAGTGGTGGTATGATAGGTGGTGTTGGTTGTTGGTATGGGTGATTAGACAATCACATGGAAGGATAAAAGGTTTCATTATTCTCATGATTATGCAAAGAATTATGTATGAATTCATTCATGCTCTCATCATCTTGTCCCAAGATATCCATATCATGAGGACATTCATTGGGAGGTGAAGGATCGTGAACATCCTCATTTAAATTAGGGTCATCACCAAACTTGCAGCTTGAAACATCAACTAAGGATTTCAAGGACATCCAAATTTTATCAAGATATCTAGCCATAATGATATGAGACTTAGCCATGAGGTTCAAATAGTTATGCAACTAGAATACAAAAAATAGATATGGATAGAGGCTTATGAGAGGGTTCTATCATAGAAATATGGGTCTAAAAAGGGAGAACAAAGGCACCCAGGGCATCTATGTCCTAAACAGGGTTTCAAAAAATTCAAAGTTTAACTATTTAGGGTGTTGTTTAGGATTCTCAAATATGTGTGCAAACAGGTTTGGCAATGAATATTTTTTATTTTTTTCCTAATTTTATGATTGTGAACTTAAGAATACGAATATAAAAGAATGTTGAAAGAAAACGATAGTTTTGAAACAACAATAACAAAATTTGGACAATAGAATACTATAGAGAACAGAGAAACAAAGATCTAAGCCGAATTTCAGTCAGAGGTGCCCAAAGGCCTATTTCTTGGATAGGTTTTTAGAAAATTCAAAGATTGATTGTGTGTGTTACTATTTAAGGTTTTCAAAGTTATGTACAAATAGGTTTGATAGTGACTATTTTTCCAAATTTTGTTGATTTTATGACTATGAAATTGAAAATGCAAGTGTGCAACAATGCTAAAAATGTATGAACAAAAAATGACAATTTTGAATACAATTTTCAAATCTAAGATGCAATAATTAACTAATTTCAAGATTCAAAATTCTAAGAATGATGATTTGATACAATTTTGAAACAACACAATGCAAATTTTCACTTTTTTGACCTAAATGAAAGATGCCTAAATGGATGCAATGAACAATTTTAGATTTTAATGACCTAATGAATGCAATTTGAATATAAATATTATCTAATATGAATGAAACAAACCCTCTTGCAACTTATGATGCAATATGATATGTAATTTTTTGAAATTTTATGACTTTTATGATATCAACATGAAACCCTAAATGAGAAATGCAATATAATACAATGTAAAACCTAGATCTAGGGTGGATTACTACAAATTTTAGAAGGTTTGTGATTTTTTCACATCAAGTTCACCAAAATGAAACATAGAAAAATGGAACCTTAAGTTTAATGTATAAAACCTAGGGTCAATTCCACCTTTTTATAGGGTTTCATTAGGATGAAAATTGACAAGGTGAATAGATTGACTTTCAACCACAAAGCTTGGTCAATCAGACCTAGATTTGATCCTTTTTAGTCTTGAAATTGATTGGAATTGCCCCAAATAACCCTGTTAAACTATGTGGCCTAATTTGAAAATGCAAGATTTTGATAACTAGAAAACTATAACAAAAATTTAAACAATAGATCTGAGAGAGGTAGAGTTATGTGCACTTGTCCTACAAATTTGAGGTGGATTTTGGAGGACAAAGGAACCTAGGGTGTGAGTGTCCTTGTATATATTTTTTAGATTTGTTTTTGTAGTCCTTTGATGTCAGATCTGAGCTTTAGATTCCTTCCTATAAATTTGTTAGATCATTGTCAAATAATTATATAGTTGAACTTATGTGAGTTGACAAGATGTAGGGCTTCAAACACAACAATGAATAAATTATCCTCAAACTTCCTTCAATCCCTTTAAAACCTAAAACCTGCACATTCAAAGAGAGAGTAACGGTTGTCCTATTTAGGGTCTTGCCTTAGTCAAACCTCGTGTTAGTGTTTCCACTTCTCAATGGCAATATCAATGTTAAATGGATAAATGATAAGAAGGAATGATGAAATCATAAAGTTTTGTAACTCACCACCCTTCAATGGATTCCTTGAAGGAATGAAGTCATACACATCACTTCAAGGTCTTGGATCTTGCTTGAGTTGCTTGAATTCTTGAATTTCTTGAAGACTTGCAAGGGTTAGATCTCACAAATATAACGATAACATAAACATGAATAAACTCACATACACTTTGAAATAATGCTTAGATATATAATTGCTGCAATAAATCCTCTAATGGTTGCTCTTGAATTTCTCTTTTATGCTCTTAACAATAATTTCTCCAATATTTTTCTAGATGTCCTTTATATGATGCAATAACTAGGTATTTATAGGTATTTATTCAATTTCCCAAAAATTAGATCTTGATAACCAACTTTAGACAATTGAGTTACAAATAATAAATTGTTGACACCAACATGTTTGAAATTGGAGGGAAAATAGGAGGAAACTCATGCCTAGGGCATGAGTGTCCTAACCCTATTTTCTAGGAATTTTAGTGTCAGGGGCAAGGTATTAGCTAAATGCATTTTTTCCCACTTGCAATTCATCAATAATTGTTAAATGTGGGCCACATAATGCATAATTTAAAAGATAAAGTACTGAATTTTGTCCATTAATTTAAGGGGGGATAAAATATAAGGTGAAATTGTCAAGGGTGACAATTTACGATGGTACATGATGAAAAAAAAAATTACTATATTAGCAAGTTAAAAATCCCTAAACCTCATAATATTATGCCAAGTGTCTTGATCCTATGAATTGAGACAAAAAAAAATAACACAACCTAAGTAAGCTTAAGACTAAGGTGTGAATAGGTCCTAAAGTCTAAATGGTTAGATAAAGTACCAAATTCACACCAACAATATTATCCTATGTAGTTATTTTAATAGGAATTAATGATTGTATTAGCATACATATTTGGGTGTCTTTGGTGGTGGAATCTTTCCCAAAGGGTTCCTCCATTTATATTTGATGTTTATATGGTCTTCATTTTTTATATTTTGTTTTCCTATTTTAGATTAATATTATTGGTTTAATCAAATAATTAATTTACTTAAATAACTATCTTTTTAATATTCATATTGCCATTTACTATGTTAGTTAACATTTGGTACCAGAGTTGTGACTTAATTTTTAGAAAGGGACACCTTTCTTGTAGTTTTATGGGTTGTTTATGGTTGTACAATAGGAGTATTTTGTTTAGTGGTTTTATAGATCTGGGTGTGGTTAGAGATTCCATGACAAGATGTCTTATTTAGAAATTTAGAAGTTCAATTACTTAAATTATGAGATACAGAAACCAAAAATGAAGGATCCTTTGGAAGAAAGAGATCAATGGAGGGATGTGACAAAAAAGGAAAACCCTATAAAGTTATTAGATGAAGAATAGAAGAAGCTCAATAAGAAGGCTCATTAAATAATATGAATGTGTCTCTCTATTTCTATCATTCTAAATGTATTTGAGAAGACTTTTGAATATAGTCTATGGAGAAGGATAGGTGAAATATACCAAACTAAGAGTCTTGAACTAACAAGTTTTATTTAAAATAGAAACTATATTTCTTAAAAATGAAGGAAGGAGACTCATCTTCATACAAAGCATAACGCGATGGTGGTGATATGTTATTTGGAGATATAGGCTCACATTATATTGTTAGCAAATGGAAGGTAAAATTTTGGTTTAGTTATGGGAGAGTAATATATTTCATTGAAGTGACATAAATTATAGGATTAGTGTAAAATTTACTTTCAATTTTTAAGGTGAATGGTGTTGTAGGTTAGTTAGAGTGGATTTGGTGTTGGCTAATAGATATCAGTGTGGTATTACATAATTAAGCTTGATCCACCTACTTATTGTAACTTAAGCTATGTAATTGGGAAATCTAGTTAATGTATGTTGTTGTACCATAGATTGGGCCATGCTGGTGAAAAAATCCCTAAAATTCAAGTTAGTATATATTTTTTATGGTTTGTTTGATTATTGTAAATTTGATTTTTTTGAGCACCATGTGTTTGGAAAACATAATAGAGTCAAGTTTAATTATGATAGCATTATAGAAAATAGGTTATTAGAGGTAATTAATATTGACATTTCTTGATCTTGTAGATGTGTAAGGAGTAGGGTGGCTACTTTATGAAATGTGTAAGAGGTAAGGACATTAGTGAGGAGCACACTCACACGTGTGAGAAAGGAGTAGGGTAGGTATGCATGCTCACACATGTGGGAGCATTAGGGAGGTATGAACACTTGTCAAGTGATGGATAGTTTAGATTTTAATCCATGTATATGGATTTAATGGTTAGGTTTAAATTGAAAAGGATTGAGGGTCATGTCTAGATTTAAAATTATAGGAAATGGTAATGGGGTTTAATTTGTCAAAATCAATTAATTAAATGGATATTAATTTATTGATTTAGTTGGACGGTTTTGGGATAAGGTTAAAATTAACTAATTAAATATAAATTTACTTTATTAAAGATGAGGGTTAAAGGTAAAGGATGAACCAATTAGTTAAATAAATAATATTTATTTATTTAATTTATGTTTAGGATAAATTAAATTCAAGCGTGGTTGGGTATGGAAAAAATTAGGTGTCTACAATTTTAACTTGTCTAGTATTTTTAAGGTGAATGAAATCTAATTCCAACTCATATAGTCTTATTGTAGGTCAAAGACCTAATTATTCCTTTATGGTGTTCCAATCCTCCTAAAATTTGAATTAATTTTATAGGATCAATGTAGAACATATACTTGTTGGAAGAATGAAGAAGGTGCCCTCTGGGTTTGTTGTCATTGATGCCAACATTGGTTGGTACTGACTAAGTAAACTACATGTTTATGTTGATCTAGTATTTTGGTTTTTCCAAATCTTCTCAATAAAAGGAAACTCTATGAGTTTTTGTTATGTTGCTCAGGAGTGTCAGTTACAGGTATAAAATTTTTTTTAGTGAGCTTGTGTGATCTGGTTGCGTTATCCAAGTGAAAAAAGTTTGGTACTCTTTTGGCTGACAAGGTTAGAATTGTTTGTACTTTGTGTGTTCTTTATTAGGCCCAGGCCGACCTAATGTTTGGATGATACCTTTTGTTCTATACACCAAAAGGAATTTTGAATTGGGCCGACAACTCATTTTGAATTTTGTATGTTCACTTTCAATTAGGTCAACCTAATTGATGCTAGAAAATATGACAGTGTATATATATGTGTGTATGATGGACATAAGAAGTTTGTGAAGATATAGAGATTGTATGTGAGTGATGAGACAAATGAAATAGTGCAAAATGATTTATGATGATTGTACATATCTACAATCAAAGCAAAACTTTGGTGTTATCAAAGCTTAATCGGAATTGTTTTTTGCACTTTGTAGGTGCACTTCTCCAATTCATTTTTTGGTGTGAGCCATACCCTTTTGTATCTTGGATATATGCCATATTTTGTATTCAGGTTGTGAGCCTTTCAAGGACAGTGCATCCTAGCAGTAAGCCCTGTAATATCTTATGACCGGTTATAATATATTGTGAGCTAATCCTCACCATGGTTTTTCCCACCTTGGGTTTCCACGTAAAAATCCTTGTGTCAATGTGTCATGATATCTTTTGTGTTTTGGTTCACTATTGCAGCTAAATGTGGATTGGTAATTGGATGGTTAATAATTAATTTTGTTAGCAGAATACTAATTCACCCCCCCCCCCAGTATTTGGTGTGTTCAACAATTGGTATCAGAGCTTCATTCATCTGAAAAGTCTTACAGCTTGAAGAAGGTCCCAGAATTTGAATACATGGCTAACAAAAGCTATCTTGATTCTCCAAAAGAAAACTTTGTATCTAAGGAAATTAATTTTGCTCTTGAAGAATTGGATAAAAGCGAAGTTGAGAAGGAAACTATGAAAGGAAATCTGAAGGAAACAAATTAATGCATCAAGAAGCTAAGAGATCAGATCAAAAAGTTTAAGGAAAGGCATAGGGAAGTCAGTGATCAAATGAAAAAGGCAAATGAAGACATTACCAGACTAAAGGTGTAAGTAGAAGAGAAGAAGTGAATCGAAGAATTTTAGAAAGCTGAGATCCAAAATAAGACTAATGAATGTACAAAGATTGAACAAGAAGTGGTAACCCTAAGAGCTAATCTAGAAAAAATGAAAGCTCATGAAGAAAGGTTCGAGAAAAGTTCTACAATACTTGATGAGTTGATTACATCTCAGAAACCTACTAAGGATAAAGGTGGTCTAGGACTTGAAGAAGGACAAAGCTCAAAGGCTAAACCGGTTTCCAACAAATTAGACAATCAAAGGAAATTTCAAGGCAATACTCATCAAATCAAGATTCAAAGGAACAATACCAAAAGGATTTCTATCCGACAACCTAATGCTCAAAGATACCCCTCTTTTAATATATTTTGTTTCTCATGCAATAAATTTGGGGATAGAGCAACAAAATGTAGAAGTAGGATGAACCAGAATAGAATGAGTTAGAATGTTGGATTCTTTACTAGACAATGTTATGTTTACATCATGTTTGGACATAGAGCTACTGAATGTAGAAACTAGATGATGATGAACAAATTTAATACTTGTAGAAGGATTCAATCTTTTCAAGGCTACTATTACACATGCAATATCTTTGGACACAAGGCTAATCAGTGCAGGTCAAGGATGAACGCAAATGGTTTGATCCAGGATATGTTGTGTGCTACACTTGCAATAAACCAGGACATATTTCAAAATTTTGTAGGAGCAAAATTGGGAGGAAACCTAATCTAGAACAAAATGTTACAAGTATGAGCTAGTCTGGTGGTGTTGTCATTAATGTTGTCATTGATGTCAAAATAGTTCAATTTGTTGTAGATTGTACATGTATAGCTGAGATTCTGCTGAGATGTTGTGAGTACATGGAGCTATTTTTATGTCGTTGCAGATGTGGTGTGTTAATGAGTTGCCAAGTGATTTTTAGAAAATTAATAAAGAAGAGAAGTCAAAGTGATGAATGTGTTCAAAATGTGCTCTGTGTTTCTCCTATGTTGATCCTATGCTTGTGCAGATTTGAAGATTTGATAATGGTGATCTTGTGGTGATATATCCTGAGTTTTAGCTTCTGGTGTTCATTGTGTTGATTTACTTTCTATATTTTTGTTTCATGCTCTTACTTAATAACAGAATAGTGTGGTTGTGGAATTGATAAGTGTTGAAGTCTTAAGCTTGAATTTTGTGACAATTGATTCACCCCCCCTCTCAGTTGTCCTGTGCATGTTTAAAAATTGGTATCAAAGCCTTGGTTCCTTGGTGTAGAGCTTAACCGCTCAAGGAAGATCCGATGGTGCATAAGTTGGCGATCCATATGTTCGATGGAACTGACTAGAATGATTGGAAGGGACAAATGATAAAGGATATATTATCTCTCTTGGTTTCAAGACTTGGAAGGCTATTGAGACGTATTATACACCCCTGTTTAGTGGTCTTACTACTGCATATGAGATTTCTTCTTATGAAGAAAATGAGAAGGAAAAGTATGCTATTTGCAGTGGCATATCTAAAAATGAGTGATCTAAGGTTCTTTCTTTGGATACTGCATATGAAGTCTAGAAGAAGTTGGAAGACATGTATGAAGGAAATGAAAGAGTGAAATTGACAAAGAAGTTGGCAGCAAAGCGTAGATTTGTAAATCTGAAAATGGAAGAAGGTGAAGAATTTACAAGCTTCTTTCAGAGGGTTGAATTGAATACAAATGAAGTTTGAAATCAAGGAGGAAAACTATCAGATGAAGATATAATTGAGAAGATCCTGATCACCCTATTGGATTGCTACAACGATAATATCTCAGTTATTGAAGAAATGTATGATCCTAATAAGTACACTTTAGAACAGTTGTTCAGCACCTTGCAAGCATTTGAGATGAGAAAGTTCCAGAAAGAAGACAAGATAGAAGAAAAGACAGAAACAACATTTAAGGAAATGAATATTGAAGATGAAACAGATAGTGATAGTGATGGTGATGATGAGTTGGAAGCAAACTTCACTAGGAAGTTAAAGAAAGGTACCAGAAAGTATAAAGGTATGTTTCCCTTTAAATGTTTCAGTTGTGGAAATATTGGTCATTATGCTTCAAGATGTCTAAATAGAGTTGTACATAAGAAGAACAAGGATTATAAGGATAAGGATAGAAAGGATAAGAAGTATAAGAAGTTGTATTATGTTAAAGAAGAAGAAAGAATTTTTGATGATGAATCTAAGAATGAGGTTGATGATAGTGAATTCTTAGCCTTGGAAAGTAAATCTATATCCACTAACCCTAGAAAATGTGTAAGCAAGAAGGATCTATAGAATAAGAGGAATAGGATGGAAGGTACTTTGGTTACCGCTTTTCATGCAAGACAAGATGGAGACTACTAGGTAATTGATAGTGGATGTTCTAATCACATGACCAGAGATAAGAGTAAGTTCACTAAACTTGAGAAATATGATGGTGGTTTAGTTATGTTTGGTGATAATTCAGGAGCTAAGATTTGTGGGAAAGGTTCAATTAGTTTTGATGGAGTGCACAGTACTGGTGATATATATCATGTGAAGGGTTTGAGGCATAACCTTTTGAGTGTTGGTCAGATGTGTAGCAATGGTTTTAAACTTGTGTTTCAGAATAATACCTGTGAAATCATAAAAGGATCCGAAAATGGAGATATGGTTGCTACTAGAAGAAGAACTCATGGAAACATCTATCAGCTTAAGGGAGTTGATGGTCAATGCCTTGTATCTAAAATCAATGAAAGTTGGTTATGGCACAGAAGAATGGGACATGTAAATTTTGATAACCTAGTCAAAATCAGTGCAAAGGAGATTGTTCAAGGGCTACCTAGAATCACAAGACTTGCTAATGCTATTTGTAGGAATTGTCAATTGGGGAAACAAACAAGATGCAACTTTAAGGGAAAAGAGCACTCTACTACAGAAATGCTAGAGTTAGTTCACACTGATCTTTGTGGTCCAACTAGAACTAGAAGCCTGAATGGTGACAGGTATTTCATGTTGCTTATTGATGATTATACTCGAATGACATGGGTTTCTTTTCTTAGAGAAAAGACTCAGGCCCTAGATAGGTTTAAGGTATTCAAAGCAAGAACCCCTCAGCATGACATGGGTTTCTTTTCTTTGAAAATAAAGTGTTTGAGATTTGATAGAGGTGGAGAATTCACTTCTGGTGAATTTAATGCATTTTGTTAACAGCATGGCATAAAAAGATAGTTCTCTACTCCGAGAACCCCTCAGCAGAATGGAGCAGTTGAAAGGAAAAACAAGACAATACAAGAAGGTACTAGAATGATGATGAAAGAATCAAATGTATTGGATGTGTACTAGAGAGAGGTGATACACACTTTTGTTTATGTTCTTAATAGAGTTCAGATCAGATACAACAACACAAAGACTCCTTTTGAGTTATGGACTAGTAAGACTCCTACTGTGAAGTATTTCAAGGTATTTGGAAGTAGATGTTATATAATTAAAAGAGATGATTAAAATCTTGGAAATTTTGATGCTAGATGTGATGAAAGAATCTTTTTTGGATGCTCTACTACTAGCAAAGCATACAGATGCTTTAATAAAATATTAAGAAATATTGTTGAAAGTGCTAATGTGAAAGTTAATGAAGACATATGTAGACCTATTGAGATAAGTGAAGTTGAACTTGATGATCCTAACTGTGGACATGTACCTGAGGAGAATAAGGAGAAGGAAGAAGAAGAGAAAGAAGAACAAATGGAATAAGAAGAAGAAGAGAATGAGCTGAAACCTGCTGTTAAGACTCCTAAGTATGTATAGAAGAATTATCCGAAGGAGCAAATAATTGGAGATAAAAGTGAAGTTGTGAAGAGAAGAAGCAGAGTTGCAGCTAAGGTAAATGTGTGTTTACTCTCTAAAGTTGAACCTCAGTCTGTGAGTGAAGCATGTGAAGATGAGAGCTGGATGAGAGCTATGAAAGAAGAGTTGCAGCAGATAGAAAAGAATCAGACATGGGAACTAGTCCCTAGGCCTGTGAATAAAATGTGATTGGCTTGAAATGGGTGTTATGGAATAAGCTAAATGAAAGTGGAGAAGTTGTAAGGAATAAGGAAAGACTTGTATGCAAGGGATACTCACAATTTGACGGTATAGATTTTGAAGAGACATTTTCCCCTGTGGCTAGAATGGAAGCTATTAGGATGTTTTTGGAATTTTATGCTCACAAGGACTTCAAAGTGTATCAAATGGATGTTAAGTCAACATCTCTGAATGGTGAATTGGAGGAAGAAGTGTACATGGAACAACCTGAAGGGTTTTAGTTATCTAACAAATCGGACATGATTTGTAAGTTGAAGGTGTTGTATGGACTGAAGCAAGCTCCCAGATCTTGGTATGCAAGATTGGATAGATACCTACCAAAGCAAGGATTCAGCAAAGGCTCTGCTAACAACAATCTTTACTTCAAAGTGCAAGGAATTTTTTTTTTGATAGTAGTTGTACATGTTGATGATATCATTTTTGGTGGAAATGAAGGCATGTGTAAAAAGTTTGTTGAAGAGATGCATAAATAATTTGAGATGTCTATGATTGGTGAATTGAATTTCTTCCTTGGTCTACGAGTGAATCAAACTGATAAAGGGATATTCATTTCACAATCTAAGTATGTAAAAGAGTTGTTGAAGAAGTTTGGGATGGATGATTCCAAACTAATTTGTACTCCTAAGGTAATCAGATGTAAATTGATCAAAGATGATGAATCTGCTAAAACTAATCAAAGCAAATATAGATCTATGATTGGTGGACTATTGTATCTTACTGCTACTAGACCAAATATTATGCATGTAGTATGTTTAGTTGCTAGATTCCACTTGTAGATCCTAAAGAAGCACGTGTTACAACTGTAAAGAGGATATTTAGATATCTTAAAGGTACACTAGATTATGGATTATGGTATCGAGTGATGATTTCATCCTGAATGCTTATACCGATGCTGATTGGGTTGGATGTGTAGATGACAGGAAGAGTACCAGTGGTGGTGCTTTCTTTCTTGGCAGAAGATTTGTTTCATGGTTGAGTAAAAAGAAAGACTCAGTTTCTTTATCCACTGGAGAGGCAGAATATATTGTTGTAGCATCCTATTGCACACAGGTTTTGTGGATGAAGCAAACTTTGAAAGACATTGGAGTGATATGTGATGAGCCTATTTCTATTTTTTGTGACAACACAAGTGCAATAAAATTTTCAAAGAACCCGGTTATGCATTCAAGAACAAAACACATATCTATCAAATATCATTTCCCGAGAGAAAAAGTTTTGGAGAATAAAGTTAGATTGGAGTATGTGACAACAAAGGAACAAATTGCAGACATATTTACTAAGGCTCTTCTGAAGGATACTTTTGAGCATCTTAGGGAGAGGTTGAGGGTCATTGGCCCTCCGAAATAAGTGCACATGAAAGTGCATCATTCAAGTGAATTCACAGATTCATTATTTATCTAGATTGATAAATGGGTCTACTCTGTAGGGGGAGTAGAAAAGGTTTTCATTGTTGCAGTATGAGTGTACTCCTAATGGGGAGTAATAAGAGTTGTTCTTCTTTGCCATTGATGTCAAAGGGGGAGAGAAATTCATGTGAAAAATAGTTGCAAAGGAAGAGAAGGTGTTCTCCTAGGATATTGTGAAGGATGTTGTCTTTGATGGTTTTTCACATCATGTGTTTCCACCAATGACAAAGGGGAGATTGTTGCAAGTATGAGATAGTCTAGTGGTGTTGTCATTAATATTGTCATTGATGTCAACACAGTTCAGTTTGCTGTAGATTGTAAATGTATAGCTGAGATGTTGTGAGTACATGGAGCTATCTTTATGTCATTGCAGATGTGTTGTGTTGATGAGTTTCCAAGAGCTTTTGAGAAAATTAATAAAGAAGAGAAGTCAGAGTGATGAATGTGTTTAGAATGTGCTCTGGTATGTGCTTCACATTTCTCCTGTGTTGATCCTATGCTTATGTGGATCTAAAGATTTGATAACGGTGATCTTGTGGTGATATATCCTAAGTTTTAGCTTCTGGTGTTCATTGTGTTGATTTACTTTCTGTAAATTGTGTTTCATGCTCTTACTTAATAACAAAATAGTGTGGATGTGGAGTTGATAAGTGTTGAAGTCTTAAGCTTGAATTTTGTGACAACTAATTCACCCCCCCTCTCAGTTGTCCTGTGCATGTTTAACACAAAATAAAAATCCTGTGAACAAAGTAGATCTCGATGAAGTAAGGAAACAAATGGAAAAAATTTGGAGGAAGAAGGAAGAACCTAAGAACAAGGATGAAGCAAATGATCTTGTATCTGCATCTGGAACAAATACCTCTTCCAAGAACTGAACCCGGTAATGGTTTTAGGGGGAGTAGTTACAGAAAAATCTAAAAAGCCCCCGATATATGAGGTTTCAAGCCATGACACAAGGATATGTGATGTGAGTCATCATTTTGAAGGTATTGAAGAAATTTTTGATAAAAAAATGGGCGGATCTAGAGATTCATGAAACTTTTCTTGGTTTACAATGTGTTTTATAAAGTGGTTGGTAGCTTTTAAGCTAAAAAGCAATAAATGCTAATTAGGGCTAAATTCGTAAGCAATAAAGTAAGAGGCTAAGTTAGAAAAACACATTTTCAAAATTTGGAAGAAGCAATGCAAGTTGAAGTGAGACTGAAGGTGATTCAAAGTATCATACATCGAAACCCTATTTCTAGACAAGCAATAAAAGGTATTCTCTGTTATCTCAATTTTGTGGTTTTCAAAGTTGAAGGAACTCTTTATTAAGTTTATTCAAGATTGTTGAGGAATATGGCCACTCCCACTGTTGTGGAAATTTCTGAGAGACCCCAACCAAGATTTAGAAGATGTTAGTGGAAAGTGTATGAAAATGACCCCATAGGTGCATTCTCGCACATTCCAAGTCATGCGCTACCCACCAAAGATCTAAGAACATACATTCATGGGAAGTTGGAAGAATTCAATCATCAGGGGCTGAAGGATTTGTCAGAAAATGAGTTGATTGGAGATGATCTACTGCTTAACACGTAATGTGAAAACCTAGTTCGAATGAAGCTGAACATTTGGAATTGGTTTCCAAAATTTTCTAGTGATAGTGAGGCAAAGTTTGTCGAAATGGCCCTAAGCAGGGTTCATAGCAAATTTGTGTGGGAAAATGAACCAAGAGTTATCAACAAGGATGCAATTCAAGTTATGACTAGACTTTGTGATATTGGTGCATTCTAGTTCTAAAAGTGGTGAAAAATGATGAAGTCACAAGTTTGACTGCTGCTAAGTTTGACGGGAGAGCTTTAACCACAAATTCTATTGTAAACCCTGTCATCAAGTATGTTGCCATCATGATTGGGCAGAAAATATATTTCATTAATTGAGTAAATTTAGTATCAGCTACGACAATTCATACTGCTTATGAAATGGTGGTGAATGGAAAGGATTGTGATCTTTGTGAGTTGATTAGATTGCAACTTAATGGAGAACCCGAGTATTACAAAGGTGAAGAAGCATGTTTTCAAATTTGGCAGTTTAGTTGTTTGTTTGTTATTCTATTTCTTGAAGGAGTTACTGGGAAGAAAAGGCATAATGTGGGACAACACCAAATCAATTGCTCATCAATTTTTTGACCATTTATGCAGTCTAGGAGACTTTAGGGCACAAAAAAATTCCCTAAATGCCTTCTTTACAGTATTTAAGAATGAAATGCATGAAAGAGAATGGATTCCAATGAGTTTGGTAAAGAAGTATGAGGAGATAACATTTCTTGTATCTACATATGAATGCATCATTGAGGCTGTAGAACCCAGAATTTGATGGATTGAATCTTTGGGATATGAGATTGAAGAAAAAATGGTAGAAAGGTACATTGAGATCTTGTTAGAGAGTTCTAAGGACCCCTCTCTACCTAAGCATGGTACATATTAGGAGAAATATATTGAAATACATCTGGAGGCTAGTGCAACTAAAAGAAGAAAGAAGGTTGAATCTTTCTTCCAAGGTGTAATATACACTAAGGATGATATAGAAAAATTGAGGGAGGCAATTGATGAAAGGAAAGAAAAATCTATTGAACAGTCCTCCAGACCTAGAAAATTAGGAAGACTATCTTTTGGTGCTACACCAACACGTATTTCTAGTTTTGTCACCCCTAGTGGTGCTAATGTTGAGAAATGGAAAAGGAACCAAGTGTTCCTGCATCTATTGATATAGCTTCCCTTCTGGTCCCAGTACTAGGGCATATAAGAAGAAGGACATACCTCCTACTACACCATCTACTACTTCAGAAAGAAGAAGAGTGAAACAAAAGGCTGACAAGAAAAGAAGTTTGAGTGATGTTGTTGAGGAAGAAATTGAACTTGGCTTAGAAGGAGAGCAACAGCTAAAAAGAAACAAAAAAGTAGTACATCCCGTCAAGAAGCCAAAACTAGTGTTGTTGTCTCTACAGATGAGGAGTCAGAGGAAGAGGAGGATACTTACTAAATTCATGTACATACAGAGAAGAATGAAGAAGGATCATTTGATCCTATGGAGGTGTTAGCAAATAGATTGGTCACTGCGATTTGATGTGATAAATGACCCCCAATTTCCTAACAAAGCAATGACGCAATGAAACTAACAACTCCAGAGATTGCTATTGAATTAGCGATCTTCCTCTAAATTTAAGAGGTACAACTCCCTCTTATGATCTTCAATGAATTAGAAAGGATTGAAAATAATAATAAGGTGTGCTTTTAACAAGAAAGTAGTAAAGGAAAGCAAATACCCATGCATAAAAATGACACAAATGTGAAAGTAATTTGGAATAAAATATCAAAGTAAATGACCCAAAGATCATTCACTTGAACCCGTAGATGATAAGGAGGAGGAAAGAAAATGATTTCCAGAAATTACATGAAAAAGACAAGACTCAAAGATCCTACAATGAACACATCCTTAATCTGACATAACAGAGAAAATACAAATGAATAATTGTGGATTCACAAAGGAAATCAACAATTAAAGAGAAGACCATTGAACAAAAAGATTAGCAATATCTCCTTTATTCCCTGAATAAAATATAGAACTCAAAGACTCTATCTCTTTGTACAAAGATTAAGCTCTAAAAAATAACCCCTTTCCCCACATGAACAACAAAAAGATTCAATTATTGTAACCCCACAGCCTTCAAAGAGGCTCTCGTTTTATAGCCAAAAAGATCCCCACTTTGAAATATTTTTTACAATAAATAGAAAGAGGAATCCTCTCCCCTTTTCAACTATGAGTAACTAATTCTTTAAAACAAAGACTTTTCACCTCCCATAACTGTTTCTTGAGTTGATTTTTCTTTTAATTTAAAAGAAACTTTCTTTTGAATTTAAAGTGTCACTAAATGGTGTTTCTAATGCCACGAAGTCCTTTCAGTTTATGAATGACACTTGTAAAATTATTTTGTTAGAGATATTGAAGTTTTGATTAGCTCCAAGGTGTAAGATATGTGCTTTGCTAAATCCATCCAACAAAATAGTTTATTGTAAACTTGCATCAGCCACCTTTCATCTGCACACAACCGTATATGATGAAATTTTATTTGAAGAACATTGGCTTTGAGATCTCCCCTTCTTGTGCTTTTTTGATTTTCCATTATGCTTGGCTACAAGCTTCTTGTTTCGATCATGTCTCCATTAGCTTAGTGATTTGCATTGATTTCTAGGAAGAACATTCACTATGCTCCTGAAATCGGTTGTCCATATTCAAATTCTCATTGCTACAACCATAGAGGGGTTGTCGCTATCTGGATCAAACTCATTTGGAGTCATTTGGAAAATACCCAAGTTACAACATTGTATTCAAGGATTATAACATTCAAGCTTTGTCGAGACATTCCAACCCTGACTTTTCATCAAAAGTAATCTCCTTATATTAACAAGTTCAAACAAGAATCACTCTACCATTCATCGGGTGCCTTAAATGAATCTGAAGATTGTGAAGGGTAGACAATATAGAATATTCCTTTATGTCATGTGTATCTCTTTTAGAAGAATCAAAAAAATATTTTCATCACTTGGTTTCATAGTCACCTCCTTCCGCTTGATGGTGCAATTATGAGAAGCAACAAAATCTAATATCAATATGTCTACTATCAACATCTTGTGAGAGGGTCGTAATTTGTCCCAATAATCTTCTCATTTTATTCACTGCCTAGCAACATTACATCATCTTCGCAAGTCGCACAACCATTGAATAAAGCTATATATGTATATCTCTAGCTTCTTGATTTGCTTCACCTTATGACATCGATGTGTTCTCCCCTAGATACAATCAAAAGCATCTAAAGCCTATAGTTTTGATTCCATCAGGAGATCAAGATATGTGATGTGCAAATGCCATTGTAGGTGAACAATCAAAACTTTCTTTGAGATATATCACATGCTCATGTCCTTTCGTTGCTCCCAAATTAATCAATAAAATAGCCTTCAAAGTGATTCCTTTTATGTGGGCAGTGAAATGAGGGAGTTATTTAACTCCAGGTGGTAAGTTATACACTTCTTCAAAAACCTGCCTATAACATATTACCATCAAGGCTTAAATTTGATGGTCCACCTTGCCCATCATGAATTTTTTTCTATGGTTTAGTCTTCATTATTTCCTTTCACATGACAATTATTTTTTTTACGGCAAGTGAAATTTTATATAATAAGGCACTAATAGGCGAGGGACATGGACATTTTCAGCATAAGGAACATGCCTCTTCTTTTCCATAGGAGCACTATCAATACCTAGGCGACCATCTTTTGGAATAGGTTGAAAAAGATGACAAATTTTTCACCTGTTGTCCATTCATCTCAAATTTAACAAACCTCAAAGTCTGTTATGAATTTGATTTATGATAGTATTAGCATAGAACTTGTAACATACTAACATTAAAATGAAACTAATGAATCATAATGCATTGGTGTGTTTTGCCTCATATGGGATACATCACCATTACAAATGTGAACAAAAAAATGACTTTTAAAACATTTTAAATTCTTCTTTGTTTGGAATCTTTCCAAATTTCATACACTCTGCTCCATTCCACTACTGATACATCAAGCATTTTTAGAGACACTCTCATCAAAGTATCCAATATATCTAATGTTAGAGTTGTTCGTCGGATATCATTTATTATGTTTTTCCTTGAAAATCCTCTTTCACATGCCTCTATACTTGTTGGAATAGTAAGGATTGTTTGCCATAGCTTTGTAATGTTTGGAAAACTTGTATGTGAGTCCATGACACAAAAAACCCTCCAATCTTCCTTCATTGATAATCCCTCACAACTAAGATGAAGAGTATCAACAACTATATGCAACTCTTGTTTACAAGCTTCAACATTAAATAATGTTTCATTTTCTTCTCCCTCACATAAAGTATGTTGCATGTGTTGAAAAAGATTATGAAGCCAACACTTTGAATTATCTTCTCTAGCATGAGCATCCTTTAGATAATGACAAGGACTAAACAACTTTACTAATCAAGATAATCACCATGTGCATGTGAAATTTCCACAAACCGCAATTCATGCCTATGAACATCACCCTATTTATCGGTAATCTCTAAATAACCATATTTAGAGGCATCCAATAATTTAGATATGTAACAAGTACCATCGAAAAATGTATCACTTCTCATAAATCACCTGCTTAAAGTGTTTATAGTAATATCAATAGATGCCCCTAATGATGTAACATCAACATACTCTTCTTGAAATTTTATATTCAACTTGTTCAACATAAGTATTATATCTACAAGCATG
Source organism: Sequoia sempervirens (assembly GCA_007258455.2). Classification (NCBI taxonomy): domain Eukaryota; kingdom Viridiplantae; phylum Streptophyta; class Pinopsida; order Cupressales; family Cupressaceae; genus Sequoia; species Sequoia sempervirens. The sequence continues at coordinate 208,028,130 of VDFB02000015.1, read as the reverse complement.
TGTAAACAAAATTGAACTGAAAATATTCTTGCCTTATCATACCATGACTCTCTCTTTTCATTTTTCCATAAATTCAATATAGGAGGAATCAATACAACAAGCCTTTCAATAACTTGTCCTCTTGAAAGCCATCTAACTCCATGAATTTCAAGAGCTTGAAGAGTTTCAAGTTGCATGACTTCCTATAAAGAAATGAGTTCCTTGTTTCTTTTAGTATAATTTTGTACCCAAGAATACACCTTATTTGCTAATTTCTCAACAAATAACAATTCAAGAATTTTTTTGGAAGCATCTAATGCAACTAAAGCTTCATGATGAGCAATGCAGTGAACACCTACAAGATTAGGAACATCTTTTTTCATAAAAGAAACAAACCCATTTTCACTACCAACCATGGATGAAGCACCATCTATGGATACAACTATTAAACGTGTATTTGAAATCCCACTTTCTTCCTTTAAAACATTGATTGCATCATAAATTGTTTTTCCTTTTCCATCACAAACATTTATGAGCTTTAAAAATTGCGAAGTTGGCTGCCTTGGCCATTTTGAGTCTAAAAAAGTTACATAGACCATATGATGCTTCTCTAAACTGTGATCTATACTTTCATCCAACATCAAAGAGAAAAAATGACTATCCAACATTCTAGCAGTTTGTACCTCTTAAAAATACTTAGATATAGCATAAAGCAATTGATTTGCAGCCATCTGATTTGTGTATGAATTGTAGTCCTTATTCTTTGGCATGTTTGGTAATTGTAATGTCATTTCAAGAGAGCAAAGTGATTCATATTTTGAAAAGGGTAAATCCTCTTGAACCATCCAAAAAACTAATTTCATAGTTGCGATGACTCTTTTCTTGTTAATGTCATCAACATTTGCTATATGTTCTGTAATAGGTTTTGATTTCTTTTCATTCCCACGTGTCCATTTAGCTAGTGAAATCTTATGAATGTTTGAATTGGCATGAGTAACTAATGAATCATGTTGTAAACTAGTGCAACCATTACCTGCTCCCCATGGTCTAGTTGCATTATGTGTATTACATTTTTATCCTTCATATATTATACATTTTAGCCACTTAAACTTTACTTTTCATTCCTCACGAAATTCTCGTTTTACTTCAAGTTTTCTTTTTTTTCTTCTGTGTATTGTTTTCTCTTGTTGATATTCATCAGCATACTTTTCAATGTACCCCAAAATATCTAAGTCTTCATTTAAATCAAAATTATGATCTTCATTGGGTGCTACAACTTCGGATGTTCTTGACCATGGAAAAAAATGCTTGAGAGAAGGCTGATTTTTTTTTCTCCGAGACATTTTCAAATTGTAATCCCCACATATTTTAAAAATAAGAAAGATTTAGATATTTTGTTCAAATTCATCTAAATTTATAAAAATGAACCATAAAAAAAAAATTAATATAAACTAATAACCATATAGAGAACAGGGGGTTGTAGAGGGGGTTGTAGTGGTTGCATCAAAATAAAAAAATAGGAAAAAAAATTCATGGAATATTATTAAATGTGATTCAAAATGTTTGATAAAAAGAATCTACAATGTTTAATTTTACTGTGGTAAACTATTACAAATTTTTAATATAATATTTGTAAATCATTATTTTTTTAAAAGAACAAAAGAAATAAAATGAAAATCATCTTACTCTTCTTACAATGCAGCAAAATCATTTTCTTTTTTGTTATAAGTTGTAACTGTGCAGCAAAATCTCTTTACTTTTTACAAATCTTCTTTCTTTTTTGTTGTATGTTGTAAGTGTGCAAAATTTTCTGACTTTTTGCTTCTTCTCTGCAGCTCTAGAGTCTGGATAATGAAGATTAAACTCTAAAACCAGATTAATAAAAGAAAAATGAAATATTTTGCACTGGTAGAAAAAAAATGGTTTGAAGGAGAAGATTGTTGTTTTTATAAAAAATTCTATTAAAGAAACTCAAAAAGTATTTAGAATAAAAGAAACTCAAAAATATCTAGAATCTTTAAAAAAAATCTTAAAAATTTGAGATTTCTTTTTTCAACAATAGAAGTTTGCATTTAAAAAAAAGAAGTTTCTATTCTTTTATTAAAGCATAGAAGAAGTTTCTATTAAAAAATTTAAAAATAAAAGTATATATATACGGTCAAATTTTCATATTAACTATTTTTTTATAGTTTCTAAAATAAATTGCATGTATTAACATATGGTTAAATGTTTATTTTTACTATATTTTACAGTTAAAATCTTCAAATACAGGTATACGGCCATGAAATTTAAGCCCTGAATTTACCATGCTAGCGGACTTTTGATAGGTTACGCTAACCTATGAAATTACCGCTAGCTCCAAAATGCCCACTTCATAGTTCTCCTTACTCACCTAAGATTTTTAGTGTCAGTCAGTTAGAAATTCTTATAACCACTTGTGAGATTTTCATACCATTTCAGAACTTTGGAAATCTAAATAGTGATCTAATATTGACTGCTTGAAGAACCACTATTTTAATTTTAAGATCCTAAGTGATTTTCGCGGCTTATTCTTCTCTTCCCCATGTTACTTGTGAGGTATTCTCAAATCTGTCTGTGACAACCTTTTCCTGATTTAAGAACTTTGTGCATATCAATGCAACAATTTTTATACTATCGACCTCTTGTATGTTTTTCAGATGTGAAAGGATTGAAATTCGACATTTCCCTTTACATTATGTTAAGTAAATCATGGGTGTGTATTATACCTTTACATTCAACATTTAACAAGGAACTTGCGATCACAAATATTGACAAAAACTTCTTGCCATGTTCCATGAGAAAGAATGGTAGCTCTCATTAATAAAGCACTTGCATTCCAAGATTAATGTATCGACACTATTATCTTACTCTATGAATTTTGAAAGAAATGCTATGAAATGACTCAAATGGGTGGTAAAGCTCCAAGTCTCATTTTCATCACCGCTATTACAAGGTGATATCCATTTGATAAGATACCAATGACAAAGATTAATTTTGCAGTACCTTAAAAACCAAAGGCGTTTCTTTTGATTGATAACCTGAATGGGAAAGCACCATTCAAAACATTGTTGAGCTACATCATATACTCATGCTTCTTGAAAATAAGAAACATCCTTCACAAAGAATTATCAATCATCTTAGTAAAATGCCTAAAAGTTTAGATTGATTTTGTACCGTTTTCCAATCATGATGGAGCAATCTGCATTCTGCAAAAACACCTCTCTTGCAATAGATGCAATAGTCCTAAATCTATAAATACATTACTATCTTGAAATGCCTAACAATAGGATTTTTTGATTCGATGAGGTTGAATATAAAGGGGAAAAGCTCAAAAAAATTCATGGCTGAAAATAGGGCTAACAAGAGGACATGCCTGGATCTCCTTTGGTAAGTGGTCATCAACCCTTAAATCTAGGAAGCTTGGTTAACAACATGATTGATAATGATCTTATGCCAACTGTTGAGCTATATGATAAGTTCAATGATGAAGGGAACAAAACCACCATAAATACATTTGTACAATACATAGTCATTTGTAATATAAACATGGATACAATACAGTCAAAAGTTACTGAAAAAGTGTGGAAAGAATTAGTACTTAGAAGGAAATAGGCTTTAAATGTTGAAGACAAGATGAGAAGTAAAGCCTTAAAATCTATCACTTCCACTTTTTCAGAGATAGAAGCTGCAAATCTATTGAAAGAATGTTTTGCATTGTTTAGAGTCAAGCAGAGAGTTAACATGTTAATGAATAAGGAAGATATTATATGGAAAAAGTAAGGAAAGATACCCAGGATGTAATTAGGAAATTAGCAAGGAGCTATGAGGCAAGAACCAATTTTTCGTCCCACACCACTCAGGCACATGAACATGCTACTGCTGTAGAAGTAATGGATAACCCAATCTTGGACTATTCATGATACACTTGGTGCTTCGGAGACCCCTGCCCCTCTGACTGAAATAGAAGAAACTACAAGAAAAATATCTGATGGTTATCATAGAAATCAATTTGGTGAAAAGAGAGAAGAACATCAAGAGTCTATCGAGAAAAGGGAAGAGAAAAACAAAGATGAGAGTGAAGGGAGTAAGGAAAAAAAGAAGAATAATGACAAGGATGATGAAGATAGAAGGGAGAAAGAAAATAGAGATAATTCCTCTAGAAATTCATTTGGAGAAGAAGAAAAAGAAAAGGAAAAAGAATAAGAAGAAGAAGAAGAAGAAGAAGAAGAGAAAGAAAAGAAAGAAGAAAAGAAGAAAGAGGAAGACAAAAAGCCATTCCAACTGAAGGAGAAATTTCCAAAGGCCTTGGACCATCAAATCCATCCGGAGAATCATCCATAAGTACTCTTAAAGGTCTTCTTTCAAGACAAGCTGTAATCCAACCTGCACTTCCACCTCAACTAGTTAAGCTACCATCTCACACAGGTTATGTGGATTTGACAAAAATCACACCAAATGACAAAATAAAGCTAAGTGAAACCTTTCTCAACTTTGTCACACAAGAAGTTACAAAGTCATATCAAAAGGGAAATGAATTAATAAAGGAAGTTATCAAATCTTTACAAGAGATAGCCCCCGGTGTTACTTCAAACAACTCTTTAGCCCTGATTGAAAATTTGAGGCTTATTGTTGATTCAGTTAAAGAGTACACATCTAATCTTAAGGTACATACTACAAAAGAAGTGGAGTTGAATTTTCTAGAGAAAATATTGTTGTTTCTGCAAGACAAGTGTACAATTACATATGACAGGGCATTGTAAACTTTGAAAGAGGTAAACAAATATGATGAGGAATCCCAACTACTATTTGTTTACTGCATGAAGTGGCCAAAAGCCACTCGAGGTATCAAGGATTTAATGGACTCAATTGAGTCTCAACTTTTAGATGCTTCCAAAGATTATAAGATTGCAGATGATAAAAACTATGTTAGGAGGGTTTCTATTGTATATCTTCAAAGTAAATTCTTCATCCCACAAAGGAAAAAAGAAGGTGCTATGAGATGGTATGCCCAGCTTAGAGAGTTGGTTATGTCCAAACATGTCTCTATATCAAATGCATTGATGGAAGCAGAAATACTTGAGAAGATGAACATTGCTCCATCCACTCTGGAAGAAGGAGAAGAATGCCTGGTGGAAATAGAATATTTGGATAAAACTCTCTCCAGGGAAAAAGGAGTCTAGGATGATGGAAAGCCAGCTTGGGAAGCAGTTCTCAATGAGTTATAGGGTGCCCCTAGTTCCTGATTTGAATTTTTTTTCTCTTGGTCATTTTTCCTTGATGTTAAAGGGGGAGAAGAGGAGACAAGGAGAAGAGTATGTATAAAGTATGTTATGTTATATGTTTGTATCCTGTACATATCTTAGGGGGAGTTGAGCACAATTTTGTTTTTAATTTTTGAAGAAAGTCTCATTTTTGGCACATGTTTCCATCAATGACAAAGGGGGAGATTGTTGGAAGAATGAAGAAGGTGCCCTCTGGGTTTGTTGTCATTGATGCCAACATTGGTTGGTAACTGACTAAGTAAACTACGTGTTTATGTTGATTCGGTATTTTGGTTTGAAAATATTCTCGGTAAAAGGAAACTCTATGAGTTTTTGATATGTTGCTCGGGAGTGTCAGTTATAGGTATAAATGAGTTTTTAGTGAGCTTGTGTGATCCGGTTGAGTTATCCAAGTGACAGAAGTTCGATACTCTTTTGACTGACAAGGTTAATAATTGTTTGTACTTTGTGTGTTCCTTATTAGGTCTAGGCCGACCTAATGTTTGGATGATACATTTTTTTCTATGTGCCAAAAGGAATTTTGAATTTTGTATGTTCACTTCAATTAGGCCGACCTAATTGATGCTGGAAAATATGATGGTATATATATATATGTGTGTGTAAGATGGACATAAGAAGTGTGTGAAGATATAGAGTGTGTATGCAAGTGATGCGACAAACGAAACAGTGCAAAGTGATTTATGATGATTGTATGTCTGCAACCAGAGCAGAATTTTGGTGTTATTAGAGCTTAACCGGAACTATTTTCTGCACTTTGTAGGTGCACTTCTCCAGTTCATTTTTTGGCAGTGAGCCACACCCTTTTTTATCTTGGCTATATATGCCATATTTTGTATTCAAGCTTTGAGCCTTTCAAGCACAGTGTGTCCTAGCAGTGAGCTCTGTAATATCTTATGATTGGTTATAATATATTGTGAGCTAATCCTCACCGTGGTTTTTCCCACCTTGGGTTTTCCACGTAAAAATCCTTGTGTCAATGTGTTATGATCTCTTTTGTGTTTTGGTTCACTATTGTAGCTAGATTTGGATTGTTAATTAGATGGTTAATAATTAATTTTGTAAGCAGAATATTGATTCACTCCCCCTCTCAGTATTCAATTTCTTCTAAAATACTTCTAGTCATGAGGTTAGATGTGTAACTATAGTGAAAATTGTAGTATCTATAGTGATTGAAAATAACTAGAGTGTAAACAGAAACAAGAAAACAAATAAGCACAATAAAATAATATATTATTATGTAATGCAAGAATTATTTTACAACCTCAAATTATCTTAGATCATAAGAGAATGTAATGTAATATTTGTAGATAATGAAAGAGAGATAAATGCATAGAGAGACATGATATGCAATGAGAAATATATCAAGGACATACATTAATGTAATGCATATATGTGATAATTTTATGATGTATATAGATACTTGATATGTGTATGGTGAATGAATATATGTGTTCATTTTATTTTTCTTATTCTATAATATTATCACATATGTTTTGATTCTCTCCTTATCCATAACACTAGGGTAAAACATAACATTAACATAACAATAATATAAATAAGTAGTCTATATTTTCTTGTCAACATTTATTTTTTTACCAAACCCTATTTTTTTTATAGTAAAGTGTTAGAGTAATCATGCATTAGCTAATAATAAATACTACTAAAATAAATTATTATAGATGAACATGACCACAAGAATACATTAAAAATATAATAAATTATGTTAGAGTAATCATGCATTAGCTAATAATTAATTAATCTTTAATTAATTATTAGGCTAATTTCTTCTCATGCACTTAAGCTAAACCTAGGAGTGTTTTTTTTCTATTAACTAGAGTGAACTATTATTAGACCATTTTGTCTCATCACATAGGAGATGACACTTGTCATGATCTAATCCATCTATTATTTAGGTTTTCTCTTATAAAGAACTCTCCCTCATTATATTATTTTATTCTGTAAGTTTTTCTAGTTGAGGATATAAAAAATTATTGTTTGCATATCTCTTGCATGGAAGGTGTTTTTATTTGTTGTTTAATCTTGTGAACCATGTTATTCACAATTCTAATGAATTATATATATGAAATTAACCAAATATAAGATTTTAAAATTTATCTATACATAGCCATTTCTTAAAAAACAATAGAAAACTATAAGGTATGTAATTTTTACCATTTCATCTTACCTTAAAAATTACCCAATTTCACCAACTTTTTGTGAATGAATTATTTGTAATTAATTTTTGAGAAGAAATAATATTGAATAAAAATTTAGAAAATATTTTTTGTCAATGTATAGGAAGAAATGGAATTGAACAAAAATTTAGGTAGATAGAAGTTACTCATTTATGTCAAGGTGTTATACTTTTGATGGTATATTCAATGCAGTTGAAAAATGGGCAACAACCAAAATCATGTATTATTAATTAGTTCAAAAACAAAAGCACCAAGATCAAGATCAAGATTGTTACAAGTTTGGATCATTCAGTTTCTATATAAAGCAAGTTTTTAGTCCCCAAAATATTGAAAGAACTTAAAGTGTTACACCCCTAACCTTAACTATGTTTTACTTTTTACTTTTGAAGTAACTTGTAGATGATTATGCATGATTCAATGATTTGATGTTCAGGAAAATGTCTAGAAAAATCAATGTTTTCCTGAGTTATGTTTATTTGACTAAAATTGACATGTGTTTAAAATTTGTCAAGATGTAATGATTTCATAAGGATTATGAAATGATTAATGATACATTAATCTTGAGTTGGTGTTTGCAAGTTGCATAAAGGAAACAGGTTTCCACCCTCTGAGAAAGGGAGGGAGAGCATCATCGGAGAGAAGGGTATAGATACAAGGAAAATGACAGGTTGTCACCATCTTAGGTCTTGTGTTGATGCAAAATGGTGAACCTAGTTGAGTCAGGTAAGTGATACTCGACCCCGTTTTGGTCTAAGTTTATTCCTCAACTCAACAAGTTGTCGATGTCGTTTAAAGTCTATTTCATGTTGTTTAACGTCAACCTAGTTGTTTGGGGGAACATGACATCGTGAAGGTTGAACATTAGTTGTTTTGTGACTAAGACAACTTTCTATCAAACATGTCGCTTCTTATGTCATAAACGAGTTTATGTTGTGACCTATTGCATAATTGGTTTAATGGATAATATGTTTCTTGTTAGTAGTTTTGATGTCGAATTCCAAATTTAGTCTAATCGAAATAGACATGATTTTCTTCTAAACATGAAGGAAAGAATGTCTCAACCCTTTTGGTATTAGTACATATTTTTATTATGTAAATATCTTTAAGCTAAATGAAGCTTTATCCTTCTAGAGTGATCTTTAATGACTGATAACTCCATTTATGCTTGCAAGTCGCCGAGTAAGAGCTTTTATAGGCTTGTTAATGGAGGTTAAGATGGGAATGATTGTGAAGTTAACCCTTTGGTCATGATAATTTTTTTGTTTAAAATGACCATTTTAGGGTCCTTTAGCCTTCTTGTTTCTATATATATACATATATTTGTATACTATTTAAAATGTTAAGAAATTTGTTTATGGCAGCAGGTATTCTACCAAAGGAAACACATTAATAAGTGTGAAATTAAACATGGATATCCATAATGGAAAATGTGGCTATCATAACGAATGCCATGAGCTATTTGTAACTTCTTTTCAATCGGTTCTTGCCAATTTATTGGAGTAATTTTGGAAGCCTCGGTTAGTGAGTGATAACTAAATATTTGTAACTGATTTTTAAAACTATCTCATCGTATTCCATCATGAAAAATTGAGGGGAGGGGTAGGAAGATAACTTTTGGGAACAGTTGAATAATGCTTGGTTGATGGATACCTTCCTAACTCATTGATCTTGACAAATCTCGGCATGGCTTACTGACTTAGGAGGTCAGGGGGGCGGGGGGGGAAGGAGAGGGGGGGGAATTCACAGAGTGACCTCCCAATCCTAGGCATCAACACTGACGTGTTTTCTTAGGGAGCGATGCTTTATTTGGGGGTACACAACATAAACTTGTCTGGAACGTTTGAGGCAATTTAGAGATTTTAACCCATTTTGGAGACTCCAAAAACATTTCCCAGGGTTTTCCTTCAACATTTTCGCCCTCAACTGGTGAAAGGAGAAACTGTTATGGAAGGATGGTTCTCACTACCCTAGGAAGAAGATACAGGGTGAGAAAGAACAGGGAACAGAACAGGGGAAGGATGGCATTTTTTCACTGTGAAAGAAGACGTCAAGGGAAAGAAAGAAGTCCTTCAATAGGAACTATCGGCATTGACAAACTCCTTTCAGGTAGAAAGAGAGCCCTTGACACTGTTGTTCTTGCTTTCATATGATAAGATAACTATCTTTGTGTCGAAGCTTATGTTTAAATTACAATGGCTCTAGACCGCTCCGGTCGAGCCTATATATATTATTTAAGTATATTCTCAAGGAATGGATTAAGGTCGAATGGCCAAACCTATTTTACTTTGTTGTAGTCTTTTCCTTTTTTTTAAGGCTCGAGCCCATTATGGATGTGTACCTATCCTTTAATTGAATGTTTCCAACTAAGTATATGGCGTAAGAATGGAAAGTGGTCAAGACTCATAAAAATGATGAGTCGTATGTGCTCATGGAACGCACATGCAAAATACTACATTCTATAACTACTCATTAGTCAACATGTATATAACCATTGCAGTCACCTTGAAAGGTGGTAGAGGTCATTAAGATATTGGTCAATGAACTTCTCATTGTATTATATTTATGAACTGATGATGGTAGTATGGTTAATGATATAACCGAGGCCATGTTTAATCAACCCTCGAGATATGAGGTACTATATAAGGTCAAGAACATAGTTTATTATTACAAGTTTGGATTAATATGTATCCTTCTTATGAATGAACATTCTAAGATAGTGTTTAAAACTAAAATCTCACATGGGTAAATATGAGTTTGTCAGCCATTATTAACTAATCTTTCGGTCTAAGGCAAGGTATGCCTAGAAATTCAAGAATTATGACTCTTAATTTCAAGGTTGATAAAATTAAACTTGTGAACCATAAAGGACCTTGGGTGGTGGTTATGGTCACTTTTATAATAAGTTACAAAGTGGAATAAGGTGACGAGGAGTCACGATTTCCCATTACTATAGTAACCCAAATGGTTGAAACAAACCCAAGATTGGGTATCACTGGAATGATTTTCCCTCAGGGTGGGACATAAGGAGAGATTTGTAACTCAATTCAATATGATGGTGGTAAACTATTATGATTGATAAGGGTTTATGTGATAAGGAAGTTATTTATGAGTCCATAACTTAACCTATGTTGAAAGTCAATAGACTCAAGTAGACCAAGGGGTCGAAAGTAGATTATTACCTTTTAAATCGAACCCTTTAGGGTAGAAATATTGTCTCATATCTAAGCAATTGATATAAATGATGGTATTCATTTAAATATTATGATAGTAAGGAAATACCTTAATTACTATGCTTGTTCTTATTACGTGAAATATGAACTTGAGCAATGTTGAGTGGTCTAGGAAAGATTAGAAGCATTTTGTTCGTACGTTTTGTTACGCTTATGCTACTACCTTTGGAAAACAAGGATGTTTGGTATTTCCATGTATTGGGTTAAACAAGCTAAACCCTAGTATTGAAACAAGGAGGATATAGGAAATCTATAACTCTTATGTCAGATATGATATTGTACATATATATATAGATTGGTCATGAAAGGTCGTAAAAACCATAGAACAAGATAGAAAGATACTTTATAATACCTCAAGAGTTTCTATGATAATGTCAAAACTTGGTTTAATGCGTCAAAGATGTTGGGTATTGAATTTTGTAAGAAAAATGATAGGAAGTCATAAACCCTAGATATTGCAAGAATGCAATAAGGGACTTTTAAAAGGTTTGAAATACCTAAATCTTTACATTACATGTATATCCTAGATTAAGGATTAGTTTTAAGTTAGATTGGCTATAATGGATTTTCTATACAGAATAGTTGTGTCTAGAGTACCTAATAAAGTAAGTAAAACTATAGGATGAGACAGTTTGTAAGACGAGTCAAAGGTGTGTGTCTAGATGGCATGACCAATCAAAATGATCATACTTAGCTAGAAGGGATCTAGAGTTGTATGGTTGATTGAGTTTTGTAGGACACATCACTAGGAATCAGATGGAAAAACTTGAAAGTTCCTTATATCTATACCCTTCATGAAGGGTAGGGCTGCTTCCAGTTAGGAAGTGTGTGGGGCACCATTTGACTACACGGTTGGAGGAAAAGCACTCGAATGATGCTCTCCCTCTGTAGAAAAAGACTCACTGAGTCTCATGAAGATAGATATCAACTTCCCAGATGCAGTGAACTCCATGTTATGGCTTATTACAGTCAACCTATGAGGTAAAACTATTCTTTATGTTGAGTGCATTTTATGTGATATAAATGAAAAGTGTAAGGAATTATCTTTGATTCTAGCTATGATTACATATGAATTCAAGTTTGAAATTATATGGAAAATTTATACTTTATTTCTTTTGCTTATGCTAATGTTAAAAAAAAAATCTTTCTCATGTTTACTAAGTTTATTTACCTTTTAGTAAATTCTTGAGTTTACTTGAGTATTAAGAGGAGGGATGTTACATATGGTATGTTCAATGCATGGACCTATGAGCTCATTATGAGAAAACTCATTAAACATTTAGCAGATGGGCTAAGATTTCAAGCTAGATTGATACATAATGGAATAAAGAGAAATGAAGGAAAACTATCTGGAAGACTATTTCCCCAGCACTTACCCAAGTCAATGGCTAAGAGAAAGCCAACAGAGGAGTTAAAACTCTAAGAGAAAAACCATTATGTTAAGGTTGCATATTGATAGGATTTTCAGACTTTGACTAGAAAGGTAAGACCTTGGTTAGTTACTAATCAGACTAAGAGCGCGGTTAGAGCAATTTTTGTATGAATTCAAGATCAATCTTATTTATCAAGAATTTAAGGATGGGAAGATCTAGAATTAATTAACTAGGTGCAGGGGAATCTAAGTGTTGGAAATCTTTGAAAATATATTGACACCTAGATAAGATGGGTTCTAGTCTAACTTCCAAATGGCTTGGAATGAGCCAAGTGGAATAAATGGATCATTAAAGGATGAGTAATGTTATACTAGTATAGAATACTAAAAAAATGGTTGAGAACTAGGTACTTTCCTTTTGGTAGAGCTAGAAAGTACAACCGCATTGGTGAATGTAATCATCATCGAGATATTTAGTCAAATTGTTAAATTTTTAACAAGTAACCTTTTAGTGAAGTAAGGAATATAGTTTTATAATGCAGAACAGAGAAACAAAGTTTGTGTTCCAATTGTAATCTTTGTGTGTTGCTATAAAATGATCTTATAATATCATCTAACATGTGAATGATAGATACTCTAGGAAATAGGAGTGAATCTGATATAACCTTTTTATTTGCAAAATTTTTGAGCATGATGAAAGTCTTAAGGGACTTATTTGTTTGATGTGCTTGTAACACAATCTCTAACCCACTGTAAGCTTTTGGAAAATTTGAATACAGTGCAACAATCTACTCCCTTGTAGTGATTTAGTCAAGTCACGTAGTGCATTAACAATGTTCTTCTGGATTTTGACACTTGGATTTTTTGGTAAAATTCCTTTTTAATACTGGCAAGGATTGTCGTTGTTTTATTTCTTTATTTTGAAATGGTCTACCATCAAATTTTTGAAGATTGTTATCTTATGGTCGATTGGTCAAAATTTGATTTAGTGTTGGAAAAGAGCTCATTCTTTGATTTATTGTTGAAATTAAAACTGCTTATATTTTGATATTGAGTTGAGTTTTTGTGGTGGCTATACAAGAAATTTTTGGTTTTTCATTGTGTTTGATGTAATTTTCTTCTCTATCATATCCTGGATGGGCCTCTGATGGATTGTGTAAGGGAGTAAATTGTAGAAATGCACCTGATGTGTCCTTAACTTTACAAAAGAAAGAAACCTTGTGTGGAAAGAAATTGGTTCCAAACCCTTTTAGGGTTATATAATTAATATGTAAGCTATCAGAAGGAGGTTTTATGCGGATATCACTTTTTGAACCTTTTGTTATGGTCTGTGGGTGAACAGGTAGTCTAGTAAGCCCAAGTGAATAGTCTCTCCAAGTTGAGCAGGGTGGTGAACCATTACTATGTGGATTGCAAAGCATATGTATACAAAAACTATGGCCATAGTGAGTGTTGTTTCCACTACGTGCACTCATTAGTTCACAGTACTCTAGACACTTAGCTAACCAAATTTGTCATACTTAGTAGGAGGGTATCCTTAGTAGTGCGACAGAGTTGGTTAAGTGGGGGTACACACCAGAGCTCAAATGGAAACTAAGAGGGTTTCCAACACAACCTTTCATTGAAAGGTAGGACTGCTTCTAAGCAGGAAGTGTGCGGAAAACCACTTAAGTCTATGGTTGGAAGGAAAAATAGCTAGGTGATGCTTTCCCTCTTTTCATTGGCATGCTGAGTCTTGGAGGACAGTTGAAATAGAAAAGGAATTTTGATCCTTTCTCTTGTATTTACTTATCATCTTAATTTAATGATGCATGAGATAAATGAAATTGGTACTTGATGAATAACCTTTCTAGCTAGAAAAGTGAAGGTTGATGTTAACCATTGGTGAAATTCTCTTGGTAACCTGTGTTAAAATTAACTGATTTCTATACATAGAAAGAGTATCCACCTTTATGGTGTTTGTTATAACAAATTCTATAATTCAGCTATCAAGATGATTTCATTTGAAACATTGTATAGAAGAAGATGTTGAACTTCTGTAAGTTGGGTAAGCTAGAATATTGGATTAGCATTAGTCCAAAAATGTTGTCAGAAATGGATTAAAAAATCAAACCGATCAGAAAAGATTGGTGGAAGCTAATGATAGATAGAAAAGCTAAGTAAATTATAACCATACACTATCACAATTCTCGGCTAGAGAAGAAAAGTTTCATAAAGTAAGGAATGTTTTCCAAACCAGCTCCTAGATATAAAGGACTCTTCAAAATTCACGAAGTTATCAATTTGATTGATTACAGAATCATTCTATCATGTAGAGAAGGTTCCAAAACATTCAATCAATCACAATTTAAGTCTTTTGAGACATCTTTGCAAACTTTAAAAATTTATCTCAACAATTCTTCACAAATTCACCCAATTTCACTTGTAGGTCTGTTGACCTAGTTTCTTGACCAAATCTACCCAAATACTCAGTGAACCCACTAACTAAATAGCTTTTTAGATACCCTTGAAGGCACACACAAACATATCTCAATAGTTCATATAACTCTTTTGGAAGAAACCTCTCAAACTCATGCTTCTACGTTGTCCCAACTAGGCCAAATAGACCAATTTAACAAAGCATCACCTCTATAAACAACTTACCAACCCTAGATTCTTTTTGAAATTCATTAAAAAACCTCTAAAACCACCAAATCTACAACCTTTAGCCAAAAAACCGCTCATAGAGTGCACTTTTCACAAAACCCTCATTTTTAGCAAATTTATGGAGGGTTTATTGAAATTCCTATTCCCACGCCCTATCTCAGCTTGCCAAAGAATAAAAAATGCTCCAAATGACCTAAACAAGCTTAAAAAACCTTAAAAAATTTCTTCCCCAAGAGTTTACTACACTTTCCTTCTCATAACCACCAATTTTCACTCAAATGCATAATATTGTCAACTAGGGCATCATGCCCAAACACTCAACTTCACCTCCCTTGCTCTTCCAAAGCTTCAAACACCTTGTAAAAAATTTTCACACACTTTTTGAACTGATCTCCAACCTTCTTGAGTGCATTTAAAATGAATTTCAACTTGGAGCCATTATTTTCATAGCAAAAACTCAAAAAATTTAGTGGGGCAACAATCAAAACCTCATCAAAACTTATTCCCTGCTCAAACTCCTACATCTACATCTAATCCTAACATGTTTGGACTCATTCCACCAATCCATAGTAGAAACAATAGGTGGAATGAGTCATTTAACTCATTTTATGCCTTCAAACCCTTGGCTAGTTGAACAGACCCGCCTCCAGTAAAAATGCAATAAAATTCTTAAAATGCAATTAAATCACTTCACTCTAAATCCAAATTGGAGCTAACACATAGATCTAACAATTTCAAAAGCTTTCAGCACTTAAAAATTCTGTATGAAACCGTACAAATGATGGGAACAATTTTTTTTTAAAAAGCACAAAAAAGAGAAAAAATTTATTGATTTCTTCTTCAAATATGAACAACAACCACTCTATTGGACCATACATCATAAATTTAAACTTGAAAAACTTCAAAATCTCCAAGAAAACTAACTTGAACTATCTTTTCAATTACATGACTCTTGGTCTTCCACAATCTTGTTATTTTTGCATTTTTAGCAAGTTTACATTTTTGACAACTTTCTTGCAATATTTGCCAATTTTGAAAATTGAAATCCACCACCACCTAAAGACCTCTAAAAAAAGACTCATTACAGTATAAAATGGTCTATATGAGCTTATTCAAAGTCTTATAAACACAAAATATTAAAATACCAACTTAAGCCCTTATTGAACCAATCTTTACAAAACATGAATTTGATGCTCTTGCACCAAACTCCTTGCCAAAAGAAATCCCAAGCCCTCTTGGATTGAGGGTAGTAATAGGTATTCATCATCTTTCTGCTCCTCCTTGATGTCTTGTATGCACTGCCTCTTTGAAACAACTCCTATTGGTCTTCATTTTCACCCTTGGTTTCAACTTGTCAAAGCAAACTAACCTCCTACCTATCTTATCACCTGGAATCAGATCCCCCATGCTTTCATGTATCCCAGTTTCTACCTCAGCATCTTGTCCTCTTTCTTTCATTTTGAAATTTGGTTTGTTTCCCATCAAAATTGTTATCACAACAAGGAAGTGATAGATGATTTCCTTAGCTTTTTTCCCTTGCAATGTAACAGTGATCTTTGCATCTTTGTTTTTCTCTCCCATCTGATATTTTTCCCCTCTATATGTTGCTTTCTCAAGGCTACCAATCTTTGATATGAAATAAATAGAAAAACTACTATCCTCCTTTGCAAACAATGAAGAAAACATTACATCACCATACATTTGCAATATCATTTCATCCTTGACCTTCTCTTCAATATTAGGTTTTGACACCAACACATCATTTCCCTCCAAAATCAGTTCATCCTTCACCTCTGTTGTCTTCATGTATTCAACTTTATTATGGCTGCAATCTCTAAGTGCTCTTCTTCTTCTATTTTGGTTTTTTCTTCTTCTTCCTCTATTTTATTCACTTGTCTTCTCCTTTGAACTATCTTCTTAATGGGCCATACAACTTTCTTCTTCATTGGAAAGTGCCAACTGAGTGCTCTTTTGAGCAACTGCTCCATTTCATCTTCATTCCTTCTTATCATCTCTTCCATAGCTTCCTTATTTCTCGTATCTCTTTCTCAACCTTTGTTTTCCTCATCTTTTCCTTTTTCCTCTTCCTCTTTTTTTATTCATGCTTCTTTGTGAACCCTCAGCGTATTGGTACTATCTCAAAAAATCCATCTTCTCTTCAAGCAAGTCCCTTTAACCTTGTTTCTTCTTGACTTTTCCTCAGCTAGGTCTCTTCTCTTTTCCTCTACCTAGTCTTTTGACAACCAGGTTTTCTCTTCAACCTGCACAAACAAAAACACACAAATACCAAACTCTCTTTCCCAAACCTTCTAAGCTCTGATACCAATTGATGTATATCAGGATTCAAAACATTCAATCAATCACAATTTAAGTCTTTTGAGACAATTTTGCAACCTTTAAAAATTTATCTCAACAATTCTTCACAAATTGACCCAATTTCACTTATAGGTCTGCTAGCCTAGTTTCTTGACCAAATCTTCCCAAATACTCAC
This sequence comes from Sequoia sempervirens, assembly GCA_007258455.2. Lineage (NCBI taxonomy): Eukaryota > Viridiplantae > Streptophyta > Pinopsida > Cupressales > Cupressaceae > Sequoia > Sequoia sempervirens. The sequence goes on along the minus strand of VDFB02000015.1, from coordinate 208,010,913 downwards.
TAAAACCACTAACCAAATAGATTTTTAGATACCATTTAAGGCATACACAAACATATCTCAATAGTTCATATAACTCTTTTGGAAGAAATCTCTCAAACTCATGCTTCTACATTGTCCCAACTAGGCCAAATAGGCCAATTTAACAAAGCATCACCTCTCTAAACAACTTACCAACCCAAAATTCCTATGAAAATTCATTAACCAGCCTCTAAAATGACCAAATATATAACCTTTAGCCAAAGAACCGCTCATAGAGTGCACTTTTCACAAAACCCTCATTTTTAGCAAATTTAGGGAGGGTTTATTGAGATTCCTATTCCCACGCCCTATCTTAGCTTTCCAAAGCATCAAAAATTCTCCAAATGAACTTAACAAGCTTAAACAACCTTAAAAAATTTATGCCCCAAGAGTTTACTACACTCTCCTTCTCATAGCCACCAATTTTCACTCTAATGCATAATATTGTCAACTAGGGCATCATGCCCAAACACTCAACTTTGCCTCCCCTGCTCTTCCAAAGCTTCAAAAACATCTTAAATGTCTACACACACTTTTTGAACTTATCTCCAACCTTATTGAGTGCATTTAAAACGAATTTCAACTTGGAGCCATTATTTTCATAGCAAAAACTCAAAAAATTCAGTGCGGCAGCAATCAAAACTTAGTCCCTATTCAAAATCCTACATCTACATCTAATCCTAACATGTTTGGACTCATTCCACTAAGCCACAGTAGAGACAATAGGTGTAATGAGTCATTTAACTCATTTTATGCCTTCAAACCCTTGGTTGGCTGAACAGACCTGCCTCTAGTAAAAATGCAATAAAATTCTTAAAATGGAATGAAATCACTTCACTCCAAAGATAAATTTGAGCTAACACATAGATATAACAATTTAAAAAGCTTTCATCACTTAAAAATTTTGTATAGAACCATACAATGGCTAGGAGCAGCAATTTTCAGAAAATTTGCACAGAAAAGAGAAGGTTTTTATTGATTTCTTCTTCAAATTTGAACAACCACTCTATTCGACCATACATCATAAATTTAAAATTGACACACCTCAAACTCTCCAAGAAAACTGACCCCAATTTTCCTTTCAATTATATGACTCTTGGTCTTCCACAATCTTGCTATTTTTGCATTTTTAGAAAGTTTACATTTTTGACAATTTTTTTGCAATATTTGCCAATTTTGAAAATTGAACTCCACTACCACCTAAAGACCTCTAAAAAAGGACTCATTACATTATAAAATGGTCTATATTACCTTATTCAAAGTCTTATAAACACAAAATATTAAAATACCAACTTAAGCCCTTATTGAACCAATCTTTACAAAACATGAATTTGGTGCTCCTGCACCATTCTATTATCAGCTACGACCAAGAGGTATAATGTTTTGTTTATGATTTATATTTGAAAAGTATATATAACAGATGATAATTATATTCTTAGAATTTTTTACAGGCACAAGACCGAGGAGTGGTCATGACTGAGCTTCTTAAATGCTTAAAGTTTGCAAGCTCACTTACATGATGGTGAATATGAAAGAAAATAGACTTTCGTTAGGGTTAAGGTCTAGATTAACTAAATAAATGTTATCGAATAAGCAAAAAAAAAATTAGATTAACTAAATATAGCTCGGAATAATTATCTAATAATTTATAATAGCTAAAAGAGGAGAGTAAGTGAAATTATACCAATATATGCTCAAAAATCAATGTTTCTAGTCAATGAAATGTCTTGGGATCAACATTATATTTCTATACTTTGTTAAAGGACAAATTCACAAATCTAGGGCAAGCTCATATTCATGGAATTTTCCTCTAAGTTGGATTTATCCTTATGTACAATGATATTATACTCTTTTACTTGCTTGATAAATCTCTATATGATGTGCTTCTTCTACTAATCTTATGCTAGTGGTATTTAAAAATATATTGGAAGAGCTATCTGTTGAATATCCAAGATACTGAGAGGGGGGATGAATCAGTATCTTCTTAAATTTTATGATCAGATACCATCCCATAATTCCAATGCACACAATAGCAAAGATAAGTAAGAGCATTAACAGAGCATGAAATCACAAAACACGTGAACACCAGGATTTTTACGTGGAAAACCCAATTTGGGAAAAACCACAATGAGTGTTAGCTCACAATATAGTATAATCGGTTATAAGATATTACAAAAATGGGATGGCTCACTTCCAGGACTCACTGTCCAAATACAAAGGCTCACTACCTATAGAATTACAAAGACAAAATGGCTTACAACCAGAAAATGAACTAATAAAGTACACCTAATGAGTGCAGATTCAGTTCCAATGAAGCTTAGTAAACTGACTTGACACACGTCATCATATTCACTCTTCTTCACATTTACATTCACAACACACACACACATATATATCAACCTTCAAAACTGTCCAATATATATATTTGATCTCCCCGCAAGCATGAATTAAGTTAGCCTAATTAGATGCACTTCTTATTTACCAAAAATACCAACTGTTGGCTTTAGGCATTCACCAAAACTTCCCAAAAACAATTCACGCACCCAACATGCTACATCATGTCAGCTCAAACCTAAGATAGGTAGCACATATGTATGCATGAAATATAAATTCACCATTACACAACTCATTCATTAGGTCAGCCAAGGATAGACCTAATAGCAAAACAAAGTAATACACCAATACACCATAAGAGCATCTAAGTACATGAGATCTTGAATGAACTTTCTTCTAGAATCTATAAATCATTTCTCAAAACAACAAACAAGAATAATACCTGCGGATTGACATATCAGAGGATATACCAAAAATACTGGAGCAGATACCATACCAAAATACCGAAACAAATTTAGATTTGATTTTGCAGTTGCAACTCATATATTATGGTGACATCAATGACAACACAAAAATGACAAAATGAGATGTTCTTCATTTTTCCAACAATCTCCCCCTTTTTCATTGATGGCAATGTGTGCCAAAAAAAGAATATTTACAAAACTTCTTATTTACAACACTTCTCCCCCTAACACCAGCATTTAACCTTTCTTCACTCCCCCTTTGACATCAAGGACAAAAGGTGTCCCAAAAACTAAAATTGAAACATGAAAACAAAGAAAAAAATGAAACATGTATCAACTGGAGGATGGTTAGCCTTGAAGCTCCTTCAGAATACCTTCCCATACTAATTTACCATTTTCCTAGCTATCCTTTGCACTAATCAATATCATGTTTAGGGATTCCAACTCTACCAGAGTTTCTTCTGCACTGTCTAAAGTATCAGGAGTCAAGTTTATCTTCTCAAGCTTTTATGTGCCTACTAGGGCTTTTCCAACTGGAGTGTATTCTACTCTTATAATGTCACTCAACTAACCAAATTTTTTGATAATTTCTTCCTTCTGCTTCTATAAGACAAAGAATTTATCTTTATGTGCAATAATGGCGTTCCAAGTTGATATGTCTTTGTCTTTGGATATACTGTAAGTACCAGAGATAGCAGTCAGCTGAGACTCAATAGAGTCCATAACAACCTTAATTTTCTGAGTGGCATCTAGCCACTTCAAGCAATAAGCAAGAACAACATTTGCTTCTGACTCACAAAACTTCACAGCATCCAAGTTCTTTTCAACATTTGAGTGTGCAAGAGCACACTTGTCATGCAATGCTAGTAGCCTTTTCTCTACCATTTTCTCCTCAACTTCTTGTTTTGTCTTTTCTCCAAGCTTGTAGGTATACTCCTTGAAAGAGTCTAACAACAATCTCAAATTTTCAATAGGAGCGAGGATGCATCAATAGATACACTAGGTGTGACCTCTTGTAATGCCTTAAGATCATCTTCTATGAGTTTTGATCCTTTCTAATGTGTCTCAAGAATCTCCTTCCTTTTGAATGCCCGCAATGCATCTCCTACCATTACTTTATGCACCAAATACATCTTCTCCATATCTACAAACCCTTCAATAATAGGAAGTTGTAGAAGCTCCTGAGGGATTATTGGCTGAAATATGATCTACTTGGACAACAAGCCTTTCAGAATATCATTACCAGAGGATGATTCTCTAGGTGCTTAAGAGATTTTACAATCTATTTTTTCCTTTCTTCATTTTTCCTAGTAGATTCCTCATTTTTATTTTCTTCCTCTCTCTTTTCCTTCTCTTCCTCCTCTTCTTCTTCCACTTTCTCTTCTTTTTGTTCATTCTTTTCATCCTTTTTATCTTCATCTTTATCTTCATCATTTCCATCTTTTCCATCTTCATTTTGCTCTTCTTCTGGATTATCTTTTTCTTCTTTGTCATTGCCTTTTCCTTCTTTAGAACTACCTTTTTCATTATTTCCTTTTTCACCTTCAATATGCTCTGGAGGAGCATCATTATGCTTTTCAGGCTCAACTTCACCTTCATTCTGCTTCTCACTTTCTGGAGGATTAATTTCACCACTGACATCAACTTTAACATCAATGTTTTCAAAAATATATGTATTGCCTGTATCAAGAGTAATATCTTCCTTAGTATTTTCAACATCAGCATCTTCATTAGCCTTAAGCATGCCATATTTCTCTATTGTATCTCAGATCACCTTTGTTGTTTCCTTCCTTATCTTATTTGTCATCTTTTATTCCTTGTCATTAAAATATTTACCCTTTTCTTCATTTAAAAAATCTCTACACAAATCCTTTTTAAATTCTCCAGATCATCCGAGGTTAGGGAAGACCTAATCTTATCATATGCATCATTCCTAATTTTCTCTTCAAAATCAACAGCCTCTGATCTCCTTTTCATTAAGGCTTCCCACATATTCTTAGGTACATCTTTCTTTATATCATCCCACTTAACTTCCAAGATGATAACATATTGAATGATAGCTAAAAGAAAAAATTTCTTATCCTCTTCTCCAACATTATCATAATATTTTTTTGTAGGCTTTAGCATGTTCTCAAAATGTAACAAAGTATTGAGAGTTGCCTCTAGTTTAAAATGGGGACTAGAACCTACCGGATTGTCCTGTTCTTCTCTCTGGCCCGCAGAGGCTTCACCAGACACCTTAGCCTTCTTTGACTCTGGTCTAGTGTGCACATGGACACCAAATTATTTCTCTTCCTCATCATCAGAAGACGATACAACATGCACTCTCTTAGAATCAACAACTTCCTTAGAAGCACCTTCACTAGAGGATAAACTTCATCTTCTTCTCCTCACCAGTTTTGTAGCAGGATCTTCTTCCTCTTCATCCTAATCATCTATAACACTGAGATTTTTCTCCCTTGTCTCTTTCTCTTTCTTTCCTCTTTTTCCAGGGGCCACTGAAGGAGTTTATTTCTTCTTCCTAGATATAGTAGTAGATCTGGAGGAAACCAGGCCTTTGCCTTTATCAATGATATTGGGTTCAATCTTTACTGTAGGGGCTACGGAGGGAATAGCAGGTGGTCTTGCCGAATCTCCTCAAGCTAGATGATCCTGCCTCCAATTGTTCTCCCTTAGCCCTTCCAAGGGAAATTTCCTCATCAGTGAATCCAACTTCTTTAAGCATCTTCTCCACTTTCTTTCTAATTTTGGGCTTCTGGAGCTCTATGCGGATTTCCATAGACTTTTCTGCATAAGTACCAATTTTGGGTTCATTGGGATCCTTCAGATTCTTCAGCAACATTTGTACATAACCCTCAACCTCTTCTTCATTAATTTCATATCCCAATGGATGAATCCAAATGGTATGGGGTTCTACTGCTTCAATCATGCATTCATTAGAGGAAACATGAAATATGATGTCATCTTTGTATTTGTCAACAATTTTCCTCAGAATCTTATCTCTCTCATTCATGTTGCTCTTAAATACAACAAAGAATGTTGTTAGAGCATTTTCTTGAGCTTTAAAATCACCCAGACTATGCATATAATCAAGAATTTGATTTTCCACCAGTCTAGACGAGTCCCAAAACATTTCACCATTCTTTTTAGGGAGTCTCTTCATGAAATAGAACAAACATACAATCAATGAACCAAATTTGAAAGAATAATTCATTTCCTTTGTCGACTTCAAATTCTCAAGCAACTATTGTCAAAGAAGCTAACATAAGTCATAGTCTACACCTTTTACAACCATATCAAAACCAATATAGTAGCCGAAACAAAGTTCTCTCTATTTGTGAAATATATTTTGTGACCAATCATGATAGTTTCATACTTCACAGCTGGATTAGTAATGGACTTTGTCGTTAAGGATCTCTTGTCATACGTGGCTCCTATAAGTTCCATTACCACCTCATTCTTCATGGCTTTCAATACAAGTATTGTACCCTTATCCTAGAGGTCTGTAATAGGCCTAATCACCTCCTTAGTTATCAAGTGTGGTCGGTCAGTCCACAGAAACTTATCATGAATTCTTCTTAGGACTGGCTTCACAAGTTTTTCATCAACCACAGAACTGAAGTTGGGAAAAAATTTCTAGCTGTCTAACCTTTTTACAACCAAGTTCAAGTATTTAGGTTTTATCAAGAAATCATCTCCAGTAAGCTCATTTTTCCAAATGTCAATTAGTTTTGTATGATTGAACTCCTCAGTCTTTACTTGAATATACATCCTTGTATCCTCAATCGACATAACTCCATGAGGGATTGATGAGAATGCACCCATGGAGTCATCTTCAAAAAAAAATAAGGAATACTTCCTATAAGATGGTCTAGGTCTCTCTGATGCTTTAATGACTATAGGGGTTGCCATTCTTCCAATTTTGAATTCAAACAACTCGAACAACACAAACCACAACTACTCAAAAAATTAAAATACCTCTTTCTTCACGAAGACCTAGAACTAAGGTTTGCACAACTAAAACTCCAAGTCTCCTCAAGAACGCTCCAAAAGGCTCTTCAATTTCTTCAAATGCACGAGTGATCAAAATTCCTTACACATTTTCTTTATAAAACAGTGAGCTACCCTAATTCACATTAAATATGGCTAATTTCAAAAAGCTGCTAAAAAACACTTCTTCTCTGCTTAAAAAAAACCTATTTTGCTTCGCAAAGGATCATTCCTTCATATTTTCTTCTGGTTCCACTTGCATAACTTCTAGCTTATCATTTCTCATGACATATCTTTGTGCCAAAGACTGACATGCCAAACATCAGGGGGTTCAAATGATTTTTTGTTAAAGCTCCCCCTTAGACCTTGCTGGGTCTAGTTCCCAGAGGAATTTTTTGTACTAGATGAGGGCACAGACACATCTATTGTTTCAGGCTCTTCTTTCTTCCTCCAAATATTGTTAATTTCTTGCTTCTTCTCTTCTTTGTCAATTTTCTTCACCAGTTCATTATTTTCTACCGGATTGGTCTTCTTACCCTTGCTTCTACAAACTCTTGAGATATGTCCTGGTTTGTTGCAGTCATAACAGACAATATTTCTTTGACTAGATTGACTTCCACTTACTCTTGTTCTGCACTGATTAGCTTTATGTCCATACTTGTTACAAGTATAACAGTAGCCATTAAAGTATCGATTCACTCTTCCTCCATTAAATTGATTTAGCATCAAGGTTCTGCATTCACTTTCCCTATGTCCAATTATTTTGCATGCAAAACATTGACTAGTGAAGGAACCATGAAACTGATTCATTCTACTCCTACATTTTGAAGCCCTATGACCAAATTTTTTGCATGAAAAACAAGTTTCATTAAAAGAAGGATACCTTTGTGCATTAGGTTGTCTCACAGGTGGTTTCCTAGCAAATTTCCTTTCTACTTTCCTTTATTTTGAGTCTTCTGGTTGTCCTTAGAGTTTTCACCTCCTTCCATTCCCAAGCCACCTTTGTCTTTACTCGGTTTTTGTCCTGAAATTAATTCATCAAGCTTGTCAAAGGTGGATTTGAAATTGTTATCACAGAGTTTTGCCTTCTCCAAATCCACTTTCAAGTTCACCACTTCTTGTTCAAGCTTGGTACATTCATCAAACTTTCTGTGTACCAATTTGTTCAGGCATTCTTCAATTATTTTCTTCTCCTCTACTTGCACTTTCAAATCGGTAATTTCTTCATTAGACTTCTTCAACTAATCAGTTACATCCCTATTCCTTTCTTTGAACTTTTTCAATTTCTCTTTTAGTTTCTGGACACATTCATTTGCATCTTCAAGATTCTCTTTCAGATCTATCTTTTCTCTTTCAACTTTATCAAGATCTTCAAGGGCAATATGGAGCTCTTCTCTATCATTCATTTCTTCCATCTTCAGGATCTCCCTCAAGATGTTAGGCTTATCCAGAGGAACCAAGCTTTGATACCAATTGTTGAATATCCAAGATACTGAGAGGGGGGGTGATTAGTATCTTCTTATATTTTCTGATTAGCTATCATCCAATAATTCCAATGCATACAATAGCAAAGATAAGTAAGAGCATTAACATAGCATGAAATCACAAAACACATGAACACCAAGATTTTTATGTGGAAAACCCAATTTGGGAAAAAACCACGGTGAGTGTTAGCTCACAATATAGTATAACCAGTTATAAGATATTACAAAAATGGGGTGGCTCATTGTCAGGACTCACTATCCAAATTCAAAGGCTCATTTCCTATAGAATTACAAAGACAAAATGGCTTATAGCCAGACAATGAACTGATAAAGTACACCTAATGAGTGTAGATTCAGTTCCAATGAAGCTCAGTAAAGTAACTTGACACACTTCATCATATTTGTTCTTCTTCACATTTGCATTCAAAACACACACACATATATATCAACCTTCAAAACTATTCAATATATATATCTGGTCTCTCTGCAAGCATCAATTAGGTTGGCCTAATTAGATGCACTTCTTATTTACCAAAAATACCAACTGTTGGCTTTAGGCATTCACAAAAACTTCCCAAAAAAAATTCAAGTTCCTAGCACACTACATCATGTCGGATCGGACCTAAGATAGGTTACACATATGTCAGCATAAAAAATAAATTCATCATTACACAACTCATTCATCAGGTCGGCCAAGGATAGACCTAATAGCAAAACAGAGTAATACCGATACACCATACGAGCCTCTGAGTACATGAGATCTTGAATGAATGTGCTTCTAGAATCCATAAATCATTTCTCAAAACTGCAAACAAGAATAATCACCAGCAAACAATTGTGGACCAACATACCAGACCAGAATACCAGAACAAATTCGAATTTGATCTTGCAGTTGCAACTCATATATTATGGTGGCATCAATGACAACACAAAAACAACAAAATGAAATGCTCTTCATTTTTCCAACACTATCATTTTATCACTAGGAGATAAGTTCTCCTTGGTCAACCCCTATAAATATTCCAAGAGGTTTGAAGACAACAAGCAAGGGACCTAGACTAGTATATGCAAATTTGTTACTCCTTTCAAAATATCAAATTAAAGAATGGCACTATTAATTGTTCTTTCTATGCTTTGTAATGAGAAAAAACATGTGAAGTCTCATGTCTTTAATGAATGCAATTGAATGTCCTTAAATGTTAGCATATAAAATCAAATTGTACCAAATGATCATATCTAAATAGATAATGATTACATAAAAATAAACATATAAATAAATGTGATAAATAGTTAAATAAAGATATGATAGAGATTAAATATATAAGAATATATACATATAAATGAATAAAAAATAAAATAATGAATCTAAATTTGAAAAAAAATGTACTATTCATTGATATATATATATATATAGACATTTCCTCCAAATAAACACTTAAGTAAATTTAAAAAAATCATTAAGTGTTCTAGTAGATCATTGGGTTGTTAACAATGGTTGTTCACATCACATGACTGGTGATAAAAGTAAGTTTGTTAAACTTGAAAAATATGATGGAGGCTTGGTTATGTTTGGAGATGATACTAGTGCTAAAATTTGTGGGATAGGTTCAGTAAGTTTTGATGGCAAGCATAAAACTAACGGTGTCTACTATGTTAAGGGTTTAAGGCATAATATTTTGAGTGTTGGATAGATGTGCAGTAAGGGATATGATCTTGTGTTTAAGGATGAGAAATGTGAAATCTAGAAAGGATCTGAAACATTGATTGTTGTAGGAAAGAAATTTGAATGAAATATCTATCAACTTAAGGGTGTTGGTGGACAATGCTTTATGACTCAGATTAATGAGAGTTGGTTATGGCATAGGAGAAAATGTCACATGAATTTTGATAACTTGGAAAGGATTAGTGCAATTCAAGTTGTGAGAGATTTATCAAGAATTACAAAGCCTGATAATGTTATTTGCAAGAATTATCAGTTTGGAAAGCAAACAAGAAGTCATTATAGATCAAAAGAACAAGTTTACTACTAGACTACTGGACTTAATTCATATAGATCTTTGTGGTCCTAAAAGAGTGATAAGTCTACAAGGTGAAAGGTACTTTATGCTTTTGATTGATGATTATTCTAGATATACATGGGTTACATTTCTTAGAGAGAAATCAGATGCATTAGATAGATTCAAGACATTCAAAGCTACGGTTGAAAATTCAAATTGAATTTTAGGATAAAATACTTAAGGTCTAACGGAGGTGGAGTATTCACCTCCCATGAGTTTAATATATTTTATGAAGTACATGGAATAAAAAGACAATTATCTACTCCGAGAACTCCTCAGCAAAATGGAGTTATTGAAAGGAAAAACATAATAGTTCGAGAGGTTGCTAGATCAATGATTACTAAGGTTGGTTTACCAGAAGTTTACTGGAGAGAAGCTATTCATACTGTTGTTTATGTATTCAATCGAGTTCAAGCAAGAGAAAATAGTACAAAGACCTCCTATGAGCTATGGCATGGAAGAATTTCTACAGTCAAGTATTTCAAAGTATTCGAAAGAAAATGTTATATCAGAAGAGATGAAGAAACCTTAGGTAATTTTGATGCAAGAAGTGATGAAGGAATTTTTCTTGGATATTCTACTAAAATCAAAGCATACAGATGTTTCAATAAAAGACTGAGAAAGATTATGGAAAGTGCAAATGTCAAGGTTGATGAGACAATGAAGAATTCAATTGGCATTGATGGATATGTATCTGATGAACCTGATTTTGTAAGAATTGAAGAGATTGTGGAAGAACGGGAAAAGGATGAGCAAGAGAAGTAGAATAAATAGAATGAAAGAGAAGAAGAAGCTCTAGTGGTGTCACCTAAGACACCTAGATATGTGCAGAAGAATCATTCAAAAAGTTAGATTATTGGAGATAAGACTCAAGGAGTATTAACTAGAAGCAGAGCTACTGTTGAAGTAAATTTGTGTTTATTTTCTGAGATTGAACCAAAGACTGTAAGTGAAGCATGTAAATATGAACATTGGATGGAAGCCATGAAAGAAGAAGTTATGAAAATTGAGAAGAATCAAAGTTGGGAATTGGTCCCAAGACCGATAGATAAAAATATTATTGCATCGAAGTGGGTATTCAGAAATAAGTTGAATGAGAATGAAGAAGTGGTTAGAAACAAACCAAGGCTTGTGTGTAAAGGTTACTCACAAGTAGAAGGCATAGATTTTCAAGAAACTTTTGATCTTGTAGCAAGAATGGAATCCATAAGGATGTTCTTAGCATTTTTTTCTCATAAAGACTTCAAGGTCTATCAGATGGATGTCAAGTCAACATTTTTGAATGGTGAGCTAGAAGAAGAGGTCTACATGGAGCAACTAGAAGGATTTCAATTGTCAGATCAACCGGATATGGTGCAAAGATTGAAGAAAGCCTTATATGGATTGAAGCAAGCTCCTAGAGCTTGGTATGCAATGCTAGATAGGTATTTGATTCAACAAGGTTTCAACAAAGGTACGACAGATAGTAATCTATATTTTAAGATTGAAAATGACAAAATCTTGATTGTAGTTGTATATTTTGATGACATTATTTTTAGAGGAAATGAAAATATGTGCAAGATGTTTGCAGAAGAGATGTAGAAAGAATTTGAAATGTCATGTTTGGAGAGATGAATTTCTTTCTTGGGTTATAGATTAATCAAACAGAGAAAGGAATTTTTATTTCACAGTCTAAGTATGTGAAAGAGATGTTGAAGAAGTTTTGGATGGATGCTTTTGAACCCGTATGTATTCGTATGGTGACTGGTTGCAAATTGGGTAAAGATGATGATTCACCTAAGGTTGATCAAAGCAAGTATAGATCTATGATTGGTGGACTATTGTATTTGAATGCTACTAGACTGGATATTATGAATGTTATCTATCTTGTGGCTAGATTTCAAGAAGATTCTAAGGAAAAACATGTTAAAAGAATATTTAGAAATTTGAATGGCACTCTAGATTATGGATTATGGTATACTGGAGATATTAACTTTACTCTAAGTGCTTATACAAATGTAGATTGGGCAAGATGTGTAGAAGATAGAAAGAGTACAAGTGGTGGTGCATTATTTCTTGGTTGCAGATTGGTGGAATGTGTTGGATCTCAAAAATGCAGATTACAAATCCTAAGAGGATGTCAGGCTCTATGATCAAACTTATAATGTTTTTGAACCAATGAATGGAGTATCCTATATGGTTGATAACTCCCTGCACTTCAGGATCTGCTAGACCTAGGTGGGTAGACCCTGATTACTTAAGCAAATTGAGAACTGTATGACTTAAATGAATTTGTGGATCTATTGCAGTGGCATCAAGTGTAATAGATGATAGCTTGTTTATTACTTCTACTCCTAATGCAACAATTGAAATTTCATAATGTGAAAGTGAATAAATAATGAATGGTATGTGAAATGTAAATGAAATGTGAGATGGACCAGTACTTTTTTGGGTAAGAGGAGTCAATAAAATTTTTATGATAGGTGACTACTATTGGCTACAATTCTGATTGTTTGGCACTTGAGTTTATTTATACCTTGTATAAATGTGAAAGAATGCAACTGACCGACTCTTCTTATTGATCCAATTGACCCTATCAGGTCATTGTGATTTATTAAAAGGATTTTAATCTTTCCTTGAAGGAACCAATTAACAGAACCACACAATGACAACAACTGTGTATTGACAAATGAAGAATTTCCTCAATTTGAATAACAAGAAAAAATCAAGTTGGAGACAATATGGCAGCCTTATCAATTACCTAACTCTTCTTATTGATCCAAATGTTACCCCCAAGTTACTATAATCAATTAAAAGGATTTGATTCTTTGACAGAAACCAATTAACTTGACTACACAATAACAACAAATGTGTTTTGATGAAATTGAAATATCAACTTGGATATACAACTTCAAATAACAAAGAAGAAGCAATGTGGAGACAGCCAGATAATTGCTTAAATCAACAAACAACATACACCAATATTGAGCCACACAAAATTAATGATCTTCTATTGATTTCTCTAAAATTTCATACATGCATCATGGTCCATATGTTATAATCTATTTTGTAAACATTTTGAAAGTATCTCTATTATGCTTCATATTCTCCTATTCGCTCCTCCTTCCTTATCACTACATATCGAACTTATATATCAAAGTTTTGAAGAGGACACACCCCTTCATTAATGTCTTTTGAAGTCAACAACAAGTAAACATAAAAATTAAACTCTAGTAAGCCATAAATGCACTTTTGTTATGTGATCTAAGTAATCATCTCTCAAATGCATATCAGCATCTTCAGAGTCATTTCTTGCTTCTATCTCCATGATCACCATTTTCTATAAGTGCTCACATATCTTGTCCAATGTTCATTCCTCACTTTTGGCTACTTCCAAAGCTTCATGAAATATCAATTTGCATTCATCTATCCATTTGTTCTAGTTTTTCAACTCTCCATCATTTATTAATAATGTAGGTAACCCTTCCTTTGTAGCATTTTCAAATCCCTTTGCATCTCCCTGACACTCCTCATAGTAACCCTTATTCTTTCTCATGATTTCCTTGGCAGCAGTGACAATTCCATTGTCATAAGTATCCCTCTTTTGTATTTCCTGAATTTTTTCCTTAATTCTGTCACTAATCCTTTTGTGCTCCTAAATTGTAGCATAACTCTTTGAATGAGTTCCCCAAAACTTGTTCATCCAAACCATTAAATTGGCATTCCTTTTTCTTGAATACTACAAAAAGTGTATCAAATTTGGCTTGAGCATATATATCAGATTCTTCCCTTTTATCCTTTATCTGGGAACTTTCTCCTTGAGTCAATAACCTTGTACCCTTGATCATGTCCTTTAGGTAATTATTTTCCTTAAGAATCTTCTCATTACTCATTTTGTACATATCCTTTTCTTTGATCAACATTTGAATTTGTGCTTTATTCTATTTGGCAACATTGATGCCAATATTAGCAGCTGCAATTGGGTCAACCTCTCCAACCCTTAATATCATCACATGGCCAAATGCCTTTTATGTGTCAATTATCACTGATTTCCGGTGTGGAGGATACAAATCCCAAATCATGAGAGAATTTTCATTAGGGTTGTACTTTGACCCAGTGTACACTTATGTGATTCCTTCCAGGCTTAACTTGTGTGTTGCACCATTATTGTGTAAAAAACTATCAAAGACAAGAGCTGAATTCAAATCCAAACTAGGGAATATCATAGCACCAGATTCTTCTAACAATCTCTTTCCCTTTTTTGGAGACATGTCTTTCATTTCATTCTCCACATCTGATTTCAAGGTCTTCAGTAGTTGTGCCTCATTGCTAGGAGTAATATTTGCAACAGATTCCCTAATTGCTTTCCCTTTTTGTTTATAAAAAAATGACCTAAGAAGACTTGATAAACTCATCATCATAAACAAAAGCCATGTAGGCTAATTGCCTTGCATATGAATTAGACACTTCCTCAACCTCTTGCTCTATGTCTAGAGGTTGATATTCTTCTATTCTCAGTTTTGAAATCTTGTTCATTTGACCATGAGGTTATTTTTCAGCAACAGGTTCTTCATCACCAAAATATACCATCTTTGCCTCTTCAATTTCCCTCATTTTCTGCTCCATCTCTCTATTGTATTCATCAATGGCTAATTATGCCTCCCTCTCTTCCATATTTTTTATTATCTCATCATGTGGGTAAGGTATATGAGCATATTCACCCAAGTTTTCCTTCTTTCTAGAAAAATCAATGTAACCTTCGGGGTCAAACCTTTTCTTGGTGTTGCTTTCTTCAAATTGAACTAAAATAAATTATTTAAAATCAAATCATATCCCTCCTTAGACAGGTTAGTGAAATCTCCAAAACATAGTGTGTTTGGCATGAATGATTGTTTCTCAAAAGAACTCAAATTCATAACACTAGAGTAATCCAATTGTCTAACAATTTCCAAATATGCAATTCTATCTGGTACTATTTTTGGGAGAAGGAAAGGTGTGTCTTCAAAGCTATAAACCCTAATCGTTGTGGCATCAACATAACAGTACCCATCACCCCAATTGTGACCAATAGTTGTTGATCCATTGAAATATTTTGGCCTAAAAAACCTCTTAATTTCATTAGTTAAAGAATGATCACATGGATGATTGAAAAATCTGTACAGTATTTTGACAAAATTTTCTTCAAAATGCACATAACTTTAACTCACAAATCTACTATCACATATGGCAGTCCATAACTGTACTGGCAGTGGCTGACCTTCCTTGTCAGATTGTGTGACCCTCAATTCTTCTGGACACATTCCCATCTTCTATCCATAGTAGAGTATCATATGCATGAGAATTGAATAATGCTTGAAGTGTAGTGTGGGAGAATCATTTTTAATTTCCATCAACCCTAAATCAATTTCTATGAAAATGTGTGAGGCATAGTCAAATGGCCTTGCATTGTGACATTGGACATCTGTTGTAATTACCATTGGTCCAATTGACATAAACTCACAAGCTTCAGTCCCTAACACTTGACATACCGAGAAATATGTGTTCTTCAAGTAGGGTTCAAACTAGTTCACATGGAAAGGAGGCCCATCATTGTCATCAAGTGGAATAAGGTTTCCATCCCTTCTAGGTCTATGTAAGGGCAACCTCCAACCTTTGTACGTTGTATCCATTCTCCAGTATTCCCTTTCCAAGTTCTCATATATGATTGGCTCATCATAAGTGTCATCCAGGTCAAAGACCTCATAGAGTGCAGTTTTAGATACATGTATAAAGGGATCACCTTGTAAGTTGCATATAGCTTTCAATTTTGGGTTATAATGTTTGGCCAAAAGTCTCACCATTTCCACATTCACAAAAACATTTGAAGCGACCAGTTTTCCCAAATTGTAATTCCAAGGGTTGCACACTGGTTGAAACTAATTTCTCCTATGGTAGTGGAACATGAATAGTTCATAGCCTCTAATAGGGGTCCATGCATCCCCTATGTGTCTACCATTATCCTCAAATTTCTCTACATCAGCCCTTAACTGCATAGACCTACTATCCTTCGGCTGAGAACTAGGCAATTGGTCAATGAGGTCTTGGTTTAGTTTCCTCTCCTTTGTTTTAGGATCCTCGCCAATTTCAATTCTCTATTTTTTACCTTTTGGCTGACTACTTTCACCTTGTTGTTTTCTACCCTTTGAATTCTCGGAGCTTGACCTTTCCATATTTCAATATAATAGAATTGAATTAGATTTTCAACTGCAAAGATATTTTGCGAACTTACTTGTGAATCTTTGTCCACACTGAAATTTTGGCTTTTGTCCGATCTTCCATCCTTCTCGCTATGAATTCTGAAAATCCCTTTTGTTTATTCCTCTCTTAATCAAAATATATGTACATAATTCACATTCGTGTGGCCATTAATTTCTATCTCTGTGAGTGAATGTAGTAGATTTTTTTAATTTTAAGATGTCAGAATGACAACATCATATCGATAAGAGTCCTTTGGTTCTTGGTCGATCTGTGTATCCATCTTGGTGCCACCCTTGTTATATATTTTCTCATTCGATCATCGAGACATAACCGAATGTCTTTTCAATGAGTGACCTTTGACTTATCCTCCTTGGTCAGGAATGTTGGAATTCAGTTCCAAATTATCCAGAAAATCAACCTGCAAAACCAACCTTCACATCCGAGAATAATCACAAAATAATGTGATAAGCTTAATTAAAGCTAAGATGATTTTTTTTAATAATCATGTACATAGAAGCCTATTAAATAGGCAAGAAATGCGGTGAACAAACTCACTGTCATAAAACAAGATGAGTCACGGGTGAAACTACCCGAGACAAATATTAGCAAATATTAAATATATGTGTCCTAAGTTAAGCTTAAGAAATGCGGTGAACAAACTCACCGTCATAAAACAAGATGAGTCACGGGTGAAACTACCCGAGACAAATATTAGCAAATATTAAATATATGTGTCCTAAGTTAAGAGAATAATCACAAAATAATGTGATAAGCTTAATTAAAGCTAAGATGATTTTTTTTAATAATCATGTACATAGAAGCCTATTAAATAGGCAAGAAATGAGGTGAACAAACTCACCGTCATAAAACAAGATGAGTCACGGGTGAAACTACCCGAGACAAATATTAGCAAATATTAAATATATGTGTCCTAAGTTAAGCTTAAGACAATGTGTAAAAGGTAAAAAACCTATTTACACCAACACCCCCCCTTAAGTGCAAACTTAGGGAGATTATTATGCAAGATGAAATGCAAATATGAGTCCCGGCTACGAGGCCATATTAGGTACTCATGTACAAATGCAAATGAAATCTCTCACAAACGGAGAAAAAGGAGAAAACCCAGTGGGACAAAAACTCCTCCCAAAAGAGAGAAAAGAAAACAAGTTTCCCAACACAAGAAGAATCCCATGCAAGGAAGAAGTCCCCTCCAAAATAGAAAGGATAGGAAATACCATGTAGCCTTCCCCAAAGTAGTCAACTATGCCAATGGTTGAAGCTCGAAGCTGAATGTAGAACATGGTCCACGATCGTCGAACAATGTTCCTCCCCTTAGGAAGAAACAAAACCAAAGGTGTATGAAGAATGTCTTCCCATTCCTGAAAGGAATATGAAGGAAGAATGATGAAAATGTATGAAGTCTCTGAACTCTGCTCAGGTGTCTCCATGTTGATGTCGAAAGATGTCACCATCAAATCAAGTGTTCTAGGCCACGCTGTAGAAGATGAAAATCCAGAACCTAGTGGAGATGGATGTAGAACAAAATTTGAAGACAAAGATATCTCCTTTGAAGACAAAGGCGCCTCCTCCAAATGTTGCTCAAAAGTATCCTCACTCATGTCAAAATGTGATGAATGATCATGTGGAGAATGAACAAAAGGATCCAAAGGTTCCTCCATAACAACTGAAGAAGAATCAACTTCATCAAAGAGAAGATGGATGTCATGAATAATGTCTCCCAAGTCTGAAATATGAGACTCTATGAACAAACCTGCAATGTCTGTCAAGTAGTCATTTGAAGTAGCTATGTCTGGAAGACAATGTGTATCTTGCTGCACTGAATCACAAGAAGCCATGAATGTAGCAACACAAGTATCTTCAGATGCAATAGTAAATGAGGATGTGATCTCAATAGGAGGAGGAGAAGCAAGAAGAGAAGTCTCTTTGTCAACTAGACATTCAAGACATTTATTATCCTCAAGCTCCTCTAAAGTATCATCATCATAGGGTATATTATTAGCATCATCAAGGGGAATTAAACAATCTGCAACAGGATCATCTGGGAATGGAGAGATATGATGGTCTCCAAAAATCTCTCAAATCTTGGTCCAAAGTGTGTGTGGGCACTCAATATGTGAGATCTCCACATAAATATCAACACCAATATATGTACCAATTAATTCTATAATGTGATCATTATTATTACCCCAAACTGATTGCTTCCAAGGTGTGTCTGGTTCAGGTATGAGCCCATAAAGGTATGGCAAGAGATTAAGCCACCTGAGATGTGTTAGGATGCCATTCTTCCAAGACTCATAATTATCCTTATTCAACATTACCACGGAAGGATGAATAGAAAAACCCATGATACCTCCTCAAATGGTCAACACAAAAGAATCAACTACAAGATTACCCCCCCAAATTTACTCAATCATGACCCCCACAGAACAATATAATGGTGGAACTTTATAATTAGTGCATTTACAATTCTGGAGTTATTTTCCAAAGTTTTTCAAGTGTCCAAAATGGACTCAAATACTGAAAGTACAATTAAATCTCAAAATTAAAACTTCAAAATAGCACCAAAGTATAGTTCTCAAAAAAATACAACTTTCAAAAAAAGAATCACCTCAATCCGAGGTCATATGTGAAAGTTATAGCCATTTGAAGTTCCAAAAACGAGAACTGTCTTTCAGATCTGCTGATAAAACTGATTTTCTGGAAAATTCAGATCACTTGAGAAAAAACGGATCATACCACTGCAAATCCTGCAAAATTCTAACCCAAATCAAAAAAAATTTCTCTGAAAAAGGAGCTCATATGACTGAATTATGGCCCTCCAAAGATTGACTGCAAAATCAAAAAAGCAATTGAAGAGGGGGTCTGCTGAAATATTCCGATTTAATTTCTGCAAAATATGTAACTTGTATGCAGAAAATAGCAACGACCCAGATAGTTTTTTTCTGCTACGAACAAAACCCAGATGGCGGATTTTCTTAAAAGTATACATAAAATATAGATCTAGTGTAAAAAAAACGCCTTTAGCACCATAAAACGACCCCAACAACCAAAAAACAGCATGAAAAAGTAGAATCAACTACTTAAGACAAGTAAAGGCATGTTGCAACCTGCAATACTGATTAAAAACTCACAAATCTCTCAAATTTGAGAAGGGGCTTGCAGATCTAACGCTCTGATACCATGTAAGAGTTGTTGATGAACTCAAGCACCCAGGATCACCTGCAAAACCAAGATAAACCTTCCACACAAGAGCAGCAAGAGATAAAATGCAGGAATATAGTGCAATAACAAAATGATGTTATTATCACACACTAAATGATACAATATGCCTCAACTCTCCCTTGAATTGATATAGTTAATATAAACTCATCTAGACTAGATAGGAGCTAGACCTGAACTAGATAAGAGGGAGAGGTGAGTGCAGAATATATAGTAGAATATGGGCAAATAATTCCAAGAGGGGTAATAACTCCCAAATAACCAAATTAGGTGGGAGTTATGCCTACTTGGAAAATGCCAAATAGGTGGCATAACCTACTCAAAAAAAGACAGATGAGTGGTTTTATGAGGTGGCATATAAGGCCAAAAGAGAGTGTGAAACTCAACCACCCAAGTGTGAGTGGGAGCAACACATGTAATCGATGGATTATGCCACATGTCCTCACATGAACCACATCTCCTATAACCTAAGGTATGCTTAATAATGTATAGGAAAAATAATATTAAAAAACCTACACTAACAAGGAAGACCGAGTGATCCTTCTACCGATGCTACAAGAATGACCCCTTTCTTGTTTTCTATCATGTACTACTTTGGGGAGATCATTGTGAAGTTACCCCGATTTAAAATTGTTTTGGATCATTAGAAGCCCTTTTTCCATCATCGTCTAGTGTTACTCTGAAGAATATTGATCCCTTTGTATTGTCATCGGGATGACAAAAACCATCGCTAAGAGAATGAAACATTGCTCCAATTTTGTTTGGTCTCTTTGGTATGTCTATCTATCGCTTCTTTCATTTGGATAGGTCGGCAAGACTCTCCCCAAAATATCCTTCGTCGATGTAACCAATATGGTTGGTGAGATCTTTGTGATTCATTTTGATTGCACTAGTTTTCCCAATAGTTTTTCTTTTATCCTGTCGGAGAAAGAAAATTTGTGTCTCGCCGATGCAATTTTCATTGGTGTGAGTTAAGAGATCGGCTTGACCTAGCAACTTCATTTTGAATGCTTTGTTCTTGCCGATAACTTTCATCGGTAAGATGACAAACATTGTCTTCCCGATTATACATTCTCCATTACCTTTCATTGGTGTAACTCAATTCACTTCTTGTCAATATGTAGAAGATGCTCAAGTTGAGAAGCTATGATCTATTTGATCGGAAAGACTTATCGTGATCTTTCCGATATAGACCAGTAGTTTGAAACTCTTGCTCAATGATTTCCAGATGAATCCTCGTGTATCAAAGGCTAAATTGGTGGGATTATTGGTGAACATGGATGGATCTTGTCACACAAATATTAACAATTTGTACTACTTATGAAATTATGATGTGGGAACTTCCTGGGGAACATGAGTAAACGCTAGAAAAATGAAAGATTTTTATAGTTCCAACAGTGGTTCCATTTGGGGATGTATATCCCTTGTGGGTATAGCAAGAATCCATGTCTCTGGGAGAGCAAACCAAGCATTTTATGATGAATGGAAATGGAGGAAATTCAAGAATGGTGGGAGATGGAGATGATATGAAGTCCTACACTACTATGCATGGAAAAAAAATTATTTTAAGAAGGTTGTTCAAGAATTTTCCATGCACTGGAAATCCTTGACCTTCCCCTAGACTACTATGCATTGAAGATTTAAGAAAAGAAGTGCTTCAGGAATTTTCAATGCACTAGCAATTCCTGCTCTTCTCCTAACATGTTCTGAAGATAATACGAGTCTTCGCCAGCTTTTCCAATAGTGACAAATGGTCCTAACTATAAAGCCTCAAATTTTCCATGCTTTCCTTTGTCCTGACTTCTTGTATTCCACATGATAACCATGTCATTTATGTCAAATTTCCTACTTTTTTCCTTCTTATCATATAGGTATTTCATCTCCAACTACTTCTTCATGTTGTGTTGTTGGGCCTAGCTCCTAGCCTCATCAAGCTCCATTCATTCTTCTATTCTTTCTTCCATAGGCTCAGGAAAGTCTAGATCTTCTTGCAAGATAAACTTACAAACTGGTAGTAAATTATGCAAAGGAATCCTAGCTTGATTCCCATTTACAAGCTCAAAAGGTGACTTTCTAATGGCCTTCTTTACAGTAATTTGATCTTCCCACAAAGCCAGTCTCAACTTGGAATCCCAAGCCTTTTTATTATTTTCCAACATTCTCTTTATGATCTTCAAGATGCTTTTGTTACTATATTCAGCTTTCCCATTCGCCTATGGATGATATGGTGAAGAGTAGGATATTACTATTCCATAAGATTGACAGAACCCCTTGAATAGTCACCTATTTAGTTGGCACAACCTCCACCCACTTAGTAAAATAGTTTGTGGCTACTAATATCCATCTATGACCGCCACTAGACCTTTCTACAATCTCACCTATGAAATCAATTCCCCATTGGTGAAATGGATCCTCAACCTACAGAGGTCTCAAGGGTAATGCTTCACATTTTATGGTGTAATTATAAGCATCATTGAAAACTCTATGCCAATAGTAACTCACCCTTAACACCTTATGTGCAGTGGTTTTTTCTAAAAAATGTCCTCCACACACCCCTTCATGCATTTCCTTGAGGACATGTCTAGCCTGATCTTCATCCAAGCACAACAACAGAACACCATCTCTATTCTTACAATAGAGGTCTCCTTTCATAAACACATATTTTGAAGCATGTAGTTTGAGCGTCCTCTTCTTGTTATCATTAAATCCTTTAGGACATTTCATGTGCTTAAGATAATACATAATATTAGTGTACCATGATGTGTGTTCAGTGCTAGTAACCATGTTATCCTCATCATTCAGATTGCACACTTGAGCAACCTCAATATTTGTTTCAGCCATTAGTTTGGCTAATCCATGTCCTCTCACCAACTTGGTGATTTGAAACTCAATGTTAAATTCTTGGATTCTATTTATCCATCTACATCTATGGCCTGAAACTTCTGATTGCACAAATACATCTTTCACCACAACATTGGGCACATAGGCTATCACTTTTTCTCCTACCAAATATGGTCTAAATTCTTTTACAACTTTTACTAATGCATAGGCTTGTTTCTCTACAATATCATATTTTAACTCTACATTCTGAAGGGATTTATTGAAGAAAGAAATGGGTTGCTCATGTCCTTCATCATTCTTCTGTAACATGACTAGTCCAACTGTGTGAAATGAGGCAAATAAAAATATTTGAAATGGCTTACTAAAATCAAGGGACTTCAATACTGGGGCTTCTTTTATTGCTCTCTTGATAGATATGAATACATCCAAAGCTTCGGTTGTCTAGTCAAATTTTGCGCCTTTCTTCAGCATTCTCGATATTGGCTTCACTATTTCAGCAAAGTTTGATATGAACCTTCTCACAAAGTTGATTTTCCCAAAGAAGGACTGAATAACCTTAATTGTTTTAGGAATGGGAGTTTTTTCTATTGCTTCTACCCATTTTGGATCAATCCTTACTCCTTCTTTGGATACTATATGCCCTAGTAACTTTCCTTCTGTTACTGCAAAATGACATTTTTTAGGATTTAAAGAAATGCCATATTCAATGGCTTTGATGATTTTTTTTTCAAGATGCTCAACATGGTCTTCTGCCTTCTTTGAGTATGTAGTCAATTCATCTTGGTACACCACCATTATTACATTGATCAAATCAGTAAATGCAACATCCATAGCTCTCTAGAAAGTTGCCCCAGCATTTGTTAGTCCAAAGGGAATTCTAACATATACATATGTTCCCCATGGCATGGTGAAAGTTGTTTTGTACTACTATGATTCCTTAACTTTCACCTCATTATAACCTGATAATTTTTCCATCATAGATAGCAGCTCACATTCAGTGACTCTCTGCAACATGGCGTCCATATTTGGGAGTGGGTAGTTATCTTTAAGAGAAGACACATTCAGATTTTTGAAGTCTACACAGAGCCTTATATCTCTTCTTCCTGACAAGTACCAAATTAGAAACCCAAGATGAATGCCTAATAGGATTGATGATACCTCCCTCCCTAAGCTTCATAAGTTCTTCATGCATTTTAGGTTCCAAAGTGGGATTTATGGGCCTTTGTTTTTGTCTAAAAGGTTTCACATCTGGTTTCAATGGGATCTCGTATTGGAACAATTCTTCTTTGTATGCCTTAAGATCTTCATAAGACCATGCAAAGACATGCTTGTATTTTCTTAATAGTGCAATCAAAATCTTCCTAATTGTTGGGCTTATCTTTTTCCCAATATACACCCTTTTGGAAGCCAATTTAGTTCCAAGATTGATTTCTTCAATATCTTCTCTCTTTACTGGTGTTTGTTTCATAAGAGCTCGATCATTTCCATCAAACACCCTCTCTAGTGCCACAAGTCCCTTAGGAATCTTGTTAGTCTTGAGTTGAACAACTTATTTCCCAAACATAGTCTGCTTGCCATCTATTTTTCTTCCACAAATGCATTAAAATCAATTTCCTGGGCTTCATACTGATCAATGCAATGTAGAAATTTAATTAGATCAGTGTCATCATTGAAAAATTGCCAACCATATATATTATTTGGGATGGAAGGTCTTGTTTTGAATTCAACTTGTGAAATTCCAGCCAAAGTGATATTGTCTCTTTTCAAAGCTACATTAGCCAAGAATTCTGCCACTAGATTCTTGGACCTATCTACCCATTCAATTGAAAAAGCATCAAATAGTTCAATTGTATCCCATACAACATTTCTGTACTGCTTCAACCTTTTTTTTGCAACATATTTTGATCTTATTTTTGAAATGACTAACTCAGAGTCTCCAAAGATTGTCAATAGTTTTATTTTGTGTTTGACAACCATATTCATCCCAATCAGCAAAGCTTCATACTCTGCTATGTTATTTGTGCATTTAAATGTCAGCAAGAATGAATATTTGAATGTAGTTCCTTCAAGTGAAATGAACACCACTCCTGCTCCATTACCTTCTTTACTACATGCTCCATAAAAATACATTCACCACACACCATGCTCATTCTTGGAGACATGCTCATCAATTGGATTAGTATTCACTAATTCAGACTGTGAAGGCTCTATTTTGAAACTTCCTAAATCCACATCACAAAATTAATTTATTTAATTCTTGTCAACATACTCCACAATCTGGTTCACTCTTAGTTCTCTAAATAACTTCACCTCTTCACCATTTATTGGTATTGTGGCATAGGACAAATCAAATTGCACATTTCCTCCTACTGCGGCACTCCATTGTCTTGATAGGAGCATCCCAAACTAAGGGGGTGTATCTATTACAGTTATATCAATCATGTATACTACTTGTGGATAAGCAACCAACTTCACTTCTACATCCTTCATGATTCCCACTATTGGGATAGGTCTACTATCCATAGCATAACACTTTCCACCACTAGTGTCTACCCACATTCCCAGCTGCTTCCTGACACCTATTGGCATGATATTAATAGTTTCCCCTAAATAAATCATACAATTTCTCACCATCTTGTTGTTTATGATCAATGTGGTAAAGAAAGGGTCAACTTGTGGAGGATTCATCAATGTTTCCCAAGAAAAACCTCTGGAGCTCTTATATCTCCTTGCTTGCTATTATTGTTCTTGATAATTTCTTTGTTTTCCACATTTGTGCTTTTGCTTGCTCCATTGGATATCAGTTGCATAGCATTGTCTCTATATTCTTTTATTTTCATCATTTCTAGGAATGGCACAGACATCTTTACCTGAGATAATGCTTGTGTAAAATCAAATGAAGAAGCATTTTCTGCTTTGGCAATTTTCTTTTGTTCCAATGGTTCTGCTTTACATTCTTCCTTTTCTCTTTTGTTTGTCTCATCTTGCTTTTGTTTATTTTTGTAAAATTCTTGATCTCCTTAGATTTACGAACATGCTTTTGCTCCTTCTTGTTATATTCCTTTATCTCCACCTTCTTGGGTTTTTCTTGTGTTGTCTCCTTATCTTTCACAAACAATCCCCTTGGAGCGCCATCACTTGTATGTGTCATCCTGTTTCTTAGCCTATAATTTCTTTTTGCTTGCTCAACTGCAGCAATGGTTAATTTCTTGATTTCATCCTCTATTGGCCTCCTCAATTTATACTTATTTGGCATAGATGGTGTATTAGGTGATTGTGACTCATCATTGCTTTCATCCTCCTGATCAGAGAAAACTTGTTCGGCCATATGAATATTGTATCTCTGATTGTTCACATCATATTCATAACCTTCATCACTTGAGGATGAATACTCTTGTTCAATTGGATGCAGGGTATGTGAAGTTAAATATGTTGTAGCATCTTCTTCTTGTATTGATTGTGCTACAACACAATGGTCTTGGGAATGGGGAAAATCGAAAACTTGACACCAAGGGCTGTTATTGACCATGTAAGCTCCCTTTTTCTTCAAAGGATCAGGAGTTTCCTTATACTTAGGTCTATTAGTTATAGGTTTACCATCTTTCCAGTTTGTGTTATATGGCATATCATGCAACCTTGGTCTCTCATTCCTATATGAATTTTCTTGCTTATTCTAAGGATTGTTAAAGTTTTGAGGAACTCTAAGGTTATCCCTTTTTCTCGTCATCCTTGTAACTTTTCTATTGTTTTCAATTGTCAATGTTTTCTTTTGTGCTTCGACTAAACTTCTAGGACATTCATTCCTAAGTTCATACCCTATTTTTAGGTCAAAGGCTTTCAAATAAATACTTAGTGCCATAGGGTCAGCGAGTTTGGATCCTTGTGGTATTTTGTTATACAATTTAGAGAACCTCTAATTGAATTCATAAACTGACTCATTTTGATATTTTTGAATACTTAGTAGTGACACTGGTTCCCATATTGCTCAAGGAACTAGTTGTGAAAATCTGATATGGAATCAATTGAAGCATTCGGTAAACTATTGAACCAATCTCTTGCTTCTTCAGTTAGTGACATCATGAATAATCTCATGTTTACATCCTCATACTCCATGGAAATATCTTGTATGAAAGCATTAAATCTCCTAATATGTTCTTTAGTTGATGTTACATTATTCCTTGTGAATTTAGGAACCATGTTTCTCCAATTGTTGTCCATTGGATATGGGTATAATTGATGTCCTGTCAGATCAAATTGCCTATAGGTGCTTATGGGGTTCTATGGATGCAGATTCATTGGTGGTGGATTGGGATGGTATTGATATCCATAGTGAGGTTGTTGGTAGACATTTTGTGGGATATGTTGTTGAGGATGTACATTCTGATGTTGTGGAATATAGTTCTGTCCTGGCGGGGGATAAGTGTGTGGGATATTGCTAGTGTTTTGTGATGGTGCATTTTACAAGGGTAGATTAAATTGCACATTATGCTTTTGTTTTCCAATTGTGTTGTGAGGTACTTTAGAAGTACCTAGAGCACCTGTACTCTGAGGTGGCCCTTGCATATTGATGTTACTCCCTTGTTTATGAGGAGGAATATATTTTGGTGGCTTTGTTTCCTGGACATTTAGTTGAGATATTTGTTGAGCTAGATATTGACTCCATTTTATCAACTGTTCTTTCTTCTTCAGGTCCTCTTCCTGCCATCTCACATATTCTTCTACTTCTTGAGTAGTCATCTCCTCAAAATTTGGAACATGGGCAGAATGATTTGTGAATCCCTATTGGAATTCATCTCCTTGTTGTAATAAGATCTTATAATCATACTCCTTCCTTTGAGCTTGTTCTTCATCCATTTGAGCCATAAACTCGCTCATTTTTTGGGGATCTTGATTCCACTGAAATATGGGATGATTAGTATTCTCCTTTTCAAAAGGAGTATGAGGATCTTTGCTAGAGTTATCACTATGAAATCTTGACCCATGGAGTGGATCAAAGGTGTTGTGCATAGTAAGGATTTTTTCTAATGAGTTCTCATTTTCTTCATCTACTGCTTTTGATTTATTAGATGTCATTTTTTTCTTGTTCTTATTTGCATCAACTTTTGAAGGGGGAGACCCATGTTTATCTGTCCACCTACCATTATGCTTCTTAGGAATTTCCTAATGTAAAGATCTCCTTCCATTCATGTTGGATGATATAGTATATCTCTGGTGTCTATCGTCTATCCCCTCTGATTTGATATCTACCTTATTAGTCATAAAAGTTCCTCAAAGTTGCCACCCACTTCTTGTAAGTAGGAAAATGGTTGTGTTTCTTCCCAACAGATTCCTTGATTTGTTATTATGTTTTTTGGAATGACTCTTGTTGAAAGGCTCGAGTTTAGAATTGGCTTATCCCTAGTAGAGTCACCAAACTATTGGATCTCAAAAATTTAGATTACAAATCCTAAGAGGATGCTAGGCTCTATGATCGGACTTGTAATGTTTTTGAATCAATGAACGGAGTAACCTATGTGGTTGATAACTCCCTGCACTTCAAGCTCTGCTAGACCTAGGTGGGTAGACCCTGATTGCTAAAGCAGATTGAGAACTATATGATTGAATTGAATTTGTGGATCTATCACAGTGGCATCAAGTGTAATAGATGATAGCTTGTTTATTACTTCTACTCCTAATGTATAATTGAAATTTTAGAATGTGAAAGTGAATAAAAAATGAATGGTATGTGAACTATAAATGAAATGTGAGATGGACCAGTGCTTTGTTGTGTAAGAAGAGTTAATAAAACTTTTATGATAGGTGACTACTATTGGCTACAATTCTGATTGTTTGGCACTTGAGTTTATTTATACCTTGTATAAATGTGCAAGAATGTGACTGACAGACTCTTCTTATCAATCCAATTGACCCTATCAGGTTACTAAGATTTATTAAAAGGATTTTAATCTTTCCTTGAAGGAACCAATTAACAAAACCACACAATGACAGCAAATGTGTATTGACAAATGAAGAATTTCCTCAATTTGAATAACAAGACAAAATCAATTTTGAGATAGTATGGCAGCCTTATCAATTACCTAACTCTTCTTATTGATCCAAATGTTACCCCCAAGTTACTGTATCAACAGAAACCAATTAACTTGACTACACAATAACAACAAATATTTTTTGATGAAATTGAAATATCAACTTGGATATACAACTTCAAATAACAAAGAAGCAGCAATGTGGAAATAGCCATATAATTGTTTAAATCAACAAACAATAGACACCAATATTGAGCCACACAAAATTAATGATCTTCTATTGATTTCTCCAAAATTTCATACATGCATCATGGTCCATACGTTATAATCTATTTTGTAAACATTTTGAAAGTATCTCTATTATGCCTCATATTCTCCCATTCGCTCCTCCTTCCTTATCACTACATATCCAACTTATATATCAAAGTTTTGAAGAGGACACACCCCTTCATTAATGTCTTTTGAATTCAACAACAATTAAACTTAAAAATTAAACTGTAGTAAGCCATAAATGCACTTTTGTTATGTGATCTAAGTAATCCTATCTCAAATGTGTATCAACATCTTCAAAGGCATTTCTTGTTGCTATATCCATGATCACCATTTTCTCTAAGTGCTCACATATCTTGTCCAATGCTGATTCCTCACTTTTGGCTGCTTCCAAAGCTTCATGAAATATCAATTTGCATTCCTCTATCCATTCGTTTTGGTTTTTAAACTCTCCATCATTTCTGAATAATGCAAGAACCCCTTCCTTTGCAGCATCGAAAAATCCCTTTGCATCTCCCTGAAGCTCCTCATAGTAACCCTTGTGCTTTGTAATGATTTCCTTGGCAGTAGTGACAGTTCCATTGTTAGAAGTATCCCTCTTTTGTATTTCCTGAATTTTTTCTTGAATTTTGTCACTGATCCTTTTGTGCTCCTGAATTGTAGCATAACTATTTGAATGAGTTACCCAGAACTTGTTCATCCAAATCATTAAATTGGAATGCCTTTTCTTGAATACTGCAAAAAGTGTATCAAATTTGTCTTGAGCATATATATATTTGATACTTCCCTTTTGTCCTTTGTCTGGGAACTTTCTCCTTGAGTCAATAACCTTGTACCCTTGACCATGTCCTTTAGGAAATAATTTTCCTTAAGAATCTTCTCATTACTCATTTTGTACATATCCCTTTCTTTGATCAAAATTTGAATTTGTGCTTTATTCAATTTGGCAACATTGATGCCAGTATCAACAGTTGCAACAAGGTCAACCTCTCCAACCCTTAATGTCATCACATGGCCAAATGCCTTTTTTGCGTCAATTATCACCGATTTCTTGTGTGGAGGATACAAAGCCCAAATCATGAGAGAATTTTCATCAGGGTTGTACTTTGGCCCGGTGTACACTTATGTGACTCCTTTTGGGCTTAACTTGTGTGTTGCACCATTATTGTGTAAAAAACTATCAAAGACAAGACCTAAATTCAAATCCAATCCGGGGAATATCATAACACCAAATTCTTCTAACAATCTCCTTCCCTTTTCTGGAGTCATGTCTTTCATTTCATTCTCCACATTTGATTTCAAGGTCTTCAATAGTTGTGCTTCATTGCTAGGAGTAATATCTACAACAGATTCACTAATTGCTTTCCCCTTTTACTTATACAAAAATGACCTAAATTCAAAAGACTTGAAAAACTCGTCATCAAAAACAAAAGACCTGTAGGCTAATTTCCTTGCATCTACATCAGACACTTCCTCAACCTCTTGCTCTCTGTTTAGAGGTTGATATTCTTCTATTCTCAGTTTTGAAATCTTGTTCATTTGACCATGAGGTTCTTTTTCACCAGTGGGTTCTTAATCACCAAAATACAACAGATCTCTGCCTCTTCAATTTCCCTCATCTTCTGCTAATTTTTCCTCCCTCCCTTCCATATTTTTTATTATGTCATCATGTGCATAAGGTATATGAGCATATCCGCCCAAGTTTACCTTCTTTCTAGCAAAATCAATGTAACCTTCAGGGTCAAACCCTTTTCTTAGAGTTGCTTTCTTCAAATTGAACTAAAATAATTTATTTAAAATCAAATCATATCCCTCCTTAGACAAGACAGTGAAATCTCCAAAACATAGTGTGCTTGGCATGAATGATTGTTTCTCAAAAGAACTCAAATTCATAACACTAGAGTAATCCAGTTGTCTAACAATTTCCAATTATGCAATTCTATCTAGTACTATTTTTGGGAGAAGGAAAGGTGTGTCTTCAAAGCCATACACCCTAATCATTGTGACATCAGCATAACAGTACCAATCGCCCCAATTGTGACCAACAGTTGTTGATTCATTGAAATATTTTGGCCTTAGAAATCTCTTAATTTTATCAATTAAAGAATGATCACATTGATGATTGAAAAATATATACAGTATTTTGAAAAAATGTTCTTCAAAATGCATATAACTTGAACTTGCAAATCTACTATCTCATATGGCAGTCCACAACTACACTGGCAGTGGTTGACCTTCCTTATCAGATTGTGTGACCCTCAGTTCTTCTGGCCACATTCTGATCACCTATCAATAGTAGAGTACCATATGCATGAGAATTGAATAATGCTTGAAGTGTAGTGTGGGAGAATCATTTTTAATTGCCATCAACCCTGAATCAATTTCTGTGAAAATGTGTGAGGCATAGTCAAACGGCCTTGCATTGTGACATTGGACATCTGTCGTAATTACTATTACATATTTTTCGCCTCAGCTTAAATGGAGGAGCTGGCTGATTATTATTTTCCATAAGTGGAGTTGCAGATTGTTTTTTAAATGTTGTTTCGCATTACTTTGTGCATTTGAGTAACAGTTATGAATTTTTGAAGTTATGAGTTTGCAGAGTGCCATTCAAAAGTTGCAGATTTAAATGAAAGACAGAATTGAATACATAAGCAAAATAGCATTTTAGATGCTCTTATTCATTTCATAGAACTCATATTTTTTACAAGGCTTCATTTGATTTCACAATCAGAATGAGTATTACAACATTGCAAAAATGCATTTTCTTTTCAACTGAAAAGCAGAAATTGAAATCAAGGATCCACACAAGTCGTGGATATAACTATAACTATTCCAATACATTTCTAACAGCACAATGCACTACTGAAGATGCAAAAGGAAAACATATAAGCAATAACATAGTCATCATTGCCTGTTATCAACGCTTGATGTTGGATGGTGCACCTCGCCGTCTCGAGCTTCGTCAACCTGTAAGAGGAAAGGAGGGTTTCAGTGGCTCCGACTATGACATAACTCATATGATGCACCTACAATAGTACAGTATACTATGAGCAATGCATTGAAACAATCAGAAGAAAATCAAAGGCAGTATGAAGAAGTGAACTGAAGAAGTATCAACATCATAATCAGCATGTTCTATTTTTATGCTAACACTGTTTGTTTCCTTGTGCAGGTATAGGTTAAGTCATGAAGCGGAACAATTATTCGAAGACCAAGCATGTGGAGTAAAACGGGCTCCCACAAGGGTAAAGCCCGGCATGCTGCCCTATGCATTAATTGGGCTGTTTTGAAAGATATTTCATCATATACATCAAACAAAGTGAAATACAACTAGAAGAGTAAAACAGAGTTATCCATCAAGTAACAAAACCAACTATGCATTCATAATGATCAGTATTTCTTTCTGAAGGCTACAGTTCAATATTTCTCTTTTGGATAGTGAACAGGCATACATATGCCTTAATGTTTTGTTCTAATTTTCATCATCAAAGAGAACAGTTTCTGAGAGCAGTTTGTCATTGAAATATAAAAATGCATGAAGAGTACCATGTTACTCAAGAATACAAACACAGAAAGTGCAAGGTTTCAAGAAGAAGCAAGCAGTTTCTTTCCAGAAAGTTCTGAGGTTATCAGTTGTGCATATGAATTAGGGAGCAGAGAATGCAAGCATGAAATTTCCTCTCTTCGCAGTGAACTTATATAGAAACATTTTCAAGGTCTGCAAAAACTGTGATATTATTTTGTTCCAGAAGTCATGTTAAGGTTCCTGTTCTAGGTCGAGTTCATATTCATAGATGGATTTACAGTTTTGAATCTCAAATACCCACATGAGTGTTTGCTTTCAAAAATGCAGTAAAATGATAATCTTTATGGCAGTTGATAAAGTTTCAGAAGAGAGGAAGCTTTTTTTTTCTACAATAGTTCCAAAGACCCATTTTCAGTTTTGCATTAAAAGCAGAAAAATGGTGTTTCTCTTAAGGGTTTCGAGTACCCATTTCGGGGTTAGCTTCAAACTTGTGCAGAAGAAAACAATAATAAAGAATTTCGGCAAGACACCTTTTTATCTACAAGAAGTCTCCCCGAAAGCACACTGTCTTGGCGATAGGAATGGAGTAATAAAGATTTTCAGTATAACCTTTTTATCGCCAAGAAGTCTCCCCGAAAATGATATGTCATGGTGACAGGATGAAGGCATGAAAGTTTCGCCAAGACATAGGATGCTCGCCAAGAGGTCACCCTGACCACACATTGTCTTGGTGACAGGAAGGAAATAATAAAGGTTTTCACCAAGACACCTTTTTATCTGCAAGAAGTCTCACCGAAAGCATATTGTCTTGGCGACTAGGAAGTAATAGGGAGTTTTCGCCAAGACACAAGCTCTCTACAAGAGGTCTCCACGACTATGGTAAGTTATAGCGACATTCATAAAACAGAAGCCCGATTCATGAAGTTTTCAGAAACAAGGGTTGAGCTCTCAAAACTGTTGGTTCGAGCCTCAGAGTAAGAAGAAAAGTACAATTTCTTTTAACTTTCTGTGATACCCACAAACAGGAATGTTATTAAATTAACATAAGGAGGGGTTTACTATTCTGGGTCAAGCCCATAATCTGCAAAAATGCTTCCTATAGTGCTCTTTTGGCACAGCCTGAACATGGCCAAATTTATGTTTCAAGAGGGAGCACCTTAAATTTTTTAGTGAGGCAAGGAAAGCTGAAGAAGGTTACCAGTTCAAGGCCGAAGTAGACACTTTATCCATGACCTAAGCTATAGATAGCTTCCGAATGCAAGGGATTCAAGTTCTCAAGAGATAGTCGAGCTCTCACAGTAGAATAGAGCCCACAATGAAGGTCGGGATTACACAGCAGTAAATGAAGTCACTGAAGATGCAGAATAAAGACATCAGAGTGTGTTTATCACGGCCTCAAGGCCAAAATAGAGGTAAAAAAAAAACCATTAAATTAAGCTTACCTCCGTACAGCGAAGGAGAATAAGAGCACAAGTCGAGCTTCCATGGAGTGGACTATAGAAGTTGAGCTCGAATGGCATGGAGAAGTCAAGGAAAATAGAAAGATCAGAGTCAAAACATAACTCATGCTAGACGTTCCCTTAGGGTTTTTGATATTCTAAATAATGAAGTAGAACGGCCATTATACTTCAAAGTTAGACTTACCCACTAGAATTTTCGGTCAACTGGAGAACAGAGGAGGATTTATGTGCACACGGGCTCGAATCCAACACCATCATAGTGGCAGTTTCTTCTCAGACAGAAGTTCTTTCTTTCCAATGTCACGGGTGCGAAATGGTGATAATTAGGGTTTGACCCTATTTTGTTCAAATCCCTAATTCGAACATCATGAACTTTCCAGAATTCCATTTGAATGCACATGTCAAATACCATATGGTGGCCGAACCCATAGTGTCTTCTTTATGACTTATCAAAACCTAAGTCTAAGTTTAATATTCATGAAAGGCCGAAATTCTATGCTTGGGTGATGCCTTAAATATTTAAGGCTTATTGTTTTGCCTTAGGAATATGGACTTTGCCTTAGGGTATTTTTTTGAAATGAAGAGCAATTAGGGTGAATGGTGAATATTTTATGTGAAGGGTCAATTTAACCTTTAGGGTTTTATCTTTTAGTTGATTTTAAAGAAATCACTGAAATTTGAAGATGTGAGAAAGGATGATATGTTTAATATTTTATGATTTTTTTGGAAAAAATCAATTATTGTAATGGAGAAATAAGCAGCTTTATTTTTGCAAAAGATTTATAATCTTTGAGTTGCAAAAATAGACAAAATTGAAAAAGATCTGCATCTTGTAAAGCAGAAGCATTAAAGCGATGTTTTATTAACTGCTTTATGTTTTCTTGCTATTTTTAGCAGATCCTTGACTGATTTTCCCTCTTGGTCGAATTCCAGACTTATCTTGGAGAGATAAGTTGTTTTTTGAACTTTTAAAGCAGGATTTTCCTATTTTTAGAGGCTTGACAGTGTAATCATAAAAGCTTGGTGCTTTTTTTTGCTTTAAAGCAGTTTTTGAGTTTGTTTGAGACCTTTTTCCTTGAGCTTTTTCTAAGCTCGGATTAGGGTTTCCTTGAGAGTTCCTTTGATAGATTTAGTCTATCAACTCTCCATTCTCATCAATTCAGATTAGTTTTCTTGCCCTTACTCATTTTGGGAAGCTTGTAAAATTTTTGATACTCAGTTTTGTCAGATTGACACTCTTCCAGTTTTAATAGAGCAACAGATTTCTCCTTCTTATTTTCTATTTTTGAATTTTGTAATAGCAATCTGATATACTTGTGTTTTCAAATTAGAATCCTTTTATGTCTTGTTGTTATAGGTTGTGTTTAGAATTATATGTTTCAGGTTGCATGTTGTATTTGACTTCTAGATCTTCATGCAAATTACTGATGGGGTATGTGCCAATGAGATTGTGAGGATTACTGCAATAAAGAAGTGGTTATGAGTGGTTAGGTCTGAATTCTTATAAGTTTGGTGAATCATCATTTTTAGAAATAGGTTTTATGTTTAGTTATTCTTCATCCCTTTCCTCAGAAGCTGTTTTAGAATAGAATTCATCATTCAGAGAACCAGCTCACTCTGGAGATTCCTTTTTCGTGTAAGATCACCCACATCTGAAAGAGGTTTCCATGTTTCAGTAGTTTGTTGAATATTGCATTCAGCAGGGTGCAAAACTATTGATAACAATTACCATTGGGCCAATTGACATAAACTCAAAAGCTTCAGTCCCTAACACTTGACATATCGATAAATATGTGTTCTTCAAGTAGGGTTCAAACTAATCCACATAGAAAGGAGGCCCATCATTGTCATCAAGTGGAATAAGGTTTCCATCCCTTCTAGGTCTATGTAAGGGTAATCTCCAACCTTTGTACGTTGTATCCATTCTCTAGTATTCCCTTTCCAAGTTCTCATATATGATTGGCTCATCATAAGTGTCATCCAGATCAAAGACCTCATAGAGTGTAGTTTTAGACACATGTATAAAGGGCTCACCTTGTAAGTTGCATATAGCTTTCAATTTTGGGTTATAATTTTTGACCAAAAGTCACACCAGTTCCATATTCACAAACACATTTGGAACGACCAGTTTTCCCAAATTGTAATTCCAAGGGTTGCACACTAGTTGAAACCAATTTCTCCTATGGTAGTGGAACATGAATAGTTCATAGCCTCTAACATGGGTCCATGCATCCCCTATGTTTCTATATTTATCCTCAAATTTCTCTACATCATCCCCTAAGTGCACATGCCTTCTAGCCTTCGGCCCAGAACTAGGCAATTGGTCAATGAGGTCTTGGTTTAGTTTCCTCTCCTTTGTTTTAGGTTCCTCGCCAATTTCAATTCTCTATTTTTTAACTTTGGCTAACTGCTTTCACCTTGTTTTTTTCTACCCTTTGTCTTCTTAGAGCTTGACCTTTCCATCTTTCAATATAATAGAATTGAATTAGAATTTCAACTGCAAAGAGATTTTGTGAACTTACTTGTGAATCTCTGTCCGCACTAAAATTTTGGCTTTTGTCTGATCTTTCATCCTTCTCGCTACGAAATCTGAAAATCCCTTTTGTTTATTCCTCTCTTAATCAAAAGATATGTACATAGTTCACATTCGTGCAGCCATTAATGTTTATCTCTGTGAGTGAATGCAGTAGATTTTTTGAATTTTGAAATGTGAGAATGACAAGATCGTATCGGTAAGACTCCTATGGTTCTTTGTCAATCTGTGTATCCATCTTGGCACCACCCTTGTTTTATATTTTCTCATTTGATCACCGAGACATAACTGAATGTCTTTTTGATGAGGAGTGGCCTTTGACTTATCCTCCTTGGTTGGGAAGACCGAGTGATCCTTCTACCAATGCTACATGAATGACCTCTTTCTATTTTTCCAACATGTACTACTTCAGGGAGATCATTGTGAAGTTACCCTGATTTAAAATTATTCTGGATCATTAGAATCTCTTTTCTATCATCGACCAGTGTTACTCTGAAGAATATTGATCCCTTTGTATTATCATCGACATAACAAAAACCATCACTAAGAGAATGAAACGTTGCTTCAATTTCATTTGGTCTCTCTGATATGTCTATCTACCACTTCTTTCATTTGGATGGGTCAGCAAGACTCTCCCCAAAATATCCTTCATCTGTGTAACCAATATGGTTGGCAAGATTTGTGTGATTCATTTTGATTACACAAGTTTTCCCAGTATTTGTTCTTTTATCCCGTCGGTGAAAGAAAATTTGTGTCTCACCAATTCTATTTCCATCGGTGTGAGTTAAGAGATTGGCTTGACCTGGAAGCTTTTCTCTAACTGATTTGTTCTTGTTGATAACTTTCATTAGTACGACGACAAACATTATCTTACCGATTATACATTCTCCATGACCTTTCATCGGTGTAACTCGGTTCACTTCTTGTCGATATGTAGAAGATGCTCATGTTGAGAAGCTATGATCTGTTTGATTGGAAAGACTTGCCCTAATCTTGTCGATATAGACTAGTAGTTTGAAACTCTTTCTCAATGATGTCCAGATGAATGCTCATGTATCAAAGGCTAAATTGGTGAGATTATTGGTGAACATGGATGGATCTTGTCACACAAATATTAACAATTCAAGTACTACTTATGAAATTATGATGTGGGAACTTCCTGCGGAACATGAGTAAAGGCCAGAAAAATGCAAGATTTTTACAGTTCCAACAGAATGGTTGAGTAAAAGCAAGATTCAGACTCCTTGTCTACTATTAAGGCTAAGTATATTGCTGCTACATCTTGTTGTATACAAGTTCTATGGATGAAACAGACATTGAAAGATATCACAATAGTGTATGATGATCCTATTTATATTTTTTGTGATAATACAAGTGCAATTAAAATTTCAAAGTATTATGTGATGCACTCGAGAATGAAGCATATATCTATCAGGTATCATTTCTTGAAAGAGAAGGTCATGGAGAATGAAGTAAAGCCCGAGTATGTTTTGACGGAGGATCATATTACTGATATATTTATGAAGGCTCTTCCTAAAGATACTTTTGGGTATCTCTGGGAGAAGTTATGGGTCATTTCCCATCCTTTCTTAAACTAGATGCATATGGAGATGCATCAATCTGGTGGATCTATGGATCTATCTTTCTTCTGGACTGATCTTTTGGTGGCTACCTCTCAAGGGGAGCAGGTAGTGTCAAGGCTGTAATTAGTGAGATTCTCTTTTTTCTAGTGAGGCCTATAAAAGTGAATTTTTAGAGTGGTTTTTTATTCCTGAACAGGGTTTTCCACTCATAAATATTGTGTTGTGGTTTCTCTTGATTTGTGATTTGTTTGTGCATATCATACTTGTTCAATCTTTTGCTTTTATTTCATGATGCTTCTCTCAACACTTGAATACTTACGATACTTGAAATTCATATACATAAGGTTGTGAAAAATTAATCAAGTTAGATCTAATTTGTAAACCACTGACCCCCCCTCTCAGTGGTTTTGTACTCCAACAATTAGTAAGGTGAAATTTCCTAAATTTTGAATTTTAATGGATTAGAGGTCATATATATGATTGTGCAAGTGATCT
The DNA here is from genome assembly GCA_007258455.2 of Sequoia sempervirens. Taxonomy (NCBI): domain Eukaryota; kingdom Viridiplantae; phylum Streptophyta; class Pinopsida; order Cupressales; family Cupressaceae; genus Sequoia; species Sequoia sempervirens. The sequence goes on along the minus strand of VDFB02000015.1, from coordinate 207,972,373 downwards.
AGGTAATTCTATACTTGTAGATTTGAGTTAGAGTGGATTATCATTAACTTAGTCTCAATGCTTGATTAAGGCACAATGAAGTATTGAACTTTAAAAAAAAATCATAATAAACTCATGGTGCTTCTTAGCATCACCCACGTTTTCTTTACATTAGAATCATCTAGGAAAACTCTTTCTACAAGTAGTGAAGGTTTGATGTGAGACATGATGGAACACCATTAGATAGGATCATTATAGTGAGTCCATCCTTGACCCTCATTTGTTAAGATTCCAATTTTTTGAACAAGACAACTAAGAGAGGGGGTGAATTAGTTGTCACAGATTTTTAAACCTTAATTCATCCATTGGAACTAATCCTTAACACTAATTAAATGATTAAACATTAAATACTAGTGCAGAAATTTAAAACAATCACATAAACACAATAACACTAGATTTACATGGAAAAATAAAACCCTAATGTAATTTTCAAGGGTGGATAAGGTTAGTGAAAAAATAGTATAGTAAAGGTCACAAACCTTAATAGAAAAAGATGTAATAATGTGAAAATCAATCAAGAAAAGGAGAAAATAAAGAGTTTTAGATCTAAAAATAAGATGTAGATATTAGAAAAGTGTATATATATAAAATTCTAACATGGATAAGAAACCTTAGAAGCAAACTAGGTCATGTAAGATTGGATGGTGAATACGAAAGAAAATAGACTTTCCTTAGGGTTAAAGTCTATATTAACTAAATAAATTGTATCAAATGAGCAAAAAACAATGTAGATTAATCAAATATAGCTAGGAATAATAATCTAATAATCTATAATAGCTAAATGAGGAGAGTAAGTGAAATTATACCAATATATGCTCAGAAATCAATACTTCTAGTCAATGAAATGTCTTGGGATCAACATTATATTTCTATACTTTGTTAAAGGACAAATTCACAAATCTAGGGCAAGCTCATAGTCATGGACTTGTCCTCTAAGTTGGATGTGTCCCTATGTATAATGGGATTACACTCTTTGACTTGCTTGATAAATCTCTATATGTTGTGCTTCTTCTACTAATCTTATCCTATGGTATTTTAAAATATCTTGGAAGAGCTATCATTTTGTCACTAGGAGACAAGTTCTCCTTGGTCAACCCCTATAAATATGCCAAAAGGTTTGAAGACAAAAAGCAAGGGACCTAGACTAGTATATGCAAATTTGTTACTCCTTCCAAAATATCAAATTGAAGAATGTCACTATTTATTGTTCTTTCAATGCTCTATAATGAGAAAAAAAACATTTGAATTTTCATATGTCTTTAATGAATGCAATTGAATGTCCTTAAATGCTAACATATAAAATCAAATTGTACCAAATGATCATATCTAAATGGATAATGATTACATAAAAATAAACATATGAATAAATGTGATAAATACTTAAGTAAAGATATGATAGAGATTAAATATAAGAATATATACATATAAATGAATAAAAAATAAAAGTATTAATTTAACTTTGAAAAAAATTGTACTATTTATTGATATATATACAGACATTTCCTCCAAATAAACACTAAAGTAAATTTTAAAAAATCATATATGTGTTCTATTAGATTACTTTAGGAGAGGATACGTCAACATAATTCCAGTTCTAGTTAAGATGCATATGTTTTTTTCTGATCAAACAATTTGAACAGTAGAAAGTAGGTCATTTATCAATGAAAAAGGATAAACAACACGTGGGCTAATTTCAGACAAGTCAAAACAGTTCTGATCCATTCCATTATCCTTCATTAAAAATTACCTACTCTCCAAAGAAAAACTTCTGATTGATAGATTTAATCATCTTATCCATCGTCCTTGGATTCAGATTCTTCCTTCAAAGCCTGTTGAGAACCAGAGTCCATCATGGCATTGAAAGAACTTTTAACTAAAGATTGTAAACACCTAATTGCCTTCCATTTTTAGTTAGCAGAATATGATGTCATGCGCTGGAGCATTTTCCAGACTTGGATACCAATGACAAAGTCGAAAGCTTTTTTAAGACTAGAAAAATGGAAGTGGGTTGCCAGATCCGCAGCTGAACATTTATTTTACTGGTAAAAATGTCAGTTATTGACTGAGTAGGAGGATTAATGATATTTATTTTCAATAAGTTATTAATTTATGTGATTGATAAGCCCTTTACTGACTGATCTACTATTATCTATTATATTGAATGAGTTGTGTGTTGTACGTTCCCTCGACGACCATTATTGTTCTTTACTGTAAACAGCAAATTACGTGAACTTTTAGCATGCAAGAAAAGAATCTTACTATAATTTCTTCAATTTGATAGTTTCAGGATTCAATCTCATTGATATAATAACAATCATATTTTGGATTCTTGAAGGTTTGGTTAAACAGTATATTCTAAATGTTTCGGTCGTTCATTTTAAATCATATTAGTAGGTGGGTTCTATTGGAAAAATCAGTGTGATTTCAGATGAACCATCTAAACAAATCAACACTTAGAATATATTATTTATTCATCTAAACAAATCAACACTTAGAATATATTATTTAAGCTTGATCAGAATATGTTATTAAGCTTGATGGGTGGTTCATTTTAAATCATATTAGTAGGTAGTTTCTATTGAAAAAATCAGTATGATTTCAGATGAACCATCTAAACAAATCAACGTTTAAAATATATTATTTAAGCTTGATTAATCGGATAACCTAATCAACATCAGAAAGTACCTAATGAGAAATCTAGATACTTAGTTTTACTAAATCCTAATGATGGATCAGAAGTATGATCGGAAAAAAAATTTAAATTAGAAACTGATAACAGTTGTTTTCAGCCTTCTTTTACATGAAATACTGTTATATTCATTCCACAACACTATGTGAAGCTTCGTTATACTACAAATTTCTGAATTCAAAAAAGATTTGGGATTTGTAAATGGGCAAACTAACAAAAACCAGTTTGAACAGATGCTCATTTTTATTTTACCAAAGAAAGATTACACATTTCAAAGGAGGACTATGATCTTGCTCGTTATAGCTTAGCACGAGAATCATAGCTTTGAACAACAGCAGAAGCAGTTATTGAAGATTAACTGAAATACATAAAAATCTGAAGTTGAGATAAAAGTCTGCCAAAGACTTGAAGATATCCTTCGCCTGAAACAAAACCACCCTAGTCAGTAGACGATCGATTGAATATATAAAGAACTAAGAGAGAACACCATTATATACCTGTCATGAGGTCTTACTAATAAGGTGGTGGTGGTGGAGGATACTTGTAGACTGGTGACGGCGATTTGTAAGGAGGTGGGGGAGATGGAGATGGTGGTGGAGGCGGCGGAGACTTGTAATGATAAGGTGGTGGTGGGGATGGAGATGGTGGAGGTGGCGGCGGTGACTTGTAATGATAAGGTGGTGGTGGGGATGGAGATGGAGGCGGAGGCGGCGGTGACTTGTAATGATAAGGTGGCGGTGGGGATGGAGATGGTGGAGGTGGTGACGGCGGTGGTGGAGGAGGGGATTTGTAATAGTAAGGTGGTGGCGGCAGCTTCTTTCCATAGGAAGCTCCCGAGTATTGGAAAAGACTAATGAGCATAGCAAAGAAGAGTAGCATGGCTGGCCATGGCAGCCTCGCAGTTGCCATTGAATTATCTGCTAAACTTAAAGACGTGAAGAAGGGTAGAGGCAGGCCTTCCATTATATAGATTGAATGCCCACAACTCTCGTGATCTTATCATGGCATTCACGTTCTCCAACTCATGTTCTCTGGGTTTAGAAATCCCGTGAACTTACCCGGCTGGCACTTGTCAGATGTCAGCCATAGTGTTTGGTTTGAATGCGGAAGAGACAAGAATAATCTCTGTACTCCACTTTCGCTGCAAGTTGATGATTATCATATTCTGGCTGTTTCTGTAAGGAATCATGTTTGGCGAGGACTGCTGATATTCTCTCTAGGTAGGAACGTGGGGACGAGCGAACCTGCTTCGAGAATAATGGCAATGGGAATATGACGAGTGACATGAGTGTTTCATTAAATGTACTGTTCTTCTAGATAAAATTGGAGCTTAATACTTTATTATCATTTTGTCTCTGAGATGGTTGAGAGTGATAAGGTTAAGATTTAGAAGGTGGACACTTTTGAGAATGTTTTAAATCTGTTTATCAAATGAAGTTTAGTATAGATAAGTTTTATTGGCGCATGAAGGTTATGGGTCTTATCTTATCTTATATTTCATTCATTTTGTGTTTATGTTACTGCAATGTATAATATCAAATGAGAGAATAATAGGATTAGGTATGATATTGCATTACAATCCTATGTGTGTGTCTTCAATTTTCTTAGAATGGGTACTTGAGCATCTATCGGAGAGATGAGAGATACTTATGTATTATTAGTCTCAAAGATTTGGAATATTGTTGTAGTGAATTTAACAAGGTTGCAATTAACAAGAATTGCAATCATCATTATTGGTGTATTATTTTATTGTTGTATGTAGTTAATTAGTCTTTTACATTATATGCACCTAACATAAGATAAGCTTTCTTAAGTAGTTATCTACTTGGGTAGGTTGCATTTGCATCATACGGCTTGTACTTGTTTGATGGAGATATAATCACAAATGTGAATGCATCTACTCTTATCCCACATTTTGCATTTAAATCTCTTGGTGGAGTATCTCTTATACACCCACTTATAGCTCACTTTTGAACATCGTAGTAAATGCATTTGCATCTTTATTAGAATAGCAACCATCTTACATTTTACAATCTTTAGTTGTGATTTAGATATTGTGACTTGTTCATGTCATTGTATTCCACCATCAAAAAATCTCACATGCTATCAAAGCAATTGGTGACTCGAGACTTGTTAATATCTACTATAGATATCATATATTTTTTAGAACTAAATATGCTCTCATAATGTATAATTATTTTGAGCATTAAAACAACTTGAAAGAAATATCAAGATCATGGGCTAATGATTTGCTAATATTATTTTGTAGGTACGTCTAGCTTAACTTTAAAGGTTTTGGAGTTAATAATTTTTCTCTTTATTTGGCTTCACTTGGGCTACAATGGTGAGATCTACAAGGTTCGAAGGAGATTAAGCATTATTAATCACTTATATTTTGGATAATGTTGGATCAAATTTGACCTTTTCATCACATTTAGAAGACCCAAAAATCTTAAGAATACTTACCAAATCATCAAAATCAAATAAATGTATTCAAAGGCTTTAGACAATTTCCTACTATCATATATTTTATATAAATATTCTCTAAATAGTGTTGGTATACGGAGCCTAATCAGACTCAGAGGTTAAATTTTTCCCATTTTTATCGGTGCGGTTTCCCCCCAAATTATTTAATGAGGTCAAGGGGCAGCAACCCTTGCAGGGTCCAGGGGCAACGCCCCTAGTGCGCCCCCTGTCGCGATACAAGGCAGGGTCAAGGGGTAGTGCCCCTGAAACCTCTCACGATTTTTTATTATTTTATAAAGGTGTCGAGTGTTATTTTTCTATTAGCTGACATAAAAAAAAAAAAAACCTATTTTGTAACTAACATAAATCTTGATAAAAGGCTAAGAATTAGGGTTTCTGTTGATATTGTATTGTAGCATTTGCAGCAGTATTGAGTTGCAAGGATTACTAGTTGTAATCGGTTTGATTTACAGGATAATAATATTTGACTCTCTGTTGGTGGATGTAGCCCAAGTTTAGGTGAACCACGCTAAATATTGTCTCTTATTGTTATTATTTATGTGTTTTTCATTCCTTTGTTTAATCTTTTTACATTTAATTGATATTTTCCGCATACAATTCCTAACAAGTGGTATCAGAGTAGGTTGTGTTTGATTATCGTCTACAGCAAGGTCTCACGATTGAGCAAGAGTCTCACGGTTAAGTGGGAGAAATGGTGGACAAGGGTAAATTGAAGGTAGACAAACTCAATGGGAAGAACTATCAATTATGGAAGATGCGAATGGAGGATTATCTCTATCAGAAGGATTTATGGAGGCCATTGGAAGGAACAACCAAGAAACCAACAACAATGAGTGATGAGGAATGGAATCTTATGGGCAAAAAGGCACTGGGAGTCATTCATTTATGCTTGGCACAAACGGTGGCATTCAATATTACAGTTTAGCAAAGACAATGCAAGAGTTGATGGAAACCCTCAAAAAGTCATATGAAAAGTCTTCTGCTTTGAATAAGGTATTTCTCATGAAGCGTTTATTTAATATGAAAATGGTAGAAGGCGGGTCAGTTGTTGATCATTTAAATGAGTTTAATACAGTTACCAATCAATTAACTTATGTAAATGTAAACTTTGATGAAGAAGTTAGGGCTCTTTTGATTTTGTGTTCTTTGCCTAAAAGTTGGAATAGCTTGGTCATGCACGTTAGTAATTTTGTTTCTAGTTCGAATACATTGAAATTTGATGATGTTGTTGGTGTTATTTTGAGTGAGGAAATTCGTAGGAAAAGTTCAAGTGGAACATCCACATCAAGTAGTGTTTTGAATGCAGAAAGCAAGGGAAAAAAAGAGGAGAGAGGAAACAATTCTAGAAGTCGTGGGAGGTCACGAGGAAAATCAAAGGACAAAAGGTCCCAATCTAGAGACAAGAAGGATTGTTGGTACTGTGGTAATTCGAGTCATTTAAAGAAAGATTGTTGGTCTCAAAAAATTAAAGGAGACAAAAAGGAAGGCAATAAAGAGGCAAATGTGGTAAGTAATAAATCTAATGAGGATGCTTTGATTCTTTCCCTTGATAATGTTGATGATTCTTGGGTGTTAGATTCAAGAGCTTAATTTCATGTTACGCCCCATAGAAGTTATTTTCTTGATTATGTCCAAAGGGATTTTGGGCTTGTTTATTTGGGAGATAACAAACCCTGTCAGATTGTTGGAAAGGGAAGAATCAAGATTAAGTTGCAAAATGGGAATCATTGGCTACTACATGAGGTAAGGCACATTCCAAAGTTGAAAAGAAATTTAATTTCAGCAGGGCAACTAGATGATGAGGGTTGTGTTGTTACATTTAGTGATAAAAATTGAAAGGTTACAAAAGGTGTCTTAGTGGTAGCAAAAGGTGTGAAAGTAGGCACCTTATATTTTTGTGCAAGCCATATTGTTTCTTCTACTTTAGCTATTGCAAATAAAAATCAATGTTTAGGAACATTTGTTGCAGTTCAATAGGCAGAAAAATAGACAGTTGCTATGGATTTTGAATCAGCACTGTGGCATAATAGACTTGGGCATATGAGTGCAAAAGGTATGAAAGTACTTCATTCAAAGAATGTTTTACCAGGTCTAAAATGTGTTAATATGGATTTATGTGATGATTGTGTGTATGGAAAACAAAAGAGAGTTAGTTTTCTCAAGGATGGGAAGCAAAAGAAAGATGAGAAATTGGAGTTTATGCATACAGATGTATGGGGACCAGCTCGAGTATCTTCTCTCGATGGCTCTCAATACTATGTCACTTTTATTGATGATGCAACCAGAAAGGTATGGATTTATTTCCTTAGGCAAGAATCTAATGTATTTGAAACTTTTAAGAAATGGAGAAGCTTGGTTGAGAATGAGACAGGTAAAAGTTAAAATGTCTTAGATCTGATAATGGTGGTGAGTATTACAGCAAAGAGTTTGAAGACTATTGTTCTTCTAATGGTATTCGTAGGCAAAAAATAGTTCCAAGGACTCCATAGGAAAATGGAGTGGTTGAATGCATGAACAGAACAATAATGGAGTGTGCACAGACTATGATATTGCATGTTGGGTTACCTTTAAACATGTGGGCATAGGCTGTAAACATTGTTGTTTATTTAATTAATAGAGGTCCCTCTAATCCTTTGGGTTGTGGTATTCCAGAGGAAGCATGGACAGTTAAGAAGGTGAGTTATTCTTTTATCAAGACCTTTGGTTGTGAAGCATTTGCACATGTAGATCCTGAAAATAGAACCAAGCTTGATGCAAAATCAAAGAAATGTATATTTGTTGGATATGTCATTGATGAATTTGGTTATAGGCTTTGGGATTTTGAAAATCAAAAAATTGTGAGAAGCAAGGATGTCATATTCAATGACAAAGTGTTGTACAAAGATTAATTGTAGCAGCATGAGAAGAAAAAAAATGATTATGTAGTGTTGGATGATACACCAAATAGCGATGTTTCAGTGGTTCCTCATGCTCTGTAACAACAACAACAACAACAACAAATACCACAAACTCCAGTGAATGTTAGACGATCTTCAAGGATAAGTAGACCTCCAGAAATATTTTCTCCATCTTTGTATTTTATTTTGTTAACAAATGTTGGTGAACCTGAAGGGTATGATGAAGCTATGTAGGTGGATACAAAGGTTTAGTGGGAGCATGCAATGGAAGAAGAAATGGACTCCTTGCTGAAAAACCAGACTTGGGAATTATGCAAGTTGTCTACAAGTAAAAAGGCTTTACCAAACAAATGGGTTTATAGGTTGAAAGAGGATGATGGAGGTAAGAACATATTTAAAGCCATATTAGTTGTAAAAGGATTTGCACATAAAAAGGGAATTGATTTTGCTGATATTTTTTCTCTAGTTGTTAAGATGAATTCTATTCATACTATTTTAAGTATTGTGGCTATTAAATATTTGTATTTGGAACAGTTAGATGTGAAAACCACCTTTCTTCATGGTGATTTAAAGGAGGAGATATATATGGAACAACCCCAAGGATTTGAGTTCAAAGGCAAGGAGAAATTGGTGTGCAGATTGAAGAAGAATTTATATGGCTTGAAATAAGCACCTCGGCAATGGTACTTGAAATTTGGTAGTTTTATGGCTGAGCAAGGCTACAGTAAGTGTAATCCTGACCATTGTGTTTATTTTAAGAGGTTGGATAATGGCAGCTACATTATTTTATATTTATATGTTGATGACATGCTTGTAGCGGGGTCTAACATGGATTACATAAGTGAGTTAAAACAACAGCTAGCAAAATCATTTGCTATGAAGGATTTGGGGGCAGTAAAACAAATCCTTGGTATGAGAATTTGCAGAGATAGGAAGAACAGAAAATTGACTCTATCTTAGGCTGGTTATGTTGAAAAGGTGTTGCAGAGATTCCATATGCATAATACAAAAGTTGTCAGCACACTTTTGCCTAGTCATTTGAAATTGACTAAGGAGATGTGTCCAAAGACACAAGAGGAAGATAAAATGTCCAAGGTACCATATGCTTCAACTGTAGGAAGTTTAATGTATGTCATGGTATGCACAAGACTAGATATTGCACATGTTGTTGGAGTCGTAAGAAGGTATATGAGTAATCCCGAATTGGAGAATTGGAATGTAGTAAAATGGGTTCTCAAGTATTTGAGAGGTACATCCAATAAATGTTTATGTTTTGGGGGCTCTAATACTGATTTAGCAGGTTATGTAGACTCAGATTTGGCAAGGGATATTGATACCAAGCAGAGTACTATAAGTTATGTCTTTACTGTAGGTGGGACAACAATAAGTTGGATCTCACAGTTGCAAAAGGTGGTTGCTTTATCCACCACGGAGGGAGAGTATGTAGCTGCAATAGAGGCAAGCAAGGAGATGATATGGCTGCAATCTTTCATGAAAGAATTGGGCAAACAACAGGCCAACAATTATTTGTTTATAGATAGCTAGAGTGTCATACATCTTGCAAAGAATTTTGCCTTGCATTCAAAGTCCAAACACATACAGTTGAGGTATCACTTCATTCGGTCGGTGTTGGATGACGGATAGTTAAGGCTAGAAAAGATACATACAGATGACAATCCAACGGATATGTTTACAAAGGCAATGCCAAGGGAGAAGTTGAGCTCCTCTTCAGCTTCAGTTGGTCTTCAAGATTGAAAACAATAAAATCAGAACAGCAAGGTCCAAGGTGCTTATTTCCAATGGGAGCTACAAGGTAGTGGTGTTATGATCAATCTCCAAGTGGGAGATGATATGGGGTGGAGTTTGATCAGTCTCCAAGTGGGAGATTGTTGGTATATGGGGCCTAATCAGCCTCGAAAGTTAAATTTTCCCCATTTTTATTGGCGCAATTTCCCCCCAAATTATTTAATGAGGTCAAGGAGCAATGCCCCTTGCGGGGTCCAGGGGCAGCACCCCTGGCACGCCCCCTGTCACGATACAAGGCAGGGTCAAGGGGTAGCACCCCCGAAACCTCTCACGATTTTTTGTTATTTTATAAAGGTGTCAGGTGTTATTTTTCTATTCGTCGACATAAAAAACCCTATTTTGTAATCGACATAAGTCTTGATAAAAGGCTAAGAATTAGGTTTTTCGTTGATATTGTATTGTAGCATTTGCAGCGGTATTGAGTTGCAAGGATTATTGGTTGTAATCAGTTTGATTTACTGGATAATAATATTGGACTCTTTGTTGGTGGATGTAGCCCGAGTTTGGGTGAACCATGTTAAATATTATCTCTCATTGTTATTATTTATGTATTTTTCATTCCTCTGTTTAATCTTTATTTGCATTTAATTGATATTTTATGCATACAATTCCTAACAAATAGGTGCATAATTTGTAGGATCTAGAATTATCACTAGTGCACAATGGCACAAGTAGACTAGGTAATGTAGGAATCTATGGGTGGAGAGGGATCAACCATATCTTTTCAAATATTATTTTTTTATGGGGGAATACCTCATATAGTCTCCTTACAATCCTATGTATAGGTTGTATGTCATAGATCCATAAGTATTGCTTGTTAGTGTGAGCGAAGTAAATTTCTTAACTAGTTTATTTCCTAGCTAGTTCTCTACTTAGGTCCTTTTTGCACCAAGTTAAGTTTATTTAAATATTTTTTTCTTTTTCTTACATTGGTTTTGGTTTTAGTCTATTTGGTGGTATGCCTTATATATACTCATCTAGCTTTGCATTTTATTGGATAGAATAATTTGTTATATTATTTTTAACTTTTTATTAATCTTTTTGTTCCACTTGTTTTCATTCATAGGTGGATTCATAGTGAAATCTTACATGATATCAAAACATAGTATGTTATATTTTAAGAAATATGGGAGTGTATATCTTCTTTTTTAAGCTCATGGGTATGTTCTTATGTTGCGTCCTTGAATGATTTAAAGAATTATAATAGCACTGTGAAAGAAATAGTAGATTCTAGAAGGTTTTTATTTTAACTTGGTAGTTGCATGTGTATCCTCCAACCAAATTTACTACCTTCTCACAATTGCATTTTTTATTTTATAGTCAAACTCCAAAGGCTAATATCTTAACGGTGCAACCTCATTTTTTAGCACAATTTTTTAATTTGACATGGAATTTTGTTCCCTTTATAATGGTATAATTATTTTTTATCACATAATCCCCTTTTTCTATAAAATAAATTTTCTCATTAAATCTAGCAAACAATCACAATTTTTTTAACTTCAAAGGCCTATGACAATTTTCATATACAATCTCATATTTAAGTGATTTTTTTCTAGAGTAATTTTTTTTTAAGAAATATACGGTAATATTTAGGGGTTCTTATTTTAATCTTAGACTATAATTTTAGTATTTAATTTTCTGTATATATTGTAAAACTCTAGAAACAACTCTAGTATTATACACATACTAGTTTATAAAGTGTTAAATCATTTTGTTGGCTATTTATTTTATTAAATGAATTCAAGGGGGGTCTTTTTGTGTGTTTTTAGGATTTTTCATATCTTCTCTTTCTACTTGTGTTCTACTTTTCTTTCACAAATATGTCATTTTAATTTTTCATTATTAAGTCCATACAACTATGCAACATGACATCAAAATGCATAGAACACCTTAATGCCACAAGAATTTAAATTATATGTTGAAAAAAATGATAAACCCACAAATGATAAGGATAAGACATAATGGATGCTTGAACATACTAAAGCACTTGGATTTTTTCATAGCTATATTTTTCTTGATCTTATATTTCAAATTGAAGCATTTGAAAGGAAGCAAGGTATGCAGAAATGCTTCCTAGACTAATCTTCTAAGGAGAGTATTATGTAAATTTTAATCTTTTAACAACTATAGAAAGTAGAAACATGTTTAAACAAAAAATAAATAATATATACCATAATATGGGTGTACATGGGGAAAAAAGTTCTAGGAAAAAACCCCACACTCAAAAATAGTTCAATGTATTATTTAATAAACCATAATTATAATACACTTGTAGAGCAATCTTTCGCAGAAGTATCACCAATCAAAGGTCTAGAAGAATTATTACATCTAAACAATACGCACAATCTCCATCTCGATAATCTAAAATGTTTCTAAGCCTTTCAAATCAGACTTTTAGTCATCCCCTAACCTAGTTGCTCATTATGCCAACCATCGAAGGTCAAAAGTTTTATTGATTTTTTTCTATAACATTTATAATTCTTTCAAAGTTATACTTTTGTCATCCCTTAGCTAATTACCTCCTTCCCTCCATCCTTGAAAACCCAAAACTCCATTGATTCATTTATGAAGTCCTTTTGGGGTCGGCCATTGCTTATTTCATATCATGTTAACTCCTACTTGAAACTCTAATTTTTACAACTCAACACCTTTCCTATGTCAGGGTTCCCTTGTTAGACTTCCATCATCAACCTTCCCAATTCACGCCTACTTCCTTATCATCCCCAACTCTTTGATCCTAGCATCCTTTTGCCTTGTCCCTTTTGGGATTTTGGGCCTAATCATCCCTCCTTCCCAATTAGACTTCCCTCCCTAGCATGCCAAGTCCAAAACTACCCAAATGAAAAAAGTATTGCCTACCCACAAGATAACCTAGGAATGTCAATGATGCATTTTCAACACCTGCCAAGCACTAGATCATATCCAACAATATCTGAGAATCATTACTTTTACAAATTGGTATGATTCAAAAGAGGAAAGTGGCAACTACCCATGCCTCAGTTATTGTTGCAGAGCAGTTTTCTTACACGCCATACCTAGGTCACAATTTTAGCATATTTCTTAGGAAATTTTCGTGTCCATACACTCAATCCCATGAACCATCAATTCTTGGAGATATGACAGGGGTATAGGGGATTTTCTTTCCACATTTCCAACTGATCAAATTGTATTTTGAAGGGACATTCTTCTACAAAATATTGATGAGGATGACAGCTATTGTTTCATCTACAACATGGATTTCATGGTAGCTTTAGCTCTCCCTTGTGGGTATTATGAACCAAAAAATCCCCATTCCATAAGGAATTTCTCATATTTTCACCATAAGAGAGACAAAAAAAAATCAATTGTGACATATTTTCTATTCTCTAAATCATAACTACAAGCTTTCATTAAGATTTACTAATCTTATGATGATGTATTTGCATAGACATATGAGGATATTAAGGGTTTAAATCCTAGTTTAGCCCAATACACCATTGAGTTAGACTCCAATGTAAAGCCCATTAGGCAAAAATAAAGACCAATAAACCTCAATATTGAACCCCTAATGAGGAAATAATTAACTAAGCTCATAGAATCCAATATAATATTTCCCACCAAATACTCCTCTTGGGTGGTGAACCTAGTTCCAATAAGAAAGAAGAATGGGGAGATTAGGCTATTCTTAGACTTTAGGAACCTCACTAAGGCCTCCCCTAAGGATCACTATCCTCTCCCCTCCATGAAACAAATTTTGTAGAGGGTATGTGGTTCACAAAGGTTCTCCTTCCTAGATGGGTATTCAAGCTATAACCAAATTTGAGTCCAAAAATTAAACCAATGTAAAATTGCATTTACCATTAAATGGGGTCCTTTTGGATATAAAAAGATGCATTTTGGACTCACTAATGTTGGTGCAACCTTTCAGAGGGAGATGGACGTGGCATTCAATGGTTTTCTAGATGACATAGTGTTGGTCTATCTTAACGATATCATTGTTTTCTTTAAGCATGTAGATGAAAATTCGAATCATCTTGAGCAAATCTTCAACAGATGTAGAGAATATCTTAACGACATAGTGTTGGTCTATCTTAATGACATAGTGTTGGTCTATCTTAACGATATCATTGTTTTCTTTAAGCATGCAGATGAAAATTCGAATCATCTTGAGCAAATCTTCAACAGATGTAGAGAATATCGCATGTCCCTAAATCTAAAGAAGTGTGTACTTGCTAATGACCAAGGTAAAACTTCTAGGGTACACAGTCTCCAAGGAGGGTCTTGTCATTGACCCAAAAATAGTAGAGGTCATCTTGTCTCTTCCCCTTCCCATCCATAAGAAATCTTAGCAGAGCTTCTTGAGAAGGACCAATTTTGTGAGGAGGTTAATCCTCGATCTTGTTGCATATTGAAACCTCTAACTTCCATGTCGAAGAAAAACGTTGTATTCAGTTGGAAAAATGAGGAAAAGGGAAGTTTTGAAGCCATCAAACAATCAACTGCTTAGGATCCAACACTCACCAATCTAAACTATAGCAAGGACTTTATCCTTTACACCTTTGGAGGAGAATCAAGCATACCAATTATCTTGGTACTTTTGAATGATGATAAATTGGAGCAGCCAATAGCATTTTTTAGTGAAGGGCTTAAAGACTATGAGTTGAAGTATGGCTATGTAGAAAAGGTCTTTGTTGTTGTAAGAGCACTGACAAAAATTAGACACATACTCTCCAACAACAAGATTCAATTGATAGTCTACATGCAAGTGTGAAAAAGTTCCTCTTGAGTCATCAATTTGCAATTTTTGGCAATTTTCTTCTTCTAGACCAAAATTGCATTTTCATAGCTTGGTTATCAATTTTTCATTTTTTTTTATTGTTAACTCTAACCAAAACCAAAATCATGTGTTTGTGACTCATGCCATTTATGCACATTTTCAATACTTTGTTCAAAATTGTACTCACGCCTTAGACATCATTTATGCAAGTTTTCAACTTTCCTTCATATGAGACCAAAATTTTGTTTTCCAAACTCACATGTCATTTTTACATAATTTTTTAAGTTTATAGAAGTCTAGACCAAAATCACAATTTTCAACCTCAATTGCATTTTTCATCTTGTTATAACTTTTATACAATTTCTCCATTTTCCATCTCATTTGAAACATTGGAAAGCTCTTATCACGAACTATAAGATGAAATTGGCTAGGTTTCAAAATGCATGTACATAAATATCTTAAAATTAAAAATTATATAGAAAAAATAGAACAGCATTTATATATACAAATAATTTAAAGAAGAAAATTTCACTAAAATAAAAAATTAATATAAGAAAAAAACCTATTTGAATTTATTAGAGGATTTTCCTAAATTAAATAATTTTAATTTCACATTCTAAATATTTGCTTTCTTAACATACAAAATAAATTGCTTGATTACTCAATAAATTTATAATCGAAATAAAATTACAAACATCTTAAAAATGTACTTTCAAAGATTCTATAGATCTCCTTCATAATCTTATTAGGCCTCTCAAATCCTTATTTATAAGAACTACAAAAGCTATGATATGTGAATTTACTTTAATAATTCACTATTTTGATCATGCTATTTCAAATCAATATTTAATTTATATCCAACTTCTAAATAAAACTTCTTTTATACTATTTTTTTTTTAAATTTATTAATAAAAGATTATAAGTGTAAATGTATATATAAAATAAATAAAAAATTTAATCTTATCAATTAAATTGACATATATTCTTGTTATAGACATCAAAATTCTTATATTTCTCTTGGATATATCATTAATATTTAATTTGTTGAATTTTCAATAAAAAATATTTTATAATATTTTTTACTTAAATTTATATATATAATAAATAGGATTTCAAATCTTCTTAATTGAATTGACATCCATTTCTTACTAAAATCTAAAAAAAAAAAATTACCTCCAAATCATCAAATTATCATTATTTTATAATCACTAAACTTTCATATAATTTAATATTTTTATTGAATGATTAATAATATTTAACAATGTATATAATTACTTAACATTTCTACATTCATTATAACTAATTATAAAACTTCTATAAAAATTAATTTACAAATTTTTCAAAACTTACATTTTAATTATTTTCAAACAGTTATTAAATACTGAAACATATTTCACATGCTGTGCCTTATCATCCACTTACCATAAATGACACATGTCAATTCCCTAAATTATAGCACTGTCAGAGAAAAAACCTAAATGATGGGGGTTCTGCGGGTCAAGTTATGCTTGTTTCGATCCTTCACCTGCACAACTACCCTAGTTATCTGCTACTACTCACCCTTTCCAACTTAGGGCATCTAATTACGCCGAGTGAAATTTGATGATTTGAATCGATCAGTAATTTGGATTTGGAAATAATTCCTTCTACTGTACTTGGAATCCACAAATATCACAAGGAATAGTGTTCTGTCATGTCAAAACATTAATGATAAAAAGGCAATAGGTACTTGCCTCTCAAGTTTTGATCAACTATGGAGTGTGAATGTAGATGTAAAAAAGTTTCACAGTTATCTAGGAGGAATACAATTTATTATATGGACAGTGGAAATGTCATGTCTTTAATCTCAGATTATGATCAATCTTGGAAACTTACCATTTTCAGAATCCTATCAAATTCTGAAAATTCTCAACAAGAATAAAATATGTTAAGATAAACGCACAACTTCAAGCCCATGTCATATTCTCCATTTATGTATCTAGTCAGCAGGAATTGCAGATATATGTACTGATGCACAATCCTAACCTCTGAACCCAAGATTCAATAATATGGTGTGTATGTGTTGGCGAGAAAGAGTGTGTGCGTGTGCACGCGCTTCATATGCATGATGCATAATAATACACATTCAGCAGGCTTGATGCTAAGGCTAACTATGGAAGAGCTAAAGCATTTTCCCTGTCGTGCATTTCAAGGGCTAAATCTCTCTACCTTTTCTTGAGTAAAGGCATTAATTTGTTCCGCATCTTCTGGACTGACTCTTGAATTTTGGTTATATTTATACATTTTAGATTTCAGATCCATTATGTTCTGTTATAATTCATACAAGATCATTGTGGCGATGCAGTTCCTGTAAGCAGTCTTGACCTTTGACTGTAACATTTCCTTGCCTTAAAAGGCTCATGCCTGGCAGAATCCCAACCTTTAGTCCTTCTGATATGCAGGTGCATGCTGACAACTTCTATGAAAACCTGAATATCAGAGTGTACAGAAATTTGATATATGTATGGCCAAGAACCTATCATTGCATTCCTTTTTATCTCCATTTTAACAAGATAAAATTATTCATGTAAACATTGTAGGAGAACTGTTTTCCCAAGTTACATTTGTTTGCTATGTATATGTATATTGACACATACAAACTAATTTTACCAATGATTAAGCACTTGACAACTAGAAAGGAATTCGTTTTTGTTGAGAAGATGGCTCTCCCAAACTTCCTCAAATATTTCACTGAAGCATGTTGCCGTGTTATAAATGAATAGAATCTTGGATGGAATTGCATGGCAATCGTTTTCAAGAGGATCCTATCTTATCACAAATAGCAGATTTGAACCATTAGGATCACATCTTCCATTTTTTGGGACAGTAGAAAGAACAATAGTGGCAATGACAAAAATAAAGGCTCATGTAATACTGAGCCTTTGTGCCATCTGCGTATCAAGCAAAAATGCAGGCAAAGTTCACAGGAATTTTGCCTAGGACCCGCTTGCTTACAGTGCAAAAGAATGAATGGGTTGGGATTTGGAATGGAAATGAACTGCCAAATGTTGAAAATTAGGACTCCATGATGTGACATTTTTTTATAAACTCGTTAGAGTAATTTATATGTTTTGTCCAAAAAGGTCTTAGCTCAGGAAAGGCAATATCCAACCACGGTTTTGCCTGCCCATTATAGTGGATCACAGCAGCATTACGAACATTTATGAGATCTGATTCAGATTGGTACCCCAATCCTAACATATGCCAAGAAGGATCAATGGGTTGAACATGGCCATTAAATGCAATCAATGCAGGTGGAAGCGTTCCCAACCGCCAGAGAGTCAGATTGGAGTTTATATTCTGCACAAACGACATGTACATCCTTAGCAAGTGCTCAATGTGCAAACTTCAGATGTTAATTATGATGGAAATAAAAAAACAAAAGGATTAATTTGATAAAATGCAAATTGTGAACAGATAATTGAAGGTGACTCGCCTGTTTAAGCCAATAGTGATACGTTTCTCTGATGTTTGTCTTTCTCCATGCTTGTAAATCAAAGATGTTCATCCCATATGCCCACGCACATTGCTCTGGATCAAAATTATTCGCTATAAGGGGATGAGAGAAATTGAAATAAGTTCTGAAGTGCTTGGACATGACCCAGTGATCATCACCTCTGCATGTTTCAACTGCTCCATTGACCTTTCCCTTAAGATCAATATCCCACAGTGGAGACAAATCATGTTGAACAACAATGTCGTCATCCAGAAATACCACTTTATGAAGGTTTGGGAAAAGCTGTTAAAAGATAAGTTGAGGGAAATTGTTAAATTCCATACCATCCCCTAACATTGGCATACATAATGTTCCTGGTAAAAAATTCTAAAGTCCAGAAATCTCATAGTTTGTGAAACAAGAAATCCCTTTTGCATATTCTAACCAATGTTCAGGATATTGCTTACCTCTGGAATATATATGCGCAAGTGGTTCATTATTGATATGTATTTGGGGCTTCGAGCATGGAGTTTTGAAGCTACAATTCTTGGAGATTCATTTAAGTTTGTCCCAATAACATGGTCTCCATGGTAATACCTTCGGATTTCTATGTGACTCTCCAGGGCTTCTAACACGGGCACGTTATCTTTTGTCAACCAGTCGAATTGATGTACTCCTTTGACCTCGACAATTGCAGGTGGAAGAGGATGCAAAGCAAACCATGAATGCATTGCTGCATATGTCTTTTTATCTGTTATAACATGAAAGACAATCTTTTCTGGCTTCAAAGAAGCTCTTATAGCTGACCCAACTACCACTGAAGCTGCAAGTACATTGTCAGTGGCCAGAACAAAGTGATGGTATGAGTTGTCTGTAAGGTGAGGAACTAATTCAGGAGGTGGCAACTGTCTCCGAGCATGAGCGTTGGAGGAATACTCATCCGCTAACTGAAGAGAGAGGCAATGCATCCCCTTTGGAATGCCACTTGATGCAAAATGCCTATACACATATTCTTGTAGTTTTGATGAACGAGTTTGTTTCTGTAAGTGCTCAACCTGAAAAGTGCAAACTCCATTTAGCAACTTCGCCATTGTATACCATAGAACCATTTAAAGGAATATGCAATGCCACATAGATAAAGTATAAAGTGTCTTTGCAAGTAAAATGTAACTGTGAAAACTTCAACAGGAATGTAAACTTTTAGAGCATGACTGGATTGCCTGTTAACAACAGCAACATGTATGCATCTGAAAAAGCACAAAGTACCA
The DNA here is from genome assembly GCA_007258455.2 of Sequoia sempervirens. Classification (NCBI taxonomy): domain Eukaryota; kingdom Viridiplantae; phylum Streptophyta; class Pinopsida; order Cupressales; family Cupressaceae; genus Sequoia; species Sequoia sempervirens. The sequence continues at coordinate 207,952,956 of VDFB02000015.1, read as the reverse complement.
TAGGGTGGATACTAGACAGACGTTTGCTTTGGAATGTTCCAAGATCAATGTCTATAGATAATTGTCTTTTCAAAATGCCATATTAAAATGATGTCACACAAGGAATTCCACGTTAAAAGTTAATATGCTGTATTCTGCTAATAAGAATAGTTCGCACTGCCATTTTGAGGTTCTTGTCAAAATTGGGATTCGCGTAATATAAAGGAAACCAGCAAGACAATACAATATAATAAAAAATAAGTATGTTCCCATAACTTTCATTATTTTGAAACTAGATGTGATGATTCAAACTTCATAAATTAGTCTAGGATCGCTGCATAATCTGATCTAGACATTGTTTTGTCCAGGAATTCAAAAGAGTTAAGTCTCTCAAAGATCAAGTGAACCATTAAAAAGCTACATGCATAACAAATCCAATAAACACCTTCAGTTTATTGCTTTTCACAGTATAGAATGATACTATTGAAAAATGAATGGTTTTACCATGTAATAATGAGCGTTTTGACAATCGTAATAATTGTTCAGACCAGAGAGACGTGCGGCCACAAAGAACATAAATAAATTAAGAAACAATCAAAAATAACATGCTAATAAAAATATATTATGCTATAAGGTTATGTAAAGAAAGAAAAAGATGACATTAGTCCCCTTGTGGGATGTCAAGCATAATATATTCTTCATTTTTCATCTTTTTCTTTCTTTACATAATCTTATAGCATAATATATTTTTATTAGAATGTTTATTTTTATTATTCCTTAATTTATGTATCTTCTTCTTTTTTGAAATCCCCGTATTTTAGCCTTTGTACCAACCTTCGTTATTTTTTGCAACACTTGTTTCTTGTATTATTCTTCCAGTCTTCTATCATCTTCATTATTTTCATCTTGGCATCCGTAACGCTTACAATGTTATCACAATTTTATATTTTTATGTAGCCATTCTTTGGTTCTTGTGCTTTCCGTCCTAATTGTTCCTATTTTCTTTTTCATTTATTTTTCAGTATTTCTATTAGTTGCATTATTTATAATTGTTTATTATTTCCATATATATTTGTATTACTTATAACTTGTTTTCAATTTAGGCAAAGGTATCTTTTTTATTTATCCTTAATAATTCATTTCCTTTTTATATACTTTGCCACAATATTTTTATAATCATCATTATTATCTCTTAACTTTTCGTTCTCTATTGCTACATTATAATAATAATTACAACAATGAATTTTATTATTACATAATGTCATATCTTAATTACAGCTAGCATTTACAAGTCTCCGAACTAATCAATCTTTATTTATTTCTTTTCAAATTTCTTTCTTTTCATCTTTTTTATTTCTTGGAAGTTTGTGTCTCTATGCTCCTCCCTAGATCTTGTTTTCCATGTACAAGTTTGACTCTCCTTTTTAAGACCTAATTCTGCAACCTCTCACATTATTGGCTTATATCCTGATGACGAGTCATGAAGCGTGATCCAAAAAGCTGATAACAAAAATCCTATACAATTTTATGCCAGAAACGTTATAGCACAATTTCAGTGATTCTGTAAATATCATATCCTTATTAGTAGGGTTAACAAGGTTACCTAGCCAATCCAGTTCATTTAGATGCTATATGACTTGCATTTGGACTTCATATAGGAACACTTAATGCACTTCAGTTCCCAAAATACTTATCTCTGTATGTGCATGCCGTTTCCATTAACCAGCTTTGATCCTTTGAAGCTATTAAAATTTCTTCAATGTGGCTTTATATCATACTTGATATCAATGGCTTCATGAGGAAATGTTTTCAAATGTCTTGAATCTTGACATGATCTTTATAATTCGAAATAGTTTTAAATGCCCTCAACTTATCTCCAGTTTCAAATATGAAGTTTGAATTAAGTTAAACTTGTGTCAAAAAATTGTCCTAAATTCTTGCATAGGATACACCAAGGAGCCAAGAATGTCAAGGATCATGCATATTGTAATCTGGATGATGGAAGGTGCCCAGCCTTGTCTAACAGGAGAACCTAAGCAGATGGAAAGGCCAAAGTTTTTTTATCTATTCAGTGAAAATTTTGGCCAATCTTTTTTATTGAAAAATTAGACAGAAGGAAGCATGTTGACAGAAACAATGGCATTGTGAGGGTGCAATTGGGCTCATTGAAGCCAAAGGAATCAATTTTAGGCAAACAAAATTGTTATTTTGACCATGAAGCTGGATTTGAATAGAGACTGCAATTTAAATGGGGCTGATAGGAAATCTTCCAAGGTTTTTGGAACTGTCAAAAAACATGATGAGCTTTCTTTGGCACCATGCCTGCACTATTAGTTGTGATGGTAGAGAGTAAGGACAAGCACTTCTCTAGAATGGTTGATTGGGGAGGGTGTTTGGGTAATCAATCGTTCATATCGATGAGAGGATTGTAAACTAGCATTGTATATTACAGGAGAAAAAACTGAAAAGTTTGAGTAAGATATATTATCACAAGCCAGACTTTGCATTGTATTCATTTGGGTTCTCGTGATAAAGAGATTAGTAGCTCATTGCACAACTTTTCTTGCATTAACTTTTCAATGCTTACTTTTCTGTCACTCATGAATTCTCTGGTCTCATTGACTAGCTAAAAATTGTTGCCCAATTTAAATGCAAATCCAAATATTGGCTAGTTCCTAAGCAATTATTATCTTGCAGAATTGTAAAAGGCAATATTACTGTGGATACATTTATGTTGACAGTTGAACATGTCTAAGCATCTCCTTTCAAATAATTTGTACTTGAAATATGTAGTATGTGCTCGTGAAGATGTGGGCTTTGGTTCCTAGCTCCAACATAGTCTCAATACCATAACACTTGTGCTAGTTTGGCAGGAATGCTTTTATGCAAAGATGAGATCAATATAAATGCATTAAGTATCAACAGTATATCATATAGTCATGTAACTTAAAAAAGAGCAATGCCGAAAGCAAATGTTGCAGAGAAACTGTGCCTGCAATGTTAAGCTTCACTTGCTATCAAACCAAGACGTGAAGCACTTCTGATTGGTTAACAACACAATTGAAGACAATATACTTTCTAAGCTAATGGAACATAGCAATTTGGATCAGATTTAGATCTATCAATAATCCAAACAGACAAGTATCAATTTTACTGGATTCATCTTGATACAATCTTGAATTAGGTTGGAAGGTTATGGCCCACGAGATGACAGGTCTCAGGACGTGTGGAATAAATATTATAAGAACAATGATCCTCATCCCCCTGCTCGATCAACTACCTGAGGAAAGTTATTTTTGTTCATTTGGTCTTCATGGACATGGCCTTGTTTTTGCATTTTTCAAGAATAAATTGTTGCTTTGTCTTCTTGATCGTTGATTTTTAGTTAATATTCTGGTTATTGGCCATGTGCCTTCTATCCTGTTTCACCTCTTGAGGTGTGCCTTTTTCTGCCTACCAATTTTCTTTAAAATGTGCTGTTTCATGTTCTATCATTGATAAAATTATAGGTCATTTTTACAAGGGATTATCAGGACTAACAACTAAAAATGTACATTCATATGCCAGCTCGTTATTTTCATATGAGAGAGTGCTGACCCAAGAATATGCCTATTTTTATGGAACTCATTATGGCAACCAACACTTCCTCGATTACAACTACATTTACCAGGATGGGCTAGATTTGAACAAAGTTTAAAGGGGTGGGCCTAACGATATACCTATTATTATGAAGTTCCCCAAGCTAATAAAGATAAACAAAATAATCATAACTGTAACCATAGACACTAGGATCGGTCAGATCTGGACCAAAATCCACTATTATAATCAGTTAAACCTGCTGACAATCATAGCATTGCCCATGGGAATTCAACCACAAATCCCTTTTCTCAATCCCCATAAGACTAGTTTTCTGACGACACTTATTATGTATGCGACAGTCAAACCAGCTTCCAACAGGCTTCTGAGACAATTATACACCATTAAGTAAATGTAAAATATTTGAATTCACTTAAATGTTTTGAATAAGGGTATGCTTTTCCCTAAGTTAAACTAAACTTAAAATGAATGGCCTTTAAAGTTTATAGTATATACACATAGAAAGCGAATGCTGGGAAGTAGAGGGAAGGGCAGAGGTCATAAAGGGGAGTTTCTAGAACGCTTAACTGCAGCTATTTAGTTGCATAAAGGTTATTTGCTTGGAGTTTACAATTAAGACTCTTAAATTGACAAGGGGTCTTTGTAAGTTTGCAAAATATTTATCACCCATAACTTCATATGTACAATATTTAGAATCTGGATTATTATAACTTTTTTAACTATATATGTACAAATTGTTTTTCTTGACCCTTTTAATTTCCATATATGGAAACATGGCAACTTGCAAACCTCTCCACCCCATATACCTGCCAAACTCTTTAATCGTGATAATTATGATTATGCTAATAAATTTAAGGGTACATGTTAAAAACTTAGAACTCACAAATATGCTATCATGTCAATATTTGACAAAGGGTAATCAGAAATCAGAAATTCAAATAAAGAAAGCATTACATATCTGAAAAAGGTTGACACTAGAATTCACGCTAAGGCAACCTCTAGAAACAAAGACACAGAAGGAAAATCAGATTCCTAGCAAATCTCTTATGAAATGTACCATGTGACATCCATTATACTTTTGTTTGCAAGCTCATCATCTCCAATAAGAATTCCTAAAAAATATGATAAACTATAGTGAGATACCTACAAAACTTTAAAATCCAATAGAAGATTTACTTCAAATTGCAAGCAATATTCTTCCATAAATCCCAAAAGTAGTCTTGTGAGGGTATATTACAGGCCAATTTTCACCAAAAGTGTAAAATTATCGCTACAGATCCAGCTTCTATATTTAAGGAGTCAACTCCTATACACACATATCACCAAGTAGTAAAATTATCGCTTTAGATCCAGCTTCTACTTTTAAAGAGTCAACTCCTGTACATGCATATCACCAAGTGCCTGCCCTTGGAGACCACATTGCACCCCTCTAACACATGGACATGATAGAGGAATCATTTTATAATTCAAAGCATCTCAACCAAGAATGACAAAGAACTAGGTATTCACACTCTCAATTATCTTCCTATAGAATTCATTACAGTTACACTCTGTTTCCAACTATCAATCATTTTATCATGTGAGCAGCATGCTTATGTCATCATAGGAGAATGCTGTTACCATCAGTAGCTTCTATGATCTGTATAAGATCAGCTAATCTCTCTCTAATGCTCATTTATAGCTCTCAAAGTTTCGTCTTTTATTTTAAAATGCCACTACCCAATAAATGTTTGTTTAGCAATTGTTAAATATATTCAGTTGTAATCTCGTCAAATCTGAATAGGAACAGATCATCACCTTCATAGAGACCCAGTGTTGTTCTCTGTAAGCCTTGATGCAGGAATGGGGACCACAGATGGCCTCCTTCAACTAAGTTTTGGTTTACAAGAAGAGGCTCATTGTCAGTACAGCATTCACTGATATGCCTGAAAATATTTTTTCCTGGCTTTAAAGAACACACTAACATGATCAATGAGGCCAAAGAGGAATTGTGCATGGATAAAAAACATCACCACAACAATTACCATTATGGCATCACCAGATTCATCTTGATATTTAAGAGGGTACAGTATGACATGGCCTAGCTGCAATTCCCACTCTCAGCCCCTCTTCTAAGCTCCCTGTCTTTAAGGTTCTGCAGAACAATCAATATTTTCAGCAAATCTTATCATCTTACTTATTGTAATTGAGTTGCATTGACTATGGGTCACTACCTTGTACATGCTATAGTTACAGACAACTTCTAACATCCGTAAATGCTGGATGCAATTTTTTTATTTTTTCATGACAGGTTATTTCAGAAGGGAACATAAGGCAAAGATACAATCCCCAGTCAAACATGACTGATAAGAGAGTTAAGGATGTCAACTAAAATTACATATAGTTTGAGAAAATAACTTTTCTGCATAAAAACTCTATGTAAAAATGTTTTAGCATCAAGGTTTCAAATTTTCAGATCACTTAAGTGCCCTGTCTTCAGTATGCATATAATTTTGTTCACTTGTATTTTCTTTTCTTTTTTAAATTGCTCAGTTTCTGTTCCTGACAATAGAGAAATTGCAACTAGTGTGGTACTGCAAAGAGATTTCGCCAGAATGCTTATGAGTGATAAACTCTAATATTTATTGTGTTTTTTGCCTTGCAAGAATTAGTGATTGGGACTCAAGAGTATAGAATTAATAAGAGACCAGAAACATAATTTTAAAAGCTCCCAAGTCAGAACAGAACGCTCTTTGATAAAGCTAGAAAAAATATTTTGATCTTCTTGGGAAAGGACAATATACTATTATACACCGTATACAACTTTATTCAGTCTTATCTGATCTTATTTGACTTCTTAATTCTGGCATGGTCAACAAAGCCTACTTTTCTTTAAAAAATAATTATGTAAAGTTTCTGATATCAAAGATTATTAAAGGATTTGCAAGATCAATATTTGCAGAGAAAAAGCATAAACACATACCAAGGCTTTTGTCTTGAAGGCAAACATCTTGGCATCATACTGATTCATTTTCATATCGGTAATGAGTTCATTGAATGATTCGGGAACTGTTAATCCTTCAGGAAGTTCTTCATTGCTTGCTTGCAGAAGGACTTCATATATATCTTGTGCCATTCTCTGCACCATGCATCACACCCTAAATCTTCAGTCTTCAACAAAAAAGTTAAAGCCTCTACCTAAACAAAAGTAAACCTGCATATGGGAAGATGCTACAATCTGTTTAAGACTTACTGATGACGGATCTGCCCTCCGCAAAAGGCTTGGTCCTAATCTCCTGCTAAGACAATCTGGCACAGAAACAAAGGCAAGCCACTGCGTTACTCTCCAAATTTAGCAGTAAGGAAAGTTTATCCTTCTAACGTGCAGTTCAAAGTCTAAATCATAGCTTAAAATTTGTCCTAGTTTTACTCTGACTAACGCACAAGTGCCCAAGAATTGCCAATGGGATCTTAAAGAAGCATATATCTGAAAAGGTCCACAGTGGGAATGCTAAACACATTTCCAATACAATGAGAGAATCGAAGAAGAACAAGAACAAGAAAGCAGCAAAAATTGAAAAATATAATCCAAATCTTAAGATAAAATTGAACATGATGCAATGCCTGAAAACTGAAAGCTATGTCAACTAGCCCATCTTGAAGTTGGGGAGAATTGGGCAATTGGGTTCATATTGCTATTTGTTCGGTGCTGGTGAGATGGACGCTGTATAACTGATCTCCTATCTGATGTTATATTACAGGGTCACCTACAACTTGGCACGCCCACGATCTGGACGTATTTTCACCAAGTCTAGAACGAGCAACATGTGAAGTCTGGAGCTAATCTCTTGACCGTAGAAGTGCCGGTCTCGGCTATTTGTTTAATTAATATTTGGAAGAAAGTGGAATCGATTTAAGTAATCCATATTTGCCTATTCTGGAATTTTGACGAAGTGGAGTAAACAAGGCATTTACACTTTCTGATCTCCCTGACACCCACAATATATGCCATAGGTACAGGGCTTGTATGACACTAGGCAGCTCAATCAGGGAAATTATTGTGCTTCCATAATAAAGGGTAAAAGCACACAAAGTGCTAGAAGGAAATAAGATGAAAACGCATCCACAAACATCGGAAAAGGGCTCGGTCATGCCTGAATCCCCGGATTTCAGCCTCCGAATGCAAAGAAATCATAAGTGGCTAAATGAAAGCGTTTCTACGTGGTTAAAACGGAATCAAAGTATGTTTCTTAGTGGGTATCAGTCGGCCTAGCCTTCGAAGAGAAATTTTATTTGTGTGCAATGAAATCAAACATTTTTCACTTATTAGGTATCAGCCTTAACCTTCAAATACAGAGAAATTTTTATATGGGTACAATGAAATCAAGCATTTTTTCTAATTGGGTATTGATCAGTCTTACCACTGAAGGAGGAACACTTGTTGACCCCTTCCAGTGTAACGAGGGCCGTCAAAATGAAGATAAAAGGCAGCAGAAATGCGAGCACAAGCATGGTGTGGAAGAGGGTCCTAAACGACAAATGACGAGCTGCTCCCTTCGCCTTCATAAAATCCAGGATGCCATTGCTGGTGGAAATGGTAATGCTTCTCATACTAGGCGATATGTGGACCTGCATTGTATAGCAACTCCTTCCTTGCCTTTCACAAATGCAAGAACCTCAACCCTATCATGCTCCTTGGCTGCAGTTCAAAACAATACTTCAACACAACACCATAAAGAAAACATTTCACCTTCAGATCTGGCATGATTTCATATTGAAGAAGCCTGCAATAGGAAGGAATCCAGAAATTGTTCAGGATATAACAATGGTGCTGCAATCTGCCAATTGGAAACATGATACTTTCTTCATATCATACAAGCAGAGATTTCTAGATCTCTATCAGGACCATGCCTCGGTACCCAATTGTTTTGAACCATTTTAAGCACTAATCAATTTTTAAAAAACCATCTATCTTCCTACCGATGGGGTTTTTTTATTTTTATCTTTACCGATCTTCCCCGAAGGCAACTTGCCGGCTTCGAACGCGCTTCAGTTATCTTGACAGATACATCATTTGCCCATTCAACATTTCCTGCTCTTGTCCTTTGGTTAATTGTCAATTATTTGTTTTACGATAACCACAGCGAAAGATAAGGGCAGAGCTTTCGCAACTTTTCTTTTCTTTTTGAACTGCAAGGGGACAGACTGCCAATGGAGCGGCGCACGTGGGGTTAATAAAGTATGCGTAAGATTAATACGTTATAACTATTTATATGATTGGATACGTAACTTCTAAGGTGATTAATTAAATTTACTTGTATGAGGTTTTGTAGGAGGTATTTTAGCTATATCTTAAATTATGATGTTTTGTGATTTTTTATAATAATTTTTTAATTTAGAAGGGAAATGATTTTCTAAGAGGGAATTTTTTTAGATTTCTTCTAAAGGGGAGGAGAAATACATGGAAAAAGTATTATTTTTTAGAAGTTCGTAAGAATGGATTTTTTAAAAAATTTAAGTCATGCATTCATATTTCTTAGGTATATTTATATTGAAAGAAAATATATTTTTAGAAATATATAAGAAACTATTGTTTTGGAATTCAAGTCATTTTATAGAAGTTGGTGGAAGGGGATTTTTTATTTTTATTTTTAGTTACAAAAGAGTAGAGGGGAGCCAAGGAAACATACTCATCCACAACCAATCAATCATTATGTTATTGGGAGGGTCACTTCTATTGTGGTATCATCCCTTGACATAAGGATCCATAAGTGTTAAAATCTAAGCAAGATTAAATAACAAATCTAATGATAATCCAAAAATCCATCAGAGAAACCCAAATGACATGAAATATAAAAATACGAACTTCTACTAATATATCCATGCTAAAGTGAGACATAAACTATAAAAACTGCAAACTTCAACTAATATTTATGAGATAAAATGACTATGCCAACCTCTTAGAACTATCATGTTGTTTATAATTGTATTTGTAATCTACCAAATGTTTGTATTTTTCTTATGTGCAAAAATTACTTTTTATTTTCATAAGGGTGAGGCCATTGCTTTCAATGAACTAAGTGTTTCCCCCAATGAACTCTCATTTGTTGTGATGAACATTTTATTGTTAAAGTGGTGAATTCTTTATTTATGTTTACATGTGTGATTTTTAGAATTTGAGACCAATCTTTGTTAAATCTTTTCTAAATTTCTTGTACACTGTTGTTCAACACCAATATTTGAAGATTGAAAAGGGAGGGAGGGAAACTGGATAAATTTGAGCACACATTAGGGGAGAGGGGCCTATAATGGAGCACCCTAACTTTGCATTTCTCAAAATCCTATGTGAAAATTTCAAATCACTCCCAATTTTGTACAGCAGTTTATTTGGCAACTTATGTGCTTCTATATTTCGTTTTAGGGCCACAACATCAAATATGATGCTACATCAGCATGCCTTTTGTTGAGGTATCTAAAAAGGCCCAAAAAAAAAGTGAGATCGACAGTGGTGCACTGATGTGGCATCACATGATTTGTCAGTTTGTGTACTTAATGGATAAAAAGTGTTTTACAATTGGATATTAAAGTGCTCCACTATAAGACCCACTAAGGACTACTTATATCCCCAGTATTGGACCCTGCTCCATTATGGGCCCCTCTCCCCTATCACAATTGAAAACTGCTCTTCATTTGAGATGCTTCTAATTTTAAGTTTGTTTTCATAGATTAAAGTAGATTTGGTGTTAATTAGACTAATTTATTTATTAAATTTGAAAATATTGTGTGTATGAGTGTGCAAGAGGTTCTTAAGATAAGATTGAAGTAGATTTGATTTGCTTAGAGCTATTTAGATTTAATTTTGTTTGCTTAGGTAAAAACTTAACTTATCTAGATCTATGCTTCTAAACATAGTTTGGTATTGGGAAAGTTTCTAAGTTAAAAATTTTGCTTCAAAAGTATTATATTCATTGTTAAAAATATTTAATTTTAATTAAGTCCATGCTTTCAAGCATTCCTTGAAATCACTTGTTTAAATTCTTTTATTGTTTGACATAAGTCAAAGAATCAGTAGAACTTTAATCAAACAACACATAATTTGTCATGAAGGATTTTTTAAATTATTTCTTTAGAATCCTTTGATTTGTTTGAAGTGATTCAAAAGAAGCGCTAGGAAACCCTTTAGTAGATGCAAACAAACCCTTCACACCAAGAAACACAAAAAAAGTTAAGAGGAAAAACAAAAAAAAGCAAATTTATTATTTTCAACATATTAAAAGATTTTGGTCTTTGCTATTAAAAGAAGAAAATTATTTGTTTGGTGCATCTTACACATTTTCTAGAAATTATAGAAGAAAAATATTTATTTGTTGCTTTTTATTTCTTCTATGTGTATTTTTAGAAAAGTTATTTTTCTTGTAAGTTTTATTTTATTTGATCATAATTGGTTGGTGAATGAGCATGGTGGTGTTCGTGTGCTCTGCAAGCTGAGCTAGGGTGACCATGCCCTAGCTCGTTCTCTATGTGTTGCTTGCTTATGCATTGTGGGGGGGTTTTTTTGAAGCTATAGAGGTTGTGGTTGTGGGGTTTTTTCTTTTCTGGAGGCCTTCTTGCTGTCATTTGGGTGGCTTGTGGGTGGAAGGGTTTTGATCCTTCCCTTGGGGTCTTTTCTTTTTTTCCATTTCTTGCAAAAGTGTCCTAGGGGTTTGCATGCCTGCTGGGGATCTTGTTTTTTGCTATGCTGGGTGGGGAAAACATCTGGGGCTAGCCCCAAATTGGATTTTCGATCAGCATTTGGTTTGAAGCCTTTGGCGCATGGAGTGAATGTTTTTGATAATACGTTGTTTTCTTCAGAGATGGAGATGAATGATCTAGGATCGGTTAGTGGTTCCCAAATAACGAAGATTAATGGGTGTTTGGAAAGATGCAAAGAGCGACTGAAGTTGATTATCCTAATGGAAATACTTGCAGATGATATTAAATACTATTCAAGGCACTATTTTTATTGCAAGTTCATGGGTTTGAGAGTCTCGCTGCAATTTTTGGAATCCTGGGCTCAACAGACTTGGATGCCGAAGGGGGAGATGGAGATTAGGCTCCTTGCGAACAACTTTTTTATGGTCTCTTTTGATTGCATGGTAAATCGGAATAAGGTCTTCGAGGGTGCCCCTATTTTTATAACTAGGTGGGTTTGTTTATCAAGCCATGGCATGCTGGCTTCAACCCGACTGAGGCAATAGCGAGTTGAATCCCAGTTTGGGTTCGGTTGCCGTGGTTTCCAGTTGAGTGTTCACAGGATGACGTGTTGCATTTGGTGGCTTCAATGCTCGGTAAACCTGTTGGGTCTTCACAATAGACACAGTAATGACTTTTGCTCGTATCTGTGTAGAAATTGATTTAAGCAAGCCACTGCAAGATTCTGTTGAAGTGAATGTTGGATCATATACTTGGGTGCAACAGCTAGATTACGAAACCCTACCTTTTCAATGTCGTCTTTGTCATGAATATGGTCACTTGCAGCGTAGGTGCCCTAGGGCTAAGCCTGTGGTGCCCCAACCTGCTTAGCCTTCTCGTAATCCACCTAGGAGTGATAATGGTAAGGAGCCTATTTCGGGTGATGGTAATGGAGATGATGGTTATGTCCCTATCAAGGCTTGCAATAGGAATCGGGGCCAGAAGCGGACCTTGAGGGAGAGGCAGGATGATGAAAATTTTAATAGGTTTGAGGTGCTGGATGATCTCAGCCAGGAGGAAGTGAATCTAGGGTTGCTGAACTTGGATCAGGGAACTTTGGGTACAGGATAGGATGGGCCACCATTGGAGGCCATGCAGGTTGTGCAGGAGATTGGGGTTGGGTAGATGGATATGGATCAACAATTGATTGTCCAAACTAAACAAGAATCTTCTATTGGAGCTTCGAAGAGTGGTGGAGGTGGTTCCCCATTGCCCCTGAAAGGAGGCAAGGATGTGGGGAAGAGCTCTTTGGCCTCCTCTCGTTTGGGTATTCAGCAAAATGAACTAAAGAAAGGGGTTGGTGACAGGCCTTCCAAGCTGGGGAAGGAAAAAGGATATGGAGAAGATTAAATTAACTGGGGAAACTTTGGTGGAGTCAGGGTCATTCAAGACTCTAGATTCACATTTTTCATGCCCCCAGAAATGATTGTTCTCTCATGGAATGTAAGGGGCTTGAACAATGGCCCTCAACAAAAAGTTGTTCGTGATTTGGTTAGGAATCATTCTTCGGATGTTCTTTTTCTTCAAGAGATTAAATTATCTATAGATAATATGTTGTCCATGGCTCCTAAGTTGTGGAAATATGGTAAATGCCAGTGTGTGGGGGCTCTTGGTGCTTTCGGAGGGGTGGCTTGCTTTTGGAACCCTCAGAAGATTTTTCCTCTTTGGTGGATGTCCTCTAGATCCTCTATATCCCTAGTCGCCTCTTGGTATGAGACTAGTGAGTGTATTCTCCTCTCTAATGTGTATGATCCTGTTGAGTTTCTGGGTAAACAACTTCTATGGTCCCATCTTCATTTTGTTCGTAGCTTAGCTCCTTACCATCTGTGGGTTATGGCTGGCGATTTTAATGCTATTGTGGAGTTGTCTGAGAAAAGAGGTGGAATTCCTAGGTTGGAGCCTTCTGCTCTGTTATTCAGAGATAGCATTTATGAATTAAATCTTATTGATGTTCTACCAAGTAATGGTCGCTTCACTTGGAATAATAGGAGAATTGGTGAGAGTTGTGTTGCTGAGAGGCTGAATTGATTCTTGGTTTCCTGTTATTGGGTTGGAGACTTATGGTCCACTCGATCTAAAATTCTTGATTGGAGAGGTTCTGATCATTGGCCTATTAAGCTTAGTATTATCTTTTCTTGGGGGCCTCGTTCTCCCTCATTCAAGTTCCAGCTTATGTGGTTACGGGATCCTACTCTTCATGAACATGTGGCTGAGTGGTGGCAGATTGGTAGACCAACTTTTGGTATGGCAATGTACACATTCTCCAAGCTTCTTTAGTTTGTCAAATATTAGCTTAAAAGGTGGAATCGGCCATGTTTTGGTAATATCTTTCATGCTAAGGTTGCTACCCAGGAGGAGTTGAATAATATTACGCGGTTGATTCGTGAGAATGGGGCCTCTGAGGATCTTCTAAGGGAGGAGGCTAAGACTTTGAAAGTGGTTGAGGAATTTGAATTGCGAGAAGAGATCTATTGGAAGCAAAAGGCCCGGGTTGAATGGTTACAGGAAGGTGATAAAAACACTGCCTTCTTCTTCAATTCTGTGAAGGACAAGAGGCATGGTAATTCCATTCCTATTCTGGTGAATGATAGGGGTGAACGTCTTGCCTCATTTTAGGAAATCTCTACTAAGGCATCTCAGCATTTTGCTACTTTATTTAGGGAGGATTCACGAGGAGGCTCTGTTGAGGAAGCATAGGTTCTTTCTTGTATTCCTCAGTTGGTCTCCAGGGAGGCGAATGAGTATCTGATGAAAGATATCTCTCTTGATGAGCTGGAGGGGATTGTGTTTCAGATGAAGAAGGGTAAAGCTCCTGGTCCCGATGGTTTCCCAATTGATTTTTTTCAGGAATTCTGGGATATCATAAAGTTGGATCTTCTGGCGGTTGTCCTTGAGTCCCAAAGGAATAAACCGATGCTTCATGCTTTGAATTCCACCTTCCTTGCTCTCATACCCAAGTGTGAAGGGGCTGATAGGTTATCTCAGTTCCAGCCTATCTCTCTTTGCAATGTGGCTTATAAAATCATTTCAAAGTTATTGGCTGAGAGATTGAAGAAGTGGCTTAAAGTGTTGATTTCAGAGGAACAGAGTGGATTTGTGGCAGGTCGATAGATTCTTGATGGGGTTATCATTGTTACGGAGACCATCCACTACATGGACAACTCCCACGAGAAGGCTATGTTCATTAAGCTGGATATGGCTAAGGCTTATGACAGGGTTAGATGGTCTTTTTTGTAGAAGATCCTTGTTTCTTTTGGTTTTGGTGAGGAGTGGATCCAATGGGTCATGAGTTGTGTCACATCTGTTTCCTTCTCAGTTTTGATAAATGGAGATCATTCTGAACTTTTTGGTGCCTCAAGGGGTTTGCACCAAGGGGATCCTCTTTCTCTGTATCTTTTTCTGCTTCTTGTGGAAGGCCTTGGATGTTTGTTGAAAAGAAGGGTGGAGCTTGGCATCATTCAGGGTTGGCGATGGGGTGGAGACTTGCCTCCGCAATCTCATTTGTAGTTTGTTGATGATACTGCCCTAAAGGGGACAGCTACTATTAGGGAAGCTACTAACTTGAGGCAGGTGTTGGAAATACATCTTGTTGCTTCAGGACAATTGATTAATGAGAAGAAGTCTTCCATATTCTTCTTCAATACGCCGACCCCCATACAGAGAAGAATTACTAATATCTTGAGGTTTCAGATAGGGTTCTCCCTTTGACATATCTGGGTTTCCCAATTTCTATTCGCCATCTTCCCAAGGGTTCTTGGTAGAATATTATTGATAAGCTCAGTGCAAAAGTTAATCATTGGACCCACAGATGGTTATCTTTTGTGGGGTGGGTTCAGCTTCTCAAGTCAGTGGTGCAGGCTCTCCCTACCTACAGATGTATGGTTCAGGTGGCTCTAATGGGTTTTCTGAGGGAGTTGGATTCTCTTGAAAGGCAGTTCTTATGGGCAGGAAGTTTGTCATCTTCCAAGTGGAGCCTGGTCAGGTGGGATGTTGTGTGCAGCCCAAAGCAATTTGGTGGTCTTGGTATTCGATAGTTTGTGTTATCCGGAGTGGCTGTGGCTGCTAAGCTATTTTGGAGATGGTGTGTGGAACAGGATCAACCATGGGCCAGGATATTATCTCATAAGTATTTCCCGGGGATTCCACAGCAGGATCTCCCTCGTTACCCTCTTGAGGGGAAAGGTTCAGTGATTTGGAATACTCTTCAGAAGGGTGCAAAGCTTATCAAGGAAGGTTTATTTTGGATTTGTAGATGAGGAATTGAAGCTCTCTTCTGGTCGAATTCTTGGGATGGATTCCCTCCACTTACTTCTCAGTTCCCCAACCTACTTCCTTTGTGCCAAATATTTCTAGAGGTTCGCTGGGCTAGGGTGAGTGACTTCAAGTCTATTGCTTCTTTTGGTCAATTGGAGGTAGCTCATTGGAAGGATCCCGCAGAGAGGCCAAATTTGGGACTTGCGGAAGAAAGTGCTGAGCTTCACAAGATTCTTTATAGTAGGAGTTGTAGTTCTCTTCTGGAAGAGGATATTCTTGCTTGGACCCATAATCCTAAGGGGGTTTATTGTGTTGCTTCTGGTTATCAGGTGTTATTGGCTCAGAAGCTAACTGGGGCAGAGGTTCATTGGTGGAAAAGGGTGTGGAATAAACTCTCGTGGCCTAAATGCAACTGCTTTGTTTGGACTTTGGCTTGGAATAGGTGCTTGACCTGGGATAACATTCGTAAATGGGGATTTCAAAGACCTTCAATTTGTGTTTTGTGTGGGGGAGCGGAAGAGGATTCTTCGCATTTGTTCTTCTGGTGCCCCTTTGTTGTGCAGCTTTAGCATTGGTGGTGGGAGGTGTGGAAGCTTCCTTGTAATCATGTGTGCTCTTTGGTTGAATTCTAGGATAGTATGGGAAGACCTCCTTCTATGGCTTCCTTTTTGTAGGAAGTTTGGTTCGTGGGCCCTACCTTTCTGCTTTGGCAGATTTGGCTGGAGCGGAATCGCCGAATTTTTCATGATCAGAAGTTGGTGGGTCGACAAGTTTGGCTGCGTATGCTAGGAATGGTGTAAGAGTCAGTTTTAGCTAAATGTGATGTGGTTTTCCCCTTGGAGAGAGGTGATGCTAAGTTGGTGGCCAGACTAGGTCTTCAAGAAATTCATTCATCTTTTGTCAGT
Organism: Sequoia sempervirens; assembly: GCA_007258455.2. Classification (NCBI taxonomy): domain Eukaryota; kingdom Viridiplantae; phylum Streptophyta; class Pinopsida; order Cupressales; family Cupressaceae; genus Sequoia; species Sequoia sempervirens. The sequence goes on along the minus strand of VDFB02000015.1, from coordinate 207,936,511 downwards.
TCCAGGAACTGTAGGCATGGGAAAAAGAGGGTTCAACGGGTTGGAAGGTGGTTACCTCCTCCCAATGGATTTTTAAAGATCAATACTGATGGTTCTTCTAGGGGAAATCTTGGGCCTGCTGGAATTGGTGGGGTTGGCAGGGACTCAGCTGGGTTGGTGATTTTTCTGTTCTCTATACATGAGGGGGTGAAGACTGTTAACTTCATGGAGGGTCTAGCAATTCTTCATGCTATTGAGAGGGCCCTTGCTTTGGGATGGAGAAAGGTAATATGTGAAGTTGATTCATAGATTTTGATTAATCTCTTGAATGAGCAAAAGATATCTGATATAAATTGGTAGTTGGCTTCGGTGGTTCAGCGGATTCTTCATGTTAGTTCTCGGATGGAGGAGGCATCCTTTGTTCACATCCTGAGGGAGTGGAATCGTGTTGCCGACTGCTTGGCCAAATGGGCCTCTGAGCATGATAGTGGTTGGAAGGTTGAGGATTGGGATCAGGTTAACCCTAAGTTGCATCTGGATTTAGACCGATTCTTGGAGGAGGATAAGGGGATACATGGGGATAGTTGATGTTGTTTTATGCTGTGGGGTTTTCGCCTTGCTTTCTGGGGCTGGGTCCCTTGGTTATTATTGTAATGCTCTTTTCTGATTTCTAATAAAGTTTTTACCCCTTTGTTTTCATAAAAAAAAATTTATTTGATCATAATTAGACTTATTTAATTATTTAATGTTATTAAATTAGTTGGAAAAATCTTACTACCTTGTTGATTATTTAATAATTATTTTAGTTATTAGGAATTCATTAGTTGCTTTTATTTTCTTTTCTTTTAAAATAAAAAAAATTACAAATGATGTTACTTACTTTATTTTTTGATTAATTAGTTTTGCATGATTAATTAGTGATCAGTTATTTAATTATATATCAACTTCAAGAGGAGTAATATTTCAACTTGGTTAATTATTTAATTAATTATTACTAATTATGGGTAATTTATTTTTAAAATAATTTTAAAAATTAAAATATATAGTTGTACTCATTGATTAATTTAAGTTTATTTCCTATGTATTTGAAAATAATTAAATATACAATAATTCAAACAAATCACTAAAAGGGAAAATGCAAACAAGAAAAATCATTTAGACCTGAACAACATTTAAAATAATTCAATTCGTCTACCTTGAAATCAAGGGCTATGTTGAATCCCATCACTCATGCATCTTGGGTTGAGCCTAAACTTGCTCAAAGAAATCATACAAGAGTTGGGAGTGTGTCTAGTTATTCCCATAGCCATCATTCTTGAATAAATTGTTTTTCTTGAAGATATTTAGCAAGAAAACACTCATTTTGAAGCATTGCAAAGAATAAACATTCAAAAAGCAAACACTTTGCTACTAAGCACTCAATGTTTCTTTCTACAAAACACTACACATGTTACCTTTATCCACATCCCCAAAGCTCCTTGATCTATTCAAAGAGATCCTTTGTCACCAAATATTTACTTGCTACTTCCTTGAGAACAAGGGAATTTAGTTAGTGCACTACCATTAGATCAACTATTACCACATCTGTAATAGTGAGTTGGCATTTTATTTAATTAATATAAACTAGCATATATGCTATATTTTAGTGCATACAAGATCATGGCATATTCAACTATATAATTTTTTAGGAACTAAACCTTCCAACTAATGTGGAATTAATTTTTAATGTATTTAATATGAGAATTTTTTAGTTGTGGAAATAATTCCTAGTCACATAATTCTTAGATATTCAACTTGAAAGGAAAGACATTCTTTTGAGCTCTATAAGAAGGAGAAATTTTCTATTTTTTAGCATAGAAAGAGGAAAGGAGAGGGGAGAGAAAGTAAGCAAACATACTCATTCACACCCAATCAACCATTATGTTGATAAGAGGGCCACTTACGTTGTGATAATTGATGTTTAAGGAGCTATGACCTCGTGAAAAACAAATTAGAAGAATGGTTTGATGGTGAGTTATAACATATTTTAAATGCATTTAGTTTGAAACATTTAATTAAATTTAGAGATTATGATTGTGAAATTTATATTTCCATACCAATTCTCATTTAGTTTTGGGCCCATTTTGAGAGGATGTCTTAATACAACTACATAGTAATATGTGGCACATTCTTGTGCTAAGTTTTGTCGCATCCTTAATCTTTGTCCATCCTTCATTTACTCCCACTTTCACATTCTAATAAATTTGACCTTATCTCTACCTTATTCACATCAAACCCCACACATTAACATCATTATTAGATCTAATCCTCACATGTCTAATCCATGCCTCAAAATCTATATTCTCTTATTCTAAATCATTTTTTGGAGCCATCGGATTGATCCCACACAACATGTATCTAACCCAATATTCAATTTTTAAATTCAAGAGACCAAATCTCACCCTTTACTCAATTGTTAAGAGCCAACTTAGTACACATTTGTGTAATATTTTTTTGTGTCTTGATATTTAAAGGTATTCATTTGAGCATTAATCTATCATCTAATCATCATTCAAAATCTTAGAAAATTCAAGGATCATTCAATAGGAATATTTTGACTTGGTGGACTAGAAAGAATAATACTTGCATCAAAATCCACATTTAGATCACTTGCATGAGTACTTATTATTTACCAATATTTGTTAAGGTTTTAAAGTTGTCCATTCAAGGGGTTGTCTAAGGAGAATATGAACCCTCATAATTCAAAAATCTCTCCAATGTATGTCTAAATACTATCAATCCTTATTAAATTATTAGTGAGCAAGATTCATAATAAATTGGATCATAGAAGTCTCCATCGAAGAAAATTAGGATTTTGCTCACAAATTGAATCCTTTCTACCTAGGGACGGGGGGGATAGCTCGATTGGCTAAAGCATCCGGTTGCAGGCAAGAGGTCACGAGGTCTAGTCTCCCTCCAAACCCATGGTACCGAAGGGCATGTTGCGCCAGCACCACCGGTCACATGAAAAAAGTTTACCAGTGCACTGCAATTTATAGGGAGACGGATACTCGATTGATTCTTGAAGTCTTTAAAAAAAAAAAGAAACATCCTTGCTACCTAGGATCCACCTAAAACCACATAATTGACACATAGACAATCCCAAGTTTTTTAGTATTAGGTTTATCATTCACCTAAAAATCCTAATTTTTGAAAATTATATTTAATTATGTAGACCATAAATAATGTGTAATCTTTAGATATATCATACCCGAATGGGAAAAGATGGACACCCATGTTGGAGGGGATTTTTATTTATTATTTATTTATACTATGATATGCCTTGATTATTGTGTAAGAAGATGTTAAATGGGGAGGTTACATAAAAATGCTAACAAGTGGGAGTCATAAGAATATATTCCATATTTGGTGCAATGGCAAGGCAATCAATGCTCCCATGGAGTGTTAGGATTGGGATATTGATCAAATTATCAATCGTAAAAATATATATGACATCTATGATACGCAAGAAGAATGTAAGATTTGTAAGAAGTATAAGATGAGTCTCATACCTAGAAGCTTAATCATAACTATAGGGGCATTGAACTTTTATTATGGCTCATGGTTTTAGGTCTTAGTTTTGGAAAACTATTTATAACTTCTATTTTTCTATATTCCCTACATTGGAAGCATGGGATAGTGGATTTTTATAGTTTTTTATAGGTATAGTTACATTGTTTGATTACTATCAATCTAGAGGGATAAGTAACTTGTGTTGACTTATTTCTTTCTTTAAGGATTATTACAAGTTTGGGTCTCTTAGTGGTGGATTTTTTCTTGCAAGGGTTTTTTATATATGTTTAATTGTATGTGTATATTTTTATTATTTTATTGGTATATGCTTAGTTCTCAATTGTTGTTAAATGTTTTGATTATATGGGAAAACATGTTTTAAAGGGACCCGAAACCCTTTACAACTTAAGATACAAAATGATGCTTAAAAGATACTACAATAAAACACCAGCAGTAGACCAAAACCCAAAATAACAAAAAAAAAAAGAGTGTTGCACGAGAGATAAAACAGTAAACTATTAGCAGCACCCATCAACAACAAAATGAAAAAACAACAAGAAATAAATTGAGACCCCGCAAGAAACAGATAGCAATCAAAAAAGAGAACAAAACACTATTTCATACTACTTAAGGTGTTGGCCACCTCAAGCTCTTGGCTTCTATACATTTCAATCATGTTTAGTAGCTCTTTCTTCTCAGCTTCAAAGGACTTCTTCCATTTGGAAAACCCTCTAACAGTAGGGCCTTTACCATCATCTTTCACACCTTTTTTTCCTTTACCTTTGGTCGACTGATCTTTCTCCATTAATTCAGAAAAATACATTTGGTCCTCCCTAAGCTCACTAATTTTATGGAACAGGACCTCCAAAGAGTTTGCACTGTTCTTCACATAAATGTGACACGCATGGAGAAGCTTCTTTATTTTTGCATTAGTATCTAATATCTTAGCTTCCAAACTAGCCAATCGTTCTTCACACAAAGATTTGAAGTCATGGAAGGAACCCTCAAGGTCCACAATTCTGTCAATTAGAATATCCAACATCGAGCCTTTCAGAATATTCTTCAAGTTATCCTTCAAACCCCTTATTTTAATGTTAATCTTGTTAAACTCCTGAAGATTCCACTTAGCTAACTTAAAAGTTTCAGTGGCCCCAGCCCTAGCCATGTCCAGCAGCTCAAACATTGAGCTAGAATCATCATTGAGATAGGAAAAGTCCTCAAAAAGGGGATTTACCTTTAGAGGCTCTGACTTAGCATTCTTCTTCTCAACATCCTCCTCATCTTGACCCTTACTCTCGTCCTCCATCTCTGAATTGGGCGCGCTATGAATTGGGGAGTCATCAATTTCCACCACATTTTCGCCAGAATCCTTCTCCTCATAGATCACCTTGGTGTCCTTTGCTAAATCTTTCGAGGCCTGGTTCTTCAATTTGGCAATGCGTTTGGATGCCCTCCTCGGCTTATCCTTGGCCTCTGATAGTCAACACATTCTCCTGCAAACCCTCCTCATTACCTTCACCTTCAGCTTCTCCCCAGCCAACAACCAAATCCACATTCCTAGGAGAGCACTCGCCTGAGCCCACCTCCATATCCTCACTATCAAAAAGAACAAGGCGCTTAGCTACCCAATTTCTTTAAGGCTACCCTTCTTCCTCTTTTTCAAGGAGGTAGCCACAAGGGATGAGGAGCATTCTTCATCCTCTTCATTCCACTCCTCTTCATCAACAATACTAGTATCCAAGCTAGACGAGCCAAAAGCTTCACTCAAAATATTCTCCTTGCCCTTAATAGCAGGGGCAAGAAGCAAAGCTTTAACATGCTCCATGATTAAAATAATGAGACCCTCATGGAGGACTAGAGCCCTCCTATTTTTTAAATGAGCATAAATAGAAACCTCCATGGAAGATAATAGGAAAAATGGAAAGGAGATAAACAACCCATGCCTAAAATATTTTAAATAAAAGAGTGAAATGGTGACCAAGGATTGCAGTGAACCTGCCTTCCAAAGTCACGTAGCGCATTATCACCTTTGTAACATTCCCGATGCCCATATCTTCTTGAGGGACTTGCGCTCATAGCCCCAACTTTTTTTGTTTGTCATCTTTGAAGAATTGGGACATCACTTCCTCATTGCTCTTCTTGTCCTTATAGAACTTACAGCCAACCATCGACATCCTAGTCATAGTAGCAACCAACTCCTCATTTACATCCACTACCAGGCCATTTATCTGGAGCTTATAGTTATGTAAGCAGGAAACAAATTTTGCCGAGGCATTTGGGTCATGGGTAAACCCACAAAAGTGGTTTACAATTCCAGTGAAGAAGGAAAATTTACAAAAATGAACCCATGCAAAAAAAATTGGTTTTTGGGGGTTCAAGTGAACCCAAATAGGGTTCAATAGAACCCCCCTTTCGAGCAAACCCATTTAATGCAGGTCCCACCATTCTCGAGAAAAAGGAAAAGGTAAAGTCTTATGTAGAGGGGGTTCACTCAAACCCTAGTTCAAGCGAACCCCCCTAGTTCGCTCAAATCCCCCTAGTTCGCTCAAACCCCCTAGTTCGCTCGAACTCCCCTTTTCCCCCCTTCTCCCCCTCAGGCACCAAAAAAGTCCAAAATTTTGTGCTTCGAAGCTCAAGTTGAAGATGAAAATGAGGAGACTTCATAGACCCAAACTGGATGATGGTAGTCCTCGAATGAGCTATCCAACTAATATAATTTTAATATGTTTTGGTTTTATTATGTATTTTTTTTTTAGTTTTATTAAACATAGGTTTTTCATCAAAAATCAAGCTCTATGTTCTGCACATGTGGAAAAATAGCAGATTATCAAAAAATTTGAAAAATATGAGTGCACTAACATTGAAGTCCTTGATCTAACAAAAAAAAAAATTCTATACATACAAAAAAATTGTGCATTATCGGTCCGCCTATCTGTGAATTGTAATTGGTTTGACTTCAAAACTTGATTAAGGAAAAAATATTCACTAAAACACTATGAAACCAATTGGAAGCACTAGATATCATAGTTACAAATCTAAATTTGAAAAAAATAGAATTTTATCCTTCATGGAAAAAAACTGAGTGTTTGCATAGTTTTCAGATGAAAAAATAAGTGCAATCTGATTCCAAAAAATTTGAAAAAAATATATTTAGAATCTACAGATAAAATTCACAACTCATAGGTGTTTAGCCACTATAGGTGCTCAAAAGTGAAGATTTAGTTAAAAAAATTATTTCAGTGTCCAATTTGGCCAAAAATTGTAAACCGGTATTGTGGGATCACCCTCATACCCATGCAATCTTTCTAAAATTGGTATAAAATTCATGTGGCAAAAAATCTTCCATAACTTTTGTTGATGATGTTTTCTGCACAACAATAACTCAGACATAATACAATATCCTATCTCTCTTGAAAGGTAAATCTCTATCAACAAGCCTCAAGAGATAACCCTAAGGTCTCTAATGTCAGGTCTTGACAATGCATAAAAAACTCAGTGATAAATGTGAAAATGCTGGTAATCACAATGGGACCTTACTACAAGCAAAATACTAAATCTCAATTTATCAAATCTAGCAATATGATGATACTTCAATCCTAAATTTAACCCAATAATCAAATAAATAACAAAATATTAGGGTTTCAGAGAGATCACTAAGATTAATGTTATTCCTAAAATTAAGAATGCAAATGACATCACACTTGAAATGGACCAATCCCTCAAAACTGATTTCTACTTGACCCATATGGATCTACAATCTTATAGAAATAGTGCAATCTTCTAAGGTGTTAGGATTTTCAAATCATAAACATTCATTCAAACAACCCTATTGTAATTGAAATGAATAAACCCTCACAATTGAACTAAGCACAATGAATATAAAGATCCAAGCTAACTTTGCAAAGCAACTAACAATCAGTTGGTTGCGAAAAGTATGGACAAGTGATTGCTGCAACACTTCAAATATCACACCATAAACATCATTAAATCAAATCTAATTCTAAATATAAATTTTCCTCAAAGCAATTCTAAAGATAGAATAACAAGAACCATGCAAGATAAGAAAAACACAAGTATGGCACCAAATCACAATGTCATTACTTGCATCAAATTATCCACTGTAGCAACAATTCCAACTTTTTGTTACAATATTTGCTTGAGAACAACTACTTGCTAACTCTTTCTCTACTTAATTCGCTCTAATTATCTCTCTATTTGTCTGTATCTATACTTATGTCTATCCCTTACAAATGAGGAAAAATGCCATATTTATAGAACCCCTCAAAACATGTCGGCCTAGATAGAGTTATACAATAATAATTTAGGCACAACAAGTCGGCCAAGAGAAATTCAGAATAAAACAAAATATGCATTAAATGCATGAACTTCATCCAGGTCGGAATGGGATCTCCAATGCAGCTCAGACCAATGCATGCCAAAATAATAGGGAAGCACAAATCTCGATGTAGCCCATCATTAACTTCCTTCCCCTTTGTCTTTATTCTGATCCAACATTTTTTGCACCTTCAAAAGCACCCTATCCAAGTCGACCACAGGTGGTAAGGGAAAAACCCTAAGTCGCCTCTCAATTGATGCAATTTCTTCCCTTGATTGTTTCACCGACTTATCCCACTCAACCTTATATGCTAGGTATTTATCAATAACAACAATGTAGGTGGCCGCATCATCTAATTGGTGTTCAGTGATAGAATCATCATTAATTGGATCATAAACATCATGCCACCACTTTCTCAATTGTTCCAAATTCAAATATTTAGGGGCAATCTTCCTTCTCCCAGTCATAATCTCAAAGAAAGCAATGCAGCCATTATAAACACTAGCTAGGGTATCATCAATTTTCCTCCTTTGCTTGTAAATATTTTTCAAAACCTTTTGCCTGATTTGCAATGCCTCAAACCATTCCCAAGGTTCAGTAGCTCTGGAGGAAGGGAGAATTTTATCATTTACTAGCTTATCCCTGGTATACTCCATGATGGTTTTAGTTTTCTACAGCAGGAGATCTATATCTTCTTTGTCCTGAGCTAACACCTCCTTCAACCAATCAATTGCTCTCATAGCATCCTTTCCTGATGACAGAATGTCCCTGGTAGCATCATTTCCTTTTTTTTGCACCCCTTGCAACCAATTTGCAGTAGCAAGAGTGGAGGCCTTCATTCTTTTGAGCTTGGTGATAGTCTCCTAGGGTAAGGGTTTTGCAGCAGAAGTCGAGGGGTTAATAGATTGCAAGGGCTTCATCAGATCCTCCAAGCATTTTTTGAGTTTTTCATTTTCCTTTTTCAGCTCTTGCTTAGTTTGAACTTCCTTCCTCAATCTCCCTAGGATAACTGTGCTAGAACTCTGATAATATTCAATGTCTTACTCAATGGAAGTGGGCCCTAAATTAATAGTCTACACATTATAATCCTTTGCAGCTACCGAGCACCTCTATTCTTATCTAGAGCAGGAGTTGCAATATGAACCACCCTATTGCTTGCCTCGTCCCTTTCAGTCCTTGAGATGACCCTGGCATTCTTACCCATGTCTTTTCCAATCTTGGCCAATAACTCATCCCAATTAGGTGGAGTGTCCTCCACAACAACCTACTTTCTCTTTATTTCCTTGTCCAACCATTCTAGAACAGTGAACTCCAACTGCACTTCACTTTGTTTCTCTTCCTCCTGCTGACCCTTAGGTGCTTCTTCACTCAAACCCTGCTTCTCAGGAGTCTCATCTATCTTACTCTCCTTTTCTTCAGCATGTTCCTCTTTCTGCTAAGGTGATGGAATCTTTTTAGCTTCCTCTTCTCTTGGAGGCAATTTGACCTCTTCAGTTCCAACAGGTGACTCTGCATAGGCAACCAAGGGAGACTGCATTACCTTTTCTACTTCTGCTTTAGCATGGTAAAAGATCACCCTCATGAAATTCCTCTCCCTCAGTGTCTGGATGATCTTCGGCTTTCTCAGATTCACCTGGTTTGCTTTGAGCTGCATGGGAAGAAGGAACATCCTCATGCTGCTCCTCATGAGAAGTAACTAGAAGAGGATCCGCTTTGGGCACACTATCCTTAGGGGAAGGAGTCCTAGACATCCTTGTATATACATGTGTCTTTTCCCCTAAACTCTCTACATCTACCACAAGTGGAGCAACTTCCCCTCCATCCTTAGAACCTTCCTTTTGGGATAATCTTACAATTCTTCTCCTCTTAGGCACATGAACATCAACCTCAGGAATCTGCTTTTCAGTTTCTTTCTTTTCAGACTTCTTGGTCCTTGACCTTTTCTTAGCAATTGGATTTCTCTACTTTTTTGTTTCTTGGACTTCCTCCTCCTGAACACCTTTAATCTTGATTTTGAAAGGGGAATCCAGCTTACCTTTTCCCTTAGGATCCTACTCAGTTGATTCCTCAGAAGTGGAGTGAGGGTCTAAATCTCCCATCAACTCATAGGTGCACTGTACACCTTAATTTTCCAACTCCCACATTTTATGCTTTAGCCACATTCTGGTAAACTTGGTGACTGGATCCATTAACTGTTTTAGTTTTGTCAAGTCTCTTCTTCTAACAAATCCACATCACCAATTGGTCTATCCTTCACTACCTCATAAGCATGATCTTGAATCAGGTTTCCATCATCTTCAAGTTGATTAGGGACTGCCTTCACATTATATAACCAGACTGATTCAACCAGAAGCTGAGAAAATTTCTTCTTTTTTACCTCAAATTCATCGCTGCAATTGGCCCAGTAGTCCTCCAAATCAACCTTATGGCTATACTCTCTACTGGCTTTCTTTTTGGCTTCACCTATGATATCAAACCTAGACCTCTTGGAATGGAAAGATAAGCCAAGAGTACTCATTTCTTCTTCAGAAGCCTGGGCAGAAATAATGGAAGGGCATGCCTCTCCAGTACCTATCCTCAAGGGGAAGTCTCCGCCAAAACCAGTCTTATGTTTGTCTCTTTTGACAATGGCATCAAAGTCACATATCTATCGAGTGACCTCCAAAAGTATGATATGATCAGTGGGATACCTTGGAAGCCTGTATGGAGCCCTTTGACAACCATCAACCCAGATGTATGAGAAGGTTAGGAATTGAATGAACCAAGCACCATATCTCTTAATTAGCTCCTTGGCTTGGTTTGAAATCCTCATATGCTATGCTCCCTGAAGTAACCTGGCGATATGCATGGTGAATGCATCATTCACCATCCTGTAGCTCAAGCTTCCCAAATGCAACTGAGGGTACACCTCATAAATAATATCCTGTCCAAAGGTGCCCCTGGTACTCAATCCCTTGTATGGATGAAATCTTGCAAGTGCATAGACTAAGTACAAGGTCATTGTGAAGGTCTTCGTTTGTAGCACATTGGACAGCTACTCATGGATCACTCTGCTTATGACACCTGCCCAATGATAGTCAGTCTTGTTGTCCCTAATTTTTGACTTGTTAAAAATTTAGGTTAACCTATCAAAATTTTGATAAAATTGAAGATTTTCTCTTCCAAGGCACGTTTTTCAAGGTGCAAATGGTTAGAAAATTTTAGTTTTGGGTCTATAGTCCTTTGGGTTAGCACTTTTCACTCACCCTCATCCGTTTTTGTGAAATTCTGAGTCATTTTTAGTGTGTTTTTGGTCAATTTCGAGTTTTTGGGGCATCACTGCAAGTAGGGGTTTTGGTTTCTTATTACAAGTAAGTGATAGGAACTTTTTGCTCTTATTACAAGTTACTTTTTGTTTTAATTTTAAGTTGTAGGAACTTTTTGTGTAACTTACAAGTGATAGGAACTTTTTGTTCACTTTACAAGTTACTTTTGGTTTAATTTTAAGTTGTAGGAACTTTTTGTGTAACTTACAAGTGATAGGAACTTTTTGTTCACTTTACAAGTTACTTTTTAAAAAGTTACTTGCAATGACTTAAAAAAAGTTCCAATTTCACTTAAGTCACTTGTAATCACTCCAAAAGGTCTGATTTCTTTTATTTTCACTTGCAATGACTTGAAAAAGTTTCAATTTCTTTTATTTTTGCTTGCAATGACTTTTAAAAGTTCCTATTTGAGTAAAGTCACTTGTAATGACTCTAAAAAGTTCCGATTTCATGAAAATTAACTTGTAAAGTGCCTTGAAAAGCCTGATTTGAGTTAAAGTAACTTGCAATGAGTTCTAAAATTTCCTATCTTAACTTAAATCACTTGCAAAGTGTATCTAAAAACCCAAAATGCAAGGAAAGGGTATTTTTGAAGTTATTTTTTATTTTGTTCACTTGCAATGAGCATCAAAAAACCCGAAATGCTTGCAATGGAGTTTTACAAGTTATTTTTCACTTGCAATGAGCATCAAAAAACCCGAAATGAGTTTTGCAAGTGTTTTTGTGAATTTTTTAGCTTGCTCTTGCTCATATGTACCCCCATTGAAGAGATTTTTGGCATGAAGAACACTTGGCAAGGTCTGCAACTTTATTAAATCCCCCATTTTTGCTTTACCATTGCCACATTTTTGCAGATTTGAGTTTGCTCAAGGCACCTAGGGTTTTATTTATTTATTTATTTTTCTTTGTTTTGGCTTGTAAACTCTTGTTACAGATTTGTTTCTCTTTATTTTTGTTGTTTCTCTTCATTTTAATGTTTTGAAATCTTTTGTTATTAGGGCGCCTTTGTGTGAGTTTGAATCTGCATTTGATGGAAATGTTCATTGCTGAAACACGTTTTTCATTTTTAAACGCCATTCATTTCCATTCTACCTTCATTTAAACGCCATTCATTTTCAGCTATCTTTCATTCATTCCATTCCCTTTTTCATTCGCCCTTCATTCATTCCATTCCAATTGACCTTCATCTCATTTCATTTCACATTCACATTCACATTTCATTCCATCTCATTACCATTTTCTAGAAAAGAAGAAAAGAATAAAAATGCCCTAGAAAGCAAATCGGGATTTTTCCAATCAATTACAAGTAGGGTATTTTTGTCTAAAATGCAACTACAAGTTAGCACAAGGAAATAAACTTGCAATGGCTCCCCAAAATCCTGATTATACATTTCACTTGCAGTCAGCCTTCCAAAACCCGAAATTCACTAGTGAGCCCATTTTTGCATCAATTTATCCCTTCCCTTGTCAGTCTTGTTTGCACACATTATCTATCATTTGAACCAAAAAATCAAGGCATGGGCATTGTTTTATAACAATTTCATCTTGAATAAGGTGTTATGGGTTCTTCATCAGTGAACAAAAGAAGAAGAGATACAACAGTAATTCATGGAGCAGCTTGAAGGTCAATTATCCTCATGAAACCATCTAGGGATAAAGTGAATTAAGCATGGAAAAAGAATGCAACGAATAGAAGAACTTCCTTCCTAAAGAAATGGTACTACTCCAAGCCTGTAATAAGGTTGAAGTTCGCCAAGGACACTAAGATCATTAAGAATCCAAATTCCCGTTTTAAGTTCGAGATGTCTTCACCAATCCTGAATACTTCAAGTTCTAAAATCCTGAAGCAGCATGCAGCATGAAGATCATCGTAGATGAAGGATGATGTAGTTAGAGTCGTGTCTTGGTCACTTAGAATAATTTCAATTATGCATTTTTAATTTTGTTTTGAAAAATTACATGTAAAGTCAGAAATTATAATGGCAAGTGGCCATGCTACTCGCATTATTGAAGGTTGTAATTACATGTAATCAAATTACAAGTCAAATTACAATATGACTTGTAATTTGGAATAAGTCAATTGCAAGTAGTTGGTGGTTGAGAGAATTTCTCAAGTTAGTTGGGATCCTCCCACCTTTTTCTCATGACCTCTCTTATAAATACTTGAGAGGGTCCTTTGTAATTTAGGGGGTATCTTTTTGGCAAGCAAGAAAACTCTACAGAATTTTGTACTCACAAAGACTTTGAGCTTTATAGTTATAAGTTTATCTTTTTCAAATAATATCAAAGAGTTACAGATTTCAAAATTTGTGTTGAAATCCTACTTTGCATCCATTGTGTTCTTTTGTCATTTTGGAGCATTACTTTGTGATTATTTGAAGATTGTGGAAGATTGCTAGGGAGAGCTTCAATTAATATATTTTCAGTCTTTGTGCTGTCAATATTGAAGATTGAATTCATAAATTAGAAGTTAAGAAGAATTGCAAGTCTTTGTGCTTGTGACGATTCCAATTTGTAGTAGTTAAATAGATACATCATATTTTCAGACTTTGTGCTGTCTTATCTTGTATATTATCATTAGAATTATCTTTTAAAAGGGTAGATACGATTGCTGATTTTCAAGACTTTGTGCTTGAGGTTGTTTTCCCATCCCGAAGGAAGTGACGAAAGTCTTTGAGCTTTCAGGAAACTTCATTTCCTTTCTACTAATTTTATTACAAACTGTTGTAAGAGTTTTATTTAGAAGTTAATCTTGCTTTTTTTGTAAAGAGAAAAGGGTTTAATCTTTCCTGAAACAAGAGGAGAGATTATCATTCCACCCATATTTGTTTTTAGTTAATTAGATAGGGGGAGCCTTCCCTTAAATAGGAGAGTTTAACTCACACACTGTGTTGAAATCACCATTTTGCTAAACCTCTTAAGTTTACAAAATATTCAACCAACAGGTCTTTTCCTATTCCATCCTCACAAACACATGGCACATCCAATTCTCAAACATACTAGCATTCTTTAATCCATCCACCCTACTGAGTAGAGTGATGGCATCATAATACTCCTTGAATTTTTCCCTGAATAGTTGTTTAGGCAGCTTGGAATAATGAGACTTAGGCTTCTCTAGCCAAGAATTGATGAGCTGTTGAGATTTAACAGTCTATTATTCATAGTACTCTTGAGCTACCTTCATGTTGAATGCCACCACATGAGATCTATTTGGCATATCAAAAGTTTGAGCTATGGAGACAAGATTCAAGTTCGCCACAATCTTGCCTTGAGGACCAATAATTCACTGTGTATCACTGTCATAGTGCCTAGCACACTCAAGGACTAGTTCATAACACTACACTGTGGGAGGGAAACCAGCCACATGTGCCAATCCTGATTCTAACATTCTCTTAGCCACCAGAGGAAGATCCTGTCGGCCATTCTACCTTTGAACTCCTCATAGTCCCATAGTCCAACATTGGTATCTATTAGTTCTGACCAGAAAAAAGTGATCTTACTCTCCAAGATTTTACTCTTGATATCCATCTTAATTATTTATGCTTCAGACACTGAAGATCCTTCCATGTCACCCTTAGCCTTCCCAACTATTACTTTGCTAGATTCAGCTTGCACTTAACAAAGGAAACATAATAAAGATCACACCAACAAAGGTTAATCAATCAAAATTGTCGTTAAATCAAGTTAAACCTCATGCAAAATGATCATGTTAAACTTCAGGTTTCAGGACCATATGCGGAATCCAAGCCAGGGAGGAATTTCAAAAAATTCTGGGCCAGACAGATTCCAGCGGAATAATCATGACAACACCTATTAGCAATTCAATTCGATCATTATTAATCAACAAACATCATGTGAGATCTCAAAATAACATAAATAGATCATAAAATGAACCATCACCCATTGAAAAATCATGCTATTTCATATTCCATCATATTTCATCAAATTCTGGGAAAATCCGCTAGAGGCAGATTTCCATGAAGGTAGAGACACATGGAAAATTTCAGGAAAAATAGGGAACCAAGGATTTCAGGAAAATCCGCGGATAAGGTAAAAATCTAAAAGTATGCAGATTCTGAGAAAACGAAGGAGATCAGGAAAATCCACTAGAGCCAGAAAATCTGCCACAGACGAAAAATCCTGAACTGAGGACGAAACCCGAACTTCTACACTAAATCACGATTTCACCTAGATTGATGGATCAATTATAAATTTCGAGAATCTAGGCCTAAGAAAAGTTTGGTATGGGCCTTCTATAGATTTTCTTAGAATTCTAGGCCAATTTGGGAAGTGGACTAAAGTTAAATGGTGATGCCCTAAGTCAAACCCTACAAATCCACCATTAATGTACAGGCAAGCTCAGGATTCAATCATTTCAACTACTAAGTTTTTACTAGGGGGAAATCATGACTCTCAAGCAAGTTTTATCATAATACAAAGAAACAAACAAGCTCGGAACTCACTTGGAAGACTATAAATCAAAGAATGTTACATAACCCTAGCCATGAAATGATCAAACATTCAAGAATTTGAATCCCAATAAACTCTATAACATCAAAACATTATCCATGTCATCAATTAAAAGCAAAGCAATCGAATACATACCATTTGACGCAACAGAAATCGAGTGAAGCAGCAAATACCAGTTTAAAGGTGCCCAACGAAGACAATAACAACAATGATCAATAAATCACCACTAAAGCCCACAATTTGCAAACTCAAATGCCTCAAATCAAATCAATCACCAAAATAACGCACTCCTTAGCTCAATTGATGATGAACAATAAAGCATAATGGCATAAAATTCATCAAAGATCGGTTAAATACATCGTTCAAAGCTCGTACAGATGACATTAATGCCGCAGACAAGACAACCAAGAAAATCCAGGAACCCGATGATAGGACAGAATTTAGAAAAATCCGGCCCGCGCGAAATTTTGCGAAGACTGAAAATCTCTGAACCAGAGTGCTCAGCCAGAGTCCGAGCAGGATTCGGGAAAATCTAGCCTGGGTGGAAAGTCCCGAACCAAGGTGAAAACCTGAAATTCACCCAGAACCAAAGATTTTCAATGAATAACTTAGGGGAATCACTTAGGAAATCAAAATGAACATTTAAGTATGTGCCAAAGCAAGATAAAACCTCAAAATGAACCAAGACACAAAAAAAACAAAGCGAAAGAGGGTCCCTACTTTCAGCAGGGCATGTGTGCGAAAACTACATAACAACTTCCTCTTCTTCCTCAGGCCTGCACAGGTGTGCGGTTCGATTCTACTTCTGGCACCACCCATTTCCTTAAACACCAAAAGAAGAAAACCCTTGCGATAATCGCTCAATTGATAGACAACAAGCCAAACAAAACCCACAAAGCGTGTGAGTCGGGAATTGGTACTAAAGATTAAATGACACCACCGCATCAACTTAGCCAACATCATCATTTCTCATTAAGATCCTAGCTTTATCCAGAAGGAGAGTGCCCTCCTCCCACACATGATACTCATTTAACCTGACAGCCTCATTAGCAAAAAAAATTGGCCAGTGAATTTCCTTCTCATAAAATGTGAGAGACGCGAGTCTCTTCACAAGAACTTAACATGATTATAGTATATTTTATTAACTGATCTGCATTCCAACTAGGCTTATGGCAAAGGTTTTTCAAAATAACTGGGTTAGACAGATTGAAGCTAAAAAAGCATGTTTTAGATGGTTCCTCATTCTACAAAAACTTTCCTTTAAAGGGTGATCCCACAATAGTGGTTTACAATTTTTGGCCAAATTGGACACTGAAATTATTATTTTTAACTAAATCTTTACATTCGGGCACCTATAGCAGCTAAACCGTGAGGAATTTGAAGATGATGCAAACTAGAGTCTCGTCATATTTTGTCTGTAGATTCTAAAAATATTTTTTTCAAAATTTTTGGAATCAGATTGCACTTCTTTTTCCATCGCCCATGAAAATTGGTTTTTTTTCAAAAAACAACATTTTAAAAAAGTGACGCACACCGTATAATGCATAACGTTTTTTCCATGAAGGATAAAATACTAATTCTTTCAAATTTAGATTTGTAACTCCGATATCTAGTGCTTCCACTTGGTTAGATAGTTTTTATTAAATTATTTTTCTTTAATCAAGTTTTGAAGTCAAACCAATTACAATTCAGACATAGTACGACCGTATAACGCGTAACTTTTTTGTATATATCAATTTTTTCTTTTTGTTGGATCAAAGACTTTAATATTTGGTGCACTCATATTTTTCAATTTTTTTTT
The DNA here is from genome assembly GCA_007258455.2 of Sequoia sempervirens. Classification (NCBI taxonomy): domain Eukaryota; kingdom Viridiplantae; phylum Streptophyta; class Pinopsida; order Cupressales; family Cupressaceae; genus Sequoia; species Sequoia sempervirens. The sequence continues at coordinate 207,919,068 of VDFB02000015.1, read as the reverse complement.
GATAATCTGCTATTTTTCCACATGTGCAGAACAAAGACCTTCATTTTCGATGAAAAACCTATGTTTAATAAAACTAAAAAAATAAATACATAATAAAACCAAAACATATTAAAATTATATTCGTTGGATAGCTCGTTCCAAGGACTACCTGAGTCCAATTGGGTTTGTGAAGATTCCATTATTTTCATCCTCAACCTGAGCTCCGAAGTGCCAAAATTTAGGTTTTTTTGTGTCTCAGGGGGGGATGAGGGATAAGGGGGGTTCATACGAACCCTTAGGGGTTCGCTCGAACCAAGGTTCACTTGAACCCCTTCCCAATGCATTTTTTTGTTTTTTGGTGTCCAAGATTCAAAGGGGTTCGCTCAAACCAATAGGTTCATACGAACCCCCAAAATCACATTTTTTGCCTTGGGCTCATTTTTTGTGAGTTTTCCTTCCTCACTTGAATTGTAAACCACTATTGTGGCTTCACCCTAAAAGAAAAAATGATGACATAGCAATATGCAGTTTATGTAGAGTTCCAAAATCAATTAATCATATCTTTTTTGAATGCACATTTGCTAAAGAAATATGGAAAATATTATGCAATAAGCATGATATATGGGCTACTAATGGACAACTGCTGCCTGAGAACATTTTGTTTAATCATAATATAAAGATGGGGAAAATTGCTAAGCTATTTTGGTTATGCATGTCCTTTAATATTCTATGGTTTATTTGGAAAGCAAGGAATGAAGATAACTTTCAGGGAAGAAAGAGATTGCTTACTAAGTCTTCTAGGAGTATCATGTTTTATAACATTAGGTCAAGCAGGTTTATATCACTATGGCTCTTTCAAAAGACAAGTTTTGGAGTTATTTGGAAAACAAATAGGTTACCATAGACATAATGGAGGTGAGCTATGGGCACTTATGGCCAGAGGGACATCTAGATTTAGATGTTTTCATGAGGGATCTACATACATTTCGCCAAGATCTTGCAGGGGGCAGAATAAGGAAGCTATTCAAAACAAGAGATAGGTAGATCAACCTTCAGAAGAGGAATTGTATGTTGCACAGAGGTTGGTAGTCTTGAGTGGTGATCATGGGGTAGTCTAGAACACTCTGTGGACAATCTTCTTTTGCATATCATTTTGATTAGTAGTTGTTGTATATATTTAGGTTCAGTGGATTATACTTGTACATGCTTTAATGTCTATATGATGTAACTAATATCTTTTTGATACAGTACAAATGATGGACCTATTTTGTTCTCACTCAACCGAGGCTAAATTTGATATCATGTAAAGGGATAGACTAGGGGTTATGGATACTAATTGGTTTTTTGATCTACTGTAATGGGGGGTACTAAAATTTTGCTTTGTGGGGATACTCTGATTTGATATTGGGATGAACAATTAGACTATATGATCTGTATTTTTTTCTCTTACTATACTTAATACAAAAAAAAAACTAGGCTTATGGGTGTCATGTAGATAGTTGATTGTATTTAAAGAATCACCTTCAACCCATATTTTGGAGTAACCCCTATCCACAACATATCTTATGCTAATAAACGTAGCCTCCGCCTCATCACAATGATTGTTGTTAAATGTTATTAGCTTAATTACATGCTTTATTCTAGATTTAAAATACTACATCATAATATTATTATTATTATTTTATTTATTGCACATTTCAACATTTGATATTAAAGCCACAACTTGATTTATAATGGGATGTCTTTCTTGTAATGTTATATTTTTTATGGTTGCAATTATAGTATTTATTTTATAATTTTACAAATCCAAGTGTTCTTAGATAAGTTGTGGAAATAACATCATGATCAAAGATTGAGAATTTTAATGTCTTCAAGTAGGATCTATGGATGTGAAAAATGGAGAATCTCTTGGAGGAGAGTGATCGATGGATAGCTATGACACGAAAATCCAAGCCATCAAATATCTAAGTCTATAAATGTTTCAAATGAAGATTAGAAAAAGATGGACAAAAATGCATAGGGAACCATATAATTGTGTCTTGTATATTTTTTTCTCTTAAATTTCTTAGAGGAGGCTACTACATTCAATTTATGGAAGAGAACCATAGATGTCTATCAAACAAAGAGTCTAGTAAATAAATATTATTTAAAAATAAATTTGCATTCCTTAAAAATGAAAGGAGACTTAGTAGCTAAGCATTGAAATGATTTTAATCTCATTTTGAGCTAGTTAGGTTCTATAGATATTAAGCTAAAAGAAGAGGATAAGTTTATTTTGTTACTTTAGTGATTATAGTTCTCATTTAATTGTTAGCAATGGGAAGGTAAAACCCATGTTTAATGATGGAAGGATATAATCTCGTAGATGTGTTGTGCATTCCAAGTTTAGCATGAAATTTTCTTTTGTTTTTTAAAATGTTCATAGTGTTGGAGTGAATTTCACATTTGACAAGAGCGGTTGTAGGCTAGATAGACGAACTTGAATGCTATCTAAGGGATCTTGATGTTGGAATTTGCTCAATTTTGATACAACTAAGTGTATGTAATTGAAAACTGAGATTCATGTATATTTTGGTGCCATAATATGGGTCACATTAATGAAAATTAGATTAAGACCATTGTCAATAAAAATATGGTGGATGGTTTGTTTAGTTATTATGTGAATTTCAATTTTTGTAACCGCTATGTGTTTAAAAAATATAGAAGTTTAATTCTAGTGTCATGCGAGCAAATAGACTATTAGACATTAATATTCATAGTAATGTTTTTGGTCCTATCAAATGTTTCTTCAATTGGATAATCCCATTATTATGTTTTCTTTATCAATGACTACTCACATTATACTTGGATTTATTTTTTGAGGAATAATCTAATTTTTTAGCAAGTTTAAAGATTTTAAGGTCCTTGTTTAAAATTAGATTAATTAAACAATAAAATTATTAATATAATATAATCAAATTCTTTTAGAGAAATTCATTATTTTGAGATAGAAAATAAATTTGCATATGCCACAACAAAATGAGTTATAGAGAGGTTAAATATAACATAATCAACTAAACCAAAATCATGTCAAGTAGTTCTTAATCAAATCAATATTTCTGGATAAGGGTTGTAAGTAATAATTTTAATTTGATTAATTTAGATCTCCATGATCTAATATTGTTGATAAAATACCATATGAAGTGTGGATAGGTTAAAACTTTTATTTTTCTTATTAGAATTTTGTACTGTGAGGCTTTTTTTTATGTACCTAAATAAAAATGATATGTTAGATTTCAAGGCTAATAAATGTATCTTCATTAATTATGGTGATAATTAAGGGTTACAAGCTTTAGATTCCTCTAACCTTGAAAATGTTATATTCTAAATAGGTGATTTTTATGAAATTTAAAGTGAAGTCTAATCAAGTATATCCAAAAGAAAAGGAACATTATATTATGCATTTTGAAATGAAAACAAAGAAGTGAAAAGATGTATAGGTGATAGAATAATAGGATGGGTTAAAGGATCTACAAAAAGAAGTTTTAGATTCAGAGAGTTTGGAGGAAGAACAACAAGAGCCTCGTATTACACTCTTGACAAGATCCACAATGTGGCGAACATTGGTTCATCCTCTCTAGACATAAAAAATTATATAAATTTAACACCATATTTTTTAATAAAAAAATACTTAATTAAATACAGCATGATTGCTCTTAATAAATTTATGAATATAAAATTCAACTCATTATGCCATTTATTTACATCAATTGAACATGCATTCATTCAATAGATATTACGTCTTACTCATAATTACCACTAAGATATTTCACAAGAATAATTTTGTTTAACAAAGCATTGATCAATATTTCATGTTATATACATACATATTACAAGTATCATTTTTAATGTCATATTATACAAATTTTATAAATAGTCAATAATACAAGTGTCATCTAAAATACAACTAATATTTGTGTAACCAAGTATTTGGAATTATTCAACTACAAGAGAGAGAGCATCACCCAAGTGTTTTTCCTCCAACCATAGACTAAGGGTCCCCCATACACCTTCCATTAGGAGCTTTTGCAGACCTATCCTTAAAAAGGGTAGAAAATAAAGGGAATCATCAAGATCATCACATGTGCCATCTAAAATCTAGTGTTGTGCCTAAATACAAATATTTTTTTTATACAACTCTAGATTTTCTCTAGCTAAGTATGACACAATATGATTGATTTATAAAGCAATAGACACTTTGAGATGACAATACAAGTAGTTATTTTGCATTAAATTTGGTCAAATATTTTGATAAAAAATACACATTCTAAAATGGATATACATGTCATATGTCCACACACCTCTATGTCAAACTAGTTATCAAGATTTATGATTTCACATTCAAAAACACACATCATTATGTATAATATTAAAAGTATATGCATATCTACATTTAAAAGTAATCCTCCTATCACAAGATTTTTGAGTTGACTAAAGTGTTGATGTCAACAAAAAATCACCTAGGCAAGTGTGTGATATGATCCTAACTAAAATGACTTAATAATAATGTTATTGTTGTGTACTATAATGTATTACCAAAAAAAAATCTCAACCCTTAAGAAACAATTTCTAATTTTGCACCTGAAAGTTCTTGTTAATAAATGTCTTACATGGAAACTCTTTACCTCCATGGATATTTGATTAATTATCAGGATAAATATTGGTTTCAACTGAAAATAAGTTTATGCTCAACTTAAATTGGTTCCAACAATCATCCAAAATAGTTTTTAAGGTTGATCTAAATTAAGAACCTCATATATATATTAGCTTTTAACTATCAAGTATTAAACTATCTATAGCTATTTCTCAATTATTCACATTCTATGTTTCTCTTGTTTTCATAGAATCTACACATACACAAGTTTACTTCTCATATCATTAGTCATACGGGACAGGTTTAATAATATTCATAGACAACTCTTACATTATGAATACACATTTATATATGTATATTATATATATATATATATATATATATATATAAACAAATGTATAACAAGATATATATTTATATCAGTATATAAGTATAATGTATAACAAGATATATATTTATATCAGTATATAAGTATATATCTCTCATATACTTATATACACCAATTACAATGAATAAGAATTTGAACAAAGATCTATTGCTTGATAAAAGTGTTGTATAGGACCACACCCTTTGTATTAGATGAAAACAAAAGAGATTACATTCAAGATTCTACAGATATTGCAAATAGACAAGTTGCAAAATGGAGCCTCCCAGCAAAATGGCTTTACAGACAAGTTACAGTTTCCCATTACAACACAATTTTCCCTAATTCCAGAGTACTACATAGTGCATATATTACTATACTACTATCACTTATTCTTGTGAAAATTCTATTGCAGTTACTGATTATTAATCTCTATCTAATACATAGATTATTTGACTCTGAAAATTAATTCTCAGCAAATATCGAAAAATAACACAACTGCAACTTCACCAATAAAAACTCACAAGAATAGAGAAGAAAACATTCACAATAATGAACACAATATTTTTGGACAAATTGTCCATGGAAAAACCCCGAAGGGAAAACCACTACTGCAGATGAGGAATTATATTAAACTTCAGCAAAATTAAGGAATACAAAACTGCTTGCCTCTTGCTTGTGAGCTTTCAGGCAATATTCTTCTCGGAAATTCTTCCCTCGATTTCTCACGCTGAAATTCCCTGACTGCTATCCCAAAGCGCTTTATCAACTGGCATACACTTACTAACCTTTACCAAGACTATTTGCTCTCCTTTGCAAAATCTACTTGCTATCTTGCAAGAATCTACTTGTTGTGTTGTTGTGTTTCTCCAATTGCCCATTGATCCCCTTTTATACTTTTCTCATTGGAAAACCAATGGCCATGATTTAATCTCAATCAATGGCTAAGATTAAATAGACTCTAAAAACCCTAACTAACTGGATTCTAGAAGTCTCTAGGAGAATCAATTTATTTAATTACATAATTATCTAGACAACTCAGCCCTTTCTAGAAGTCTCTAGAAAATAATAATTAAATAATTAAATGACACTTCTAGACAATGGAGACACCTGTCCAAGCTACATAAATTAATACTCCCTCTTAGCGAGGAAGGTGTTCTGCATGACACCCAACTTATCTCTGAAGAAGATGAATTTCGCCTTCCCCAATGCCTTGGTCAAAATGTCTGCTACCTGCTGATCTGTAGGTATATACTGTAGCTGAACAATCCCGCGCTGTACACAATCTCTGATGAAATGATACCTGATGTCTATATGCTTAGACCTATCATGAAACACCGGATTCTCAGTCAACTTGATGCAACTCTGATTGTCGCAGTGTATCACCGTAGTCTCAACCCTCTAACCAAACAAGGCCACCAGCAACTTCCGAAGCCATATCGCCTCACACGTCGCCATGCTAGCTGCTATGTATTCTGCCTCTGCAGAACTCAAAGCCATAGACTTCTGCTTCCTGCTGTACCAAGAGACAACTCCTGATCCCAAGCTAAAGCAACACCTTGAAGTGCTTTTCCTGTCCGTTGTACTGCCTGCCCAGTCTGCGTCAGTATAGCCTATCAACCTGATACCATCACCTCGAGCATATTTAATTCCATACTCGATTGTACCACGCAAATACCGCAACACATGCTTTGCCGCCGTCCAATGCACTCTCTTCGGCTCCACCATGAACTGACTAAGGGAGTTTACTGCAAAGGATATATCTGGCCTGGTGTTGACCAAATACATGAAAGATCCAATCAACTGCCTATATAAGGTGGGTTCTACATCCTTCTCCCTAGATGTGTCTACCTTCTTCCAATTTGTGATCATATGAGTAGACATGGCTCTACAATTCTCCATCTC